>NW_024121174.1:66777-79667 GCF_016745375.1 Pimephales promelas | reverse complement strand
TAATGATTTTTATTGAACTTCAATTAATCATGTTATCTTAAATTTATTCCTTGATGTTAAGCCAATATGTTTATATCACTTCCAATGAATCCCATTTAGTCAAGTTACTACTATGTTATAAATTAATGAATATCACCCGTTTTCCACATAATTCAATGATGACTACAGAGGCAGCAAATATGTAATAAATTCTTTTTACTAGGGAACAGCTTAAGCAGGTGTCACACTTTCAAAAACATTTCAAACACTTACAACACATTAAGCCAGAATTAAGCCAAAAAAATAATAATAATTTAAAATACTCTATGGATTTTTTAGCGGCCTCTAGCAGTGATGTTTCAGAATGCAACAAGAGTGCTCGTGTGCTTGTGCGTGCTCGATCTGAAGAGTGAGCATTCACTACCGGCCACACGGAGACTTTCAATACACCGGGCGAAAGCATCACTCAACATGCTGGAAACTAATGTAGACTCCCACTGCAGTTAATAGCCTACTTTTATCAGCTTGATGTTGAACTAATGCTCTGTGCTCGTACCATGATAATGTTACAATAAACTGCATTTAGCCGACATGTGATGTTATATAGCATAAGCCATTTCACTAACTATACATGTATCTTTCACAATCAGCAATGTCAACAAAGGTGAACGTATAATATGTTAACGAAAACGGTTAGTGAACTAAACTAAACAGTTTCAGTGTATCAGTAAGATCGTAGGAAGTGACATTACTGTACTGAACGTGTCTGGAAATATGTATAAACAATATGATAGTAGTGGATGAGTGACGTTAGTTAGTTTACATCCTAAAGCACCGACTTTTTGTTATACTGGAACATTCTTTTGTATTCATGTCATGTTTCATGTAGTTTTGCTATTTCACTAGAGTTTACTAATATGTTGTCGATGTTGATCCACGTTTTCGTCCGGAGTCGATCAGATTAACGTTTTGCCTGACGAGCTTCAGCAGATAAAACTTTTTTTTGTTTTTTATATTTATGTGGAGTTTGTGTTGGAGTCTGTGTTGTGCTGGAGGCAGGACGTTTTGGGGGGTTATCAGACTTCATGTCGTCAGCTAAAGTGCCGTTGGTCACATAGACTGTAGGTAGGATAGAGAGGCTCGGGAGCGCGCATGCACGTCACATCCAATGGATTACGCAGAAAATCCAACCTGGAGACCTCACATATAAATATGAATATTGGCCTTCAGAGGTTATAGCAAAACCTGAAAAGTG
This sequence comes from Pimephales promelas, assembly GCF_016745375.1. The sequence continues at coordinate 78,433 of NW_024121174.1, read as the reverse complement.
GATCAAAGTGTAATTACAACCCCTTCAAATACAGGCAATAAAAAAGGATTTATTTTATAAAAAAAGTTCCATATGTAAGCAATAAGGTATGAGAGGCTGTGCTGTATCGTGAATAAGTAATGGCTGAAGGGCGTTGTTAGGCACGACGCGAAGCGGAGTAACCCCTTCAGCCATTACTTATTCACGATACAGCACTTGCCTCGAGTACCTTATTGCTTTTATAAAACGGTTGCCACACAATATTAAAGAAACGGTCGCCACACAATATTGCAACTTTCATGTAGTTAAATCAATAAAAACATTCCTTCCGCTAGAAAAATATAGTCCCTGACTGTGAACAACAACATTCCAATGTGTAATATACAGGAAAGCTCAAATAAAAACAACAAACCATTCTCAAACTTTGTCTCATTCTTTTTATTTTTTTACAACACAAAATTTGTGAAATTTCCTCACACAAATAAGCATAGCTTATCTCTCAGCAAAATACAAAAAAAAAAAAACAACAACAACAAGGGCACATATTTTGATAGATAAAAGTTAGGTCTTTAATCTAGTTATTAATTTAGTTGCTAAAATGCTGCCTAACAAGAGATACTTTATTTATTGTTGTTTATTTAAATTTATTTGAATATCTCCGTTTATTGTGCATGCATTTATATTTGTCTCATTTCAATCGGCTCCACTGTGGTGATATTTTAGTTGGGACTCAGCGCTGTTTTCTGTTGCAGCAAGAATGTCACAGAAATAATTTTAAAAAAGTTTCGTTTTATACTAGGTAAATTTCGTAAATAAATCGAAGTAAATTTCGATTTATACTAGGTGGCATGACGATGGATAAGTGGTTTGAGGAACAATTTGGAGAGACTTCTACAAATACGAACCGTCATGCTGAAGTGCTGAAATGTAATAAATTTCGAGAAGACTCGTAATGAAAAAAATAACGTTCAGCAAACCTAATGGGCAGTGAAATCCTTCGGTGACTGGTGTAGTGACAGGTGTGTTGGGATTAAGCGCATCAGACAGTTTTATGGTGCTGAAATCTTTAGCAGAAATCGGTGTGTGATGCTCCGTTTTATCACGACCCTCTCTTCTCATTGTCTTTACGACTCCAACGAAAACATTATTGGATGAGGTGAATTCGCTGTCTCTCATCAGACACCAGGACAAACTCAAAGGTGGGTCATTCAGGAATCTGTTCAGACCCGCACGTAACACTACATAGCTACTGATCCCATATTTTTCTCCAGTGGAGCTTCTGACAGTTCCGTAGAAGTCACGGATATTAAAGTGCGTTGAGTTCCGTCTCGGTGATTTGTTTAAAATCTATGCTGCAACCCTTTTCACTACACCAGTCACCGAAGCATTTCACTGCCCATTGGGTTTGCTGCACGGTATTTTTTTCATTACGTATTTACGAGTCGTCTCGAATGTGTCAATGTTACATTTCAGCACTTCAGCATGACGTTTCGTATTTGTAGAAGTCTCTCCAAATTGTTCCTCAAACCACTTATCCATCGTCATGGCACCTAGTAAATCGAAATTTACTTTAAACATTTTATCCTTTTTAATTCTTACGTTTTTTTTCTATGTTTAGCCTATGTTGATATGTGTGGTTGCTAAGGGTGTTGCTAACCCAGATAGCAAACTGACATTGAATCAACGTGGAAACAACGTCTCTCATGACATTGAAACAACGTTGATTTTGCTCATCGAATTAACGTTGAACCAACGTCAGACGCGGCATTCTTCAAAGCTAAATGAAAATCGAAAATTGGTTTGCTTTCATAACGTTGAAACAACGCGTTGATTTCAAGTTGATTTTCCGTTAGTTTTGAAAGAATGACACGTCTGACGTTGGTTCAACGTTAATTCGATGAGCAAAACAATGTCAGATCAACGTTGTTTCGATGTCATATTTCCACGTTGATTCAATGTCAGTTTGCTATCTGGGAAGGGTGCAGTGATAAATAGAACTGTTGGGTGAAGCGGTCGTAGCCGTGTTTTATCGTCAATAAAGCACAGCTATTGACCAATCAGAATCAAGGATTGGAACTAACCGTTTTATAAAGAACCTTTAACTAACCAATGAGTCATTGAAACCCTTGATGGTTTTCCTTGACCTTCTTTGGGTGAGTTAAAGGGCATATTGCAGGTTAGAGGACCCAACGAGTCAATGCGTAGAAAAACAATGTAGGAACTAGATTTTCTTTAAAATATACTTATAAATACGCTACAGAAGCTTCTGGAGTCGTTTTTGTGAGAAATTTTAACTTCCGCGTCTGAAAATGGGCGTGGCGGGCGTGACGCAATGAGCGGGAGAGCGGTCGATTCACACAACAGGAAAACAATGGATCGCAATGACATTTCAGACGCTGAGGAAATACTCGTATGACTGATCAAGCCATAAAGTTATGAGCCTGCTATGCTAAAGAGATCAGGGACAGGCCAGGATAATGTCAGACAGAACGGTCAGAAAAACATTGAGCTGTGGTGTGAGGAGAACCAGTGGAGAACAGGACAGGTGCCTTTAGGTGAGAGACGTGCTTATAGTATACACGCTCGCTAACGATATACACTGTGCTCACAATATTGTACAGATTATTATGATCCTATAACAGGCCAGCAGACATTAGTATGTTTAGGGTAGATTTATATACTATTAAATGTATAAAAACTTTACTAGAGTATATTTCTATTGTACTAACAGCACTCAGGTAAAATTTTAATACATATTTTTCACCTGGGTTATAACAAAAACAGAAAATTAAAGATTTGAGTATTTAAACAACCAATTTTTTTTTTTTTAAATTACAAGTTGCCTCTATTTAGGGCATGACAAGACTAAGTTCTGGATAAGTGTTAAGTGTACTAAGTTCAAATAGTGTGACCTATATCACACTATTTGATGCCATTGGTATAGTATACGACGATCAATATTCTTGCTTCGGCATTTCATGTTGATCGATATGATCGGATGATAATCATTTGATCTGAAGTGAACGATACACACGGCGGCGTTTTCCGAAGCCGATGTGGAAGAGAAATCCCGTCTCTTCACCTGCACAAACCGCACTAGGAACAAAAGATAGGCTATAGCACTGTCCCTGTTCTTGTAATGGAAACTTGTGGACTCGACCTTGAAGTCCTGACAGGCCTGAGTTTATGCAACCTCCACAAACACAATAATTTACCATGACGATGATAAATTAAAATACAAAAAGTACCGAAAGCACACTGACAGACGACCACGCCAATCCAAACCGCGTATGGAAGGAGGCAAAGCGTTCCACAACCTGGGTGCAACAACTTGGAATGAACGGTCCCCCCTAGTTTTAAAATGTGTAAGGAGGGCAACTCTTACCTGTTGATCTCAGACTACGTGAGGATGTCCGCAGCTGTATCAGGTCAGAGATGTATGGGGGTGCCTGTCCTTGTAAGGCTCTAAAAGTTAAGACCAAAATTTTGTAGTGAATTCTGAATATCACTGGTAACCAATGAAGTGAAGCTAAAACTGGAGTAATATGTGCCCTTTTACTTGTGTGGGTTAAAAGCCTAGCAGCAGAATTTTGGACAGTCTGGAGACGACAAAGATCCTTCTTATTAAGGCAAATAAAAAGACTGTTGCAATAGTCTAAGCGAGACAAGATAAAAAGCATGAATGATCATCTCCAACTCGGCTTTTGACACCAAGGTTCTTATCTTAGAAATGTTCCTTAATTGAAAGAAACAGTTTTTAATAAGATGTTTTGAGTGTTTCTCCAGAGACATGGCCGCATCAAAAACAACACCTAAGCTCCTGAGACTGGGCTGAACAGACGAACCTCAGTCACCAATGTGTTTCTTTATCTCAGGGATGCTCTGCTCAGGGGCAATAATTAAAGTTTCAGTCTTGGCTGAATTCAACATTAAAAAGTTGTCATTTGGCCACTGCTTGATCCTACTCAGACAGTTCATTAAAGATGACAGTTTAAATAACTCAGTAGACTTAAAAGAACAGTATAACTGAATGTCATCTGCATACAAGTGATAAGAGCCATCCTGAAACTGGCTTATTATCTGTCCTAAAGGGAGCATATACAGGAGGAAAAGAATCGGTCCGAGGACAGAACCTTGAGGAACACCACTCGATAAAACTGCAGTATCTGACATGTTCTGATTTATGCAAGCACTAAAACTTCTACCAGTAAGGTATGATGAAAACCATTTCAGAGCTGATCCAGATATCCCTAATAGAGCCTGAAGTTTATTAAGCATAATATTGTGATCAATAGTGTCAAAGGCAGATGTAAGGTCCAACAAAACCAACACTGTGTGCTTCCCAGAATCAGCGGACATCAAAATATCGCTTGAAACTTTCACCAGTGCAGTTTCCGTAGAATGTTTTTTATGAAAACCTGACTGATATTTATCAAAAATATAATTTATCTCTAAGAAAGTAGTAAGCTGCTCTGCTACCACTTTCTCTAGAATCTACGCCATGAAAGGGAGTTTAGATATAGGCCTATAATTTGAGGGTTGCAAAGGGTCTAAGCTGGGCTTTTTAAGAACAGGTTCAACAATAGCATGTTTAAAAAAGTCAGGAGCCACCCCAGTTAAAAGAGAAGTATTGATCATTTCCACAACACAGGGGCCAATACTATCAAAAACCTGCTTAAACAGCATAGTCGGGAGAACATCACTATGGCCATAAGAGGGCTTTAGCTTATCTAGTAGAGTAGTAACATCGAATAATGATACAAGTTTAAAAGAGAAACACGAATAGGAAAGAGCCAAAGTACAGGCCTTGTATGCAGGAGGTGGTAAAATGCTAGCTCTGATATCCTTCATTTTCTCAACAAAGAAGTTAAGGAATACATTACTATTTGACAGAGAGAGCACCACAATTGGAGAAACAGATGGAGAAACAATAGAGTTTTCATAGGAGCCACTTCATCTAGAATTGTTAAGCATTGACTGTTAAAAGACTCCACAAACACATTTACATCACTACAACCTGTTAGCTGGCATGGATCAAACAATGTAGAAAACTTCCCAGCAACATCTTGTTTAAAAACTCTCCTCTGAGCCTTAATTCTCAGAGGCGGGGGGTCCCGTGGTAAGTTTAAGTTAAAGAAAACACAACTATGGTCACTCACATGGACATCCTCACATTTACTATCTCAAGACCTAATGAGAAAACAAGGTCCAGGGTGTGCCCCTCCACACTCACATGGGCCTGAGAGATATTGCGTAAAGTTAAATGAGTCAGTGATAGATAGGAGATCTGTAGCTGCAATACATGACATATCATCAATATGAAGATTAAAATCTCCAATAATTAAAACTTTCTCCAGCTTGATTATAGAGGTTAATAAATCAGTAAAATCAGTAAGGATGATACCTTACTGGCCCCGGTTTGGCGCTGCTCTGTGGCTGCCTCGCTGCTTTCACGTTAGGCATTTGTTTTGTTTGTCTGTCTGTTTGCCACAACATGGATCTTGTTTTATGGTATGTGATTGGACTGCTTGTTATGATTTTAAACACATACTTTGCTCAAGGAAGCAACTTCGACAATGCTGCTGGCGGCGGCAAACCCTGTGAAATACGATACAGCAGAGAATTCCTATTGCTGCTCCGCAATCACATCCCCCCGGACTATTTAACTACTGTGGACTTGATACCGAACTGTCTCAAATCCAATCCTAAGGAAGGGAATAATCGGTCGAAACGTAAACGTGGCCGTAAGAGTGGTATTCGACTTCGACTGAAGAGGATGAAAAACAAACTCCCTTTACCTACTACACTGCTTATCAACGCGCAATCACTGAGAGCGAAGACAGAGGAGTTATCGGCTAACACCCGCTTCCTGTACGAGTATAGGAGCGCGTGTGTCTTGGCAATCACTGAGACTTGGCTGGATAGTAACATCGCGTCCAGTGAGGTGGAACCTTCAGGTTTCTCGGCGTTTAGGACCGACCGAGACCCCAACATCACCGGAAAGGCTCGCAGAGGCGGAGTCTGTTTCCTCATCAGGGACGAGTGGTGCCGGGCAGTTACGGTGAGAGAGAAACTTTGTACTCCTGACATCGAGCTGCTGTGTGTTTCTCTGCGACCCTTCTATCTGCCAAGGGAGTTTCCTCAAATTTTCCTTACAGTGGTATATATACACCCAAAGGCAAATGTCAACAAAGCATCAGAGATTCTTTTTAACCTCTCACAGAATCTGGAGTCACTTTCACCTGATGCTCCTAAGTTCATCCTGGGAGATTTTAATAACTGTTTCCTTAAAAAACATCTACGCACATACTATCAGTATGTTAAGTGTTTTACTAGGAAAAATAAGTCTTTAGACATGTGTTATGGAACCGTCAAAGACGCCTACACAGCATCCCAGCTACCACCACTAGGGGCGTCTGATCACACTGTGGTTCATCTTCGGCCTGTCTATAAGAGGCTACTGGAGAGGTAGAAGCCTCAAAAAAGGTCTGTCAAAGTGTGGAACAATGACAGCATTATGGCTCTGCAGGGGTGTTTTGACTGTACAGCATGGGATGTCTTTAAGAGCCCTGATATTAATGATCATGTTGTAGCAGTGTCTGATTATATTAACTTTTGTGTAGATTCTGTGATACCTACTAAGTCTTTTAAAGTATTTCCTAATGACAAGCCATGGGTGTCAAACAAACTAAAGAATCTTATAATTAAAAAGAAAAAAGCTTTTAGAAATCAGGATGAAACAGCGAGAAGGGACTCACAGAGGCAGATTAAACGACAAATACAGCTGGATAAGTATAGCTATAAACAAAAGATAGAGGCCACTCTGGCATCTGGTAATCCTAGAGAGGCATGGCAAGGAATTAAAATTATGACCAATGTTCCACACAAGGGCAGGGGAAATTCTCCACTGGTTTTGCAGAGTGATGAACCTGATCTGGCAAACCAGCTAAATACATTCTTTTGTCGTTTCGAGAGGGGAAATAGTATGGAAGCAACCACTGGGTTACCCCTTCCACTCCCTCGTCTCCCTCTCTCATCTAACTTCACCATCAAGGAATCAGAAGTCCTTCAGCTTTTTAGGAAATGTAATTCTCGGAAAAGCTCAGGACCAGACAACATATGTGGAAGGGTCATAAAACATTGTGCTGAACAGCTAGCACCAGTGTTCACTGACCTTTTTAGATCTTCTTTTAACCTTCACAAGGTCCCAACACTATGGAAAACATCCATAATTATACCAGTGCCAAAAACTCAGCGACCCACTGGACCAAATGACTATCGACCAATTGCACTAACGTCGCTGGTCATGAAGTGCTTCGAGCAGTTAGTAAAGAGGTACATTGTATCTGAAACTCAGCATCTCTTGGACCCCTTGCAATTCGCCTATCAGGCCTCCAGGGGAGTAGAAGATGCCATTGGGACACTATTGCACTTATTGCACACTCACCTTGAGAAACCAAAGACCCACGCTAAGATTTTATTTGTGGACTTTTCCTCGGCCTTTAATACTATCCAGCCCAGTATTTTGGCGGATAGACTGGCCTCAGAATTTTCACTTGAACCTGGCTTGATTTTTTGGATTGTTGATTTTCTTAGTTGTAGAATCCAGCAGGTCAGGACAGGAACTTCTCTCTCGGTCAAGATGTCTACTTGCACAGGCTCTCCTCAGGGATGTGTTTTATCTCCTTTATTGTTTATTTTATATACGAATTCTTGTACCAGCACTTTACCAAACAGGCACCTTATTAAGTATGCAGACGATACTGCTTTGTTGAGTCTACTGTATGATGATGAGGAGGATCATGGGCCAGTTCTTGACTATTTCTTAAATTGGTGTGAAAAGTCAAGCCTCCTTCTAAACACCACAAAAACAAAAGAAATGTCCATTGATTTTAGAATGACACAATCATCAAATTTAACTTTTATTAACGGGGAGGCTATACAATCGGTTACAAATTATAAATATCTTGGCATAGTGATTGACCATAAGCTTAAATGGGATCTGTGGTCTGACCTCATCAGTACTAAGACTCAACAAAGAATGTACTTTTTAAAGAAATTGTCATCTTTTAATGTTCACAACAAAATGCTTCAGATGTTTTATTCTTCTTTTATTGAAAGTGTGTTGGCCTTCTGCATCATCTGCTGGTTTGGAAATGCTACTGAGGCACAGAAGAAGTCTGTAAGGAAAACAGTAACACTGGCCAGTAAACTATTAGGGATCACGTTACCAAGTGTGGAATGCATTTACAGGGAAAGAGTAATGAACAAGGCAAAAACCATTGTGGGAGACAAGAGGCACCCTCTTGCCTCTTCATTCGAACTACTGCCTTCTAGGCGACGGTACTGCCTCCCTCTATTCACTAAAAATAGATCAAAGTCTTCATTTGTGCCTCAAGCAATTAAGCTTTTAAATAGCTAAGTTAAATAGGTATAGGATACTCAGCTGGTCTGGTATTGCTTAAATCAAATAGGTAGTTAATAAGTGGAGGGTATGTGGAATTATGGGCTAAGTGTAGTAGTATGTGTCTTTGTATTTTTTCTTTTATTTATTTATTTTTGTGTGTGTGTATGATGTATGTCGTATGTATGTTGAAATGCCTACTTGATTGCTATGCAAACAAATTTCCTCACGAGGACAAATAAATGTACTTACTTACTTACCTGCAGGGCCAGGAGGACGGTGAATTAACACACAATAAAATATGTTAACAGAACCGACCTTAATCATCTGTGACTCAAACGAGGAAAATGTTTCACAGTGGATTCCTCTGCATAAAAAACTGTCTCGATACACAACAGCAAGGCCGTCACCTCGGCGAGCCGTTCGAGGTGTCCCAATCACAGAGCAACCTGCGGGGCAGAGCTCATTCAAGAAAAGTTACCTGTTTGCTTGCCGTTTAATTCAGTTGATGGCGCGGCCATCTAGGCTTAAAATAGAGCAATCAGGCCATAAATACATAACGTTCAACCAATATAATACAATTGTTGGCTAATATATTTTCTAACAACACTGATGCAAATGGATAGATCGGTTAAGTTAACAGTTACCTGTTCGTTTTATGCTGTTTAATACAGTTTATGGCGCGGCCATCTCATTTAGGCTTACAATCGTGCATTCTGTCGTAATAACACATTATCAACCGACATCAAAAATAAAAAAAATATTTTTTTTGAGTGTAGAAACAGGGAGAACACTCAGAAATGCTGTGAACCAGCTGGAGTTATTCTCTATATCAGTGTGGACTGTTTCTGAACTCCCTTAAACCTCATCACATCCTCATTTAAATAATTCCCGCCCAAGGTATACAGGGCCTTGAGTTGCATTAGTAGTGTGTTGTTGCAGAGTCCAAGAAATGCTGTTTCACAGATCTAATCTACTGATATGTGATTTAATTCCCAGCTGATTATGTTCAGAGACATAACCAATTGTGGTTTTGTGAATTTGCGCTCAGAAAACCATATATCAGAAGCTTAAAGAGTAACTAAACACTTAACCAACTTTTGTAGTTAATGATCTGTAAGAATGGATCTTTATTAATACCAGTCATTGATTCGAGTAACTTTTTTGGCATTTGTTTATAAAGTGTTCTATTTCTACAATATATGGTGTAAAAACGTCTTAGTGCTGCCCTCTTCAGGTTGAACAGTGGCTACTGCAGTTGAATTTTCCTATTGGATGTTTGCGGTAATATGTGACACAGCGGTTGTTGGTGACGTAGGCAAGTTCCATACAAAGAGATGCGTCTCAGGTGCACGTCCCCTTCCGCTGGGCTCTGCCCACTTTTCCAGCATTTTTCAAATATTGCCAGTGGGTGGAGTCAGGCTCTGACCAGGGGTTTAAATACCCTTTAAATTGCCAGGGCTTTTTTAATCAAATGGAAAGAACAAACATTTCATTATGACCACGACAGAGATGATGATCAAGACCAAACAGATGATTTGTTTATTGCTCTGCCCACTTCTGGAAAAGGGGGTGGGGAGCAGCAGCTCATTTGTATTTAAGGAGACACACACAAAAACATCATAATTTTGCTTCCACTCAAAAATGGTCATTTACAGAAGAGCATAATAATTGACCTGGGGTATTTTGAGCTGAAACTTCACAGAACCGTTCCATGGGACACCCGAGACTCATATTATCTTGTGTTATTATGTCACTTGTAAAAAAGAGCATTATAGGACTTCTTCAACAAAAAAGTTTGCATGAGTTCAATGAGAGTCCAGATTCAATCACAGCTTCATTTCATAATCCAAATAACATTTGAGTGCTTAGATCCAAATGTTAGGAGTGAAACTACTTCAGATATTTTTCTTTTTGTCCTGCAGCTGTGAATCTGTGAGTGGCGATGGCGTCTGTTAAAGAGCAGCTTCTGAACTCGCTGAAGGACCTGACAGAAGATCATCTAAAGGAGTTTCAGTGGACCTTAGAAAATGATCATGAGTGTATATCAAAGTCTGAAATGGAGAATGCAGATAGGTTGAAAACTGTGGATAAGATGGTGGAGTGTTTCGGGCCAGAAGAAGCAGTGAAGATCACAGTGGAGATCCTGAGGAAGATAACCCAGAATGATCTCGCTGAGCAGCTGGAGAACAAATGCAAGCAAGGTAATGTTTAATTTATTGTGACTTCAATGTAAGTGACAGGCAATATCTTCCGCTGTTGGAGCTCTTTCAAAAGAGATTTGGTGTAAATAACAATCACCGCCTGTACATGGAAACAAGGAAATATAGCAGCAAGCAACAATTATAGGGCCAAGAAGAATAGCAGTAGATTGTATACAGGTATATTTAATAGAACAATGTCTGATTTTACAAATGGTTAAATGGTTTACAATGTTCTAAAAACTAGAGCTGCACGATACTGGGAAAATATGCAATATTGTTGTTGAGTATTGCAATAACGATATTTCTTGCGATATAACATTTACCAAAGAAATGCTATTTTTACTAAGCCTTTAAAAAAAAAAATATATATATATATATATATATGTAATGATGATATTGAAATAAACAGGTAGCCTTAAAAGATATTCTTGTGATCTTCAGTAGAATATCTCTGTTGTTGTTACTTGGCATTTCGTTAGCAGTTTTGGTAGATGTGGGTTTACACTTTTTGAAAAAGTGTCTTCATTTAGCTCCCTGAGGTTGCGTTTCAGATGACTGTGGAGATTCATTTCCTCTCGAAGTGGCCAAATTTTTCCACACGACTTGGTGACACTGTCACATACGTTCACATAGCGGTTTTTTTGTGCTTGCAAATTTGTTATTTTAAGTGCAGGCGCGTGCGGCAAACACCCTCAAAATCGAAGCACATTTTTCCACGACCATCTCCATAAATATATCTAGAAGTTAAAGCTAATGCAAGGGGTAGAAATCAATTAATCTTTTGCTGATACTTGTTCGTCATCATGGAAGCCTCAGCGCAGTTCATGGTTGCATAGCAATGACAGACGCAAGCGCTGTGGAAAGAAGGAGATATCGATGCGGCTGCGCTTTCTAGGCATTTTTAGACGCCGATATGTGAACGGCCCCTTACACAGTTCCTGCATTTGTGACACTTCTTCTCTATTGAAGCCAAAATATTGCTATATTTCAGACGTATAGTTCTTTTTAGGGACAGGTTCTTCGCTGTTGTCATTTTCCTCACTTGTCTCTACTCCCGCTATTAGTTTTT
>NW_024121174.1:44195-66277 GCF_016745375.1 Pimephales promelas | reverse complement strand
CCTATTTGGAGAGAGAGATGTTATAATGTGACAATATGTCAGTCATCGTGATTCGTGTAATAAGATGACTAGGCCTAGACTACTTGTTCTGAGCAGGTGTTGTCAGTGAACAGGCTGTAAAACTGTTGTCTAAGTTACAGACTGATACTAATTAAATGGGAAACGAATCGATTACCTAACGTAACCTCGGTTCTCTCTAGATGAGGGAACGAGCATTGCGTAAGCTAGCTTACGCTACGGGGAAAATTTTCATCTTACATCAGTCAAGTTGTCATAGTTTTTTGTCAAACAAGTTGTGAATTTGGGTTGTAACATTAAAACAGGAGATCATGACTTACTCCGTGCTCCAAGTGATGTTCGGAGCTCCAGTGATTAGTTTCATCTGTGGGACGGGTGAAGAAACTTTCGGAAGATGTTGTACCAGAATCATATGAACAATTCCAGGATATGCTTTTTTTCATTGGTTGTTGCGTTAAATTTTACCCAGATACAATAGTGCCCTTTTCTGATTGGCTATTAAGTAGCACTTCTCTTTTTGATTGGCTGATGCGTAGCAGGGTCGACTGCTGAACTCCAGGCGAGACGCGCTTGATTCTCACGTGAGAAGCGGCGCGCCAGAGAAATTGCGTATATTAAAATTATTATTAATAGTTTTTCCGCATGAGAAACCAATGTGTGACGGGAGTGTGAGACAGAACTGAAACGAGTGACTGTCATGCTCATGCGTGACACACTATAAAAAAATATTTCACACTGACCCACATTTTGGGGGCCACAAGGGGGTCCAAGCTGTGTCGCAGGGGCACTGGCCCCCCAGGCCCCCGCCTAGAAGCCACTGCTCATACACACACACACACACTTTCTCTCTCTCTCAAGAAGCAAAAACATGACTGCTAAAGGTTGTATCAGCGATGGCGGGGTAACATCACTTAACATCACGAGTGATATTCCCTTAGGCCACGCCCCCTTGTCTCCCCAAAGTATTATAAGCAATCATGCGCATCCCGTGTGCAGAATGATGCACTTGAAGCAACACCAAGTCACAGCACGCAACGCTTCACATTGAAAAGAACATAGCGAAGGGATGGTATCTATAATCTATGCTTAGTAGGGCTGCACGATTTGGGAAAAATGTCATATTGCCATTATTGAGCCAATATTGCAATTGCGATTTGCGACTCCGATATAATAAAATGGTTTCATGAGTCCAACTTGCTTGGTTCTAAAGTAAAATGCACACACAGATTAATGTTTATTTCTCAACTCAAACTAAAAACAACAACAACAATAAATGATGATAACACCTATAATGATCAATAAATCATCAACCAAACCAACATTACAGTGATTCCATCAATTGAAAGCCATCAACTTTTTAAAAAATTATTAGGCTTAAAAAAATATATAACAGCTTTTAAATTAAGTGAACTTCAAACAATCCCCACATAAACCCATAATAAAAAACATATTTACCTGTGCCCTTCCTGTCTTAACAGGTACAGAAATTGAATAAAGTTATCAAACAGTCTGCGCTGCCTGAATCATAAATTATATATATAATAATCCTTATTAAAGCTACAAAAGTTCTTTACTCAAGATCAGTGAGTAATTTTCTAATTTCCCTTTGTTCTTTTAACTTTACTGAAAGAACGCTTTATTCGCTGCTGGCCCTTTAAGAGCACCCGTTGCCGAGACGCGGATCTCACACGCGCCTCATAGCACAACTCTTTTCATCCATAGACTGTTCTTATGTTATGAAGATACTAGACAAAACCACATTTTGGCATAATTGTGTGTGCTATTGTTCGTTCAAGCTCGAAAGAGAACTGTTTATTCTGGGCTGGCACACGGTCAGTGCATGCGCATTATGCGAGTCTCATCTATTCTAATCTAGGGCACTCACAGGCAGCTTTTCACTTCTTGTCGTGCAAAATGCGAAAAGGCATTTGAACCAATAAGAGGGGGATCTTGTAACACTAGTCAAAGGATGACAAAAAAGAAGAGATGCTGCGCTAATAGCCCTACTTTGTTTATTTCATATAAAATCGCGGCATTTTGCGTTATATAATTGCATAGGTTTGAGATCGCTATTACGACTGCGATATAATTAATCGTGCAGCACTAATGCTTAGTGTATTCTAAAGGGCAATAAACTCCACTCCAGCAAGATAGTCATTTTATGCAAATCATAGACCTTTATGCCTTATCTACAAATAAAGTATAATATTGGGAACATTGATCTTGAAGAGAGTGTCGTCGTGTTACTGTCGCAACCGAACGCGACGCGCTAATGCTGATGCATGGAGAATGACTGAGGCGAGATGACTTTCCGTTAACTTTAACTAGAGACTAAAATATTAATTTTACCACACATTAAGCTATTGAATGACTTTAGAAGTCTTGGAATATAGTGTGAAAACTTGATTGTGCTTTACAGTTTTTTATGCCTTTAGTGGGGCTTAACAAAATAACACAATATGCATGTCGGACGTCACTTATAGGCTAAACTGTTTTTATAGATAAAACTATTTACATTCGGCAGTCATGAAAACAAATCTCAGATAACGGTTGACTAGGTAAATGTGTAATTTTGCGCCGGAGTTCTCCTTTAACTTACATTAGCTAGCTAACTACGAACGAGCTAACCAGATAACATTAACAAATTGACAAGCACTTACGGGCAGAATGGCTCTTCAAATGACGGACGAAATTGGAGGTTGTCATCTGACTGTCCGCGATCTTAACGTTGCATGTCTTGCAAAGCGCTGTTCTTTTGCCATCTTGTTGTAAGAAATTCTTAAATCCGAAAGCGACCCTCGGTATCCCTCCGGCTGACATGTTGATGTGATCTGATGTAAGTGGGCGTGGTGTGCGTAAGGTATGAGAGGGCATGACTGATGATCTCTGATCCAGTCATGACAGCGCTATTCTCAGCCTGCGCTCCAGCTGGATCAACTTTATTTTTTTACATAATTTATATATTTTATATTCAAACTGAAAACATGATGTGATTAACACTCAAGTCATATTATTACATGCAAGTGTGTTTGATTTATGGACCAAATTTTCAGATCAAGTTTATGGACCAAGTTAATTTAATTAATAAACTAATTATATAAAACTATTAATGCACTACAATTAAACTGGTTATATGCCTTTACTTATAAAAAATAAAAAACTTATTTAAAAAAATACCAGGCTTAAGGCATTTATTTTTTATGCAGGCCATACACACAGGAGTGAAATGGTTAAGACCCTCCCCCTACAAACACACACACATACACAGACAGGCAAAGATAGAGATGTAGGCTCAGATTCAGCAAGACCACATTCAAACAAACATATCTGACTTTCTGTGGGTCCTAGCTAATGAGTGTCAATTAGAAAGTTGTCCGGCTCGAGGAGTACAATATACATACCGATTTTTGTAACTGTAGATAAAACTAACAACCCCACTTTTGTCAAAAGGTGGTGCTACTGAGCCCTCACCACGCCCGTTTCTGAAACTTTGCACGTGTCTACTGGCTAATAAATGTGATGTGTCTGTCGAGTTTCATGCAATTTCAAGCATGCTAAGGGTCTCAAAAGCATCCTAAAAGAATGGTAACGTTTGATGCGTCGCCACGGCAACAGTTTCAAAGATATCAAGAATCCATTCACAGGTCTACATCTGCCGTATGTTTACATTATACAGATGACGTTTGAAGCAAATCGGGTAAAAATAAAAGGGTGATATCAAAGCATTTTGAAAGTGACACACTTCCTGCTGCCAGTTGGTGGCGCTATAACTTTGACTCACAATAGTCACATCCATTTGATCGTCCTCTTACAGCAAACACACTGCTGAAGTTTCATCAAGATCAGTTAATGTATGCTGAAGTTATAACACACTTCCTGGTTCACGTTTCTCGTCATGATTTCGTTTCCTCGCCACGGCCAAACCGTTCGAGATATCAAAAATCCCCTCGCAAACTTTCATCCTCAATGTCTTGACTTCATGCTGACCGAGTTTTGTCGAATTTGGATCAAAGCTCTAGGAGGAGTATTTAACATTCCATTGCGAGCGTTTTACAAACAAACTTCAATAGCCGACTTCCTGTTGGGCTGGGGTAAAAAGTAAAAGCGCGAGGTATAGATGAAACTATGAGATCAACATGTGCACCGAGTTTCATATTATTATATACAAACGTGTTTGAGTTATGGACCAAGTGTTCGGACCCCGTTCCAGGGGGCGCTGACGAGCCGCCCTGCCACGCCCGGGTACCAGCTTCAGCCCGGCTCTGATGGCCGCGGGTTCTGACCCATGTGCAAAGTTTCAAGAGTTTTCGAGCACGTTAAGGGCCCCAAAAATGCCCAAAAGGTTACAAAATAATAATAATAAATAATCCTTAGGAAAACAATAGGGCCTTCGCCCTTTCAGGGCTTGGGCCCTAATAATCGGAAGGAAAACAATAGGGCCTTCGCCCTTTCAGGGCTTGGGCCCTAATAATCCTAAGGAAAACAATAGGGCCTTCGCCCTTTCAGGGCTTGGGCCCTAAAAAAGAAAAATATAGCTGCGAGCAGCGATGGCGGGCCCAAGGCACCGCAACCCCTGTTCCTTTAGTTACCTAAAGGCACCGGGGTGGCGGTGTCGCAGGCTTTGGCCCTTTCATGATTAAATGATTAAATGTTAAAACAGCTTGCCATACTCTATCTGTCGTTTCGACCAGTCACAATTACATTACAGATATCTTAAATGATAATACAAACTATTCAAAATGTAATTAAGACTAGTCACGTTTGTCAAAATGTGGCGTGTTGATATCTACAATGTTAATTCCGGATAGGCAAACTTAGCTTTTAAATGTTAAAAGGGCTTGCCATATAGGGACGTACAGTAGGCTCAGAGAGAGGCTCACCATATTCAAACCAAAATATCTGACTTCCTCTTGATCCAAACTAATGACTATGAATTAGAAAGTTCTCTGGCTTGAGGAGTACAATGCCCCCCCCCCTCCCTCTTTCTCTCTCTCTCTCACACACACACTTCGACGCGCGCGCCTCTCTCAAGCCGGAGTGTGCGTGTGTGTGTGTGTGTGTGTGAACAGAGGAAACAGGAAACATAATCCGTTATTTTGTTCATAAAGGATCAAATTCAGACTGCAAACTGTTTACCTATATTTGTGTACACTCGCAATAAAATAACATCCTCTGTCACATACGTAATAAATATAGAAAAATAATGACACAAGAGTGCATTATAGCCCTATTTATGATTTTGAGTTTAAACTATCGCCCGAAGTGATTCTGAAAGAATGGTAAAGTTTATGCCACGGCAACAGTATCAAAGATATCAAGAATCCATTCACAGGTCTACATCTGCCGTATGTTTACATTATACAGATGAAGTTTGAAGCAAATCGGGTAAAAATAAAAGGGTGAGTTCAAAGCATTTTGAAAGTGACACACTTTCTGCTGCCAGTTGGTGGCGCACAACTTTGACTCACAATAATCACATCCATGTGATCGTCCTCTTACAGCGAACATACTGGTAAAGTTTCATCAAGATCAGTTAATGTATGCAGAAGTTATAACACTCTTCCTGTTTTATGTTTCTCGCCATAATTTTGTTTCCTCGCCACGGCCAAACCGTTCGAGGTATCAAAAATCCCCTGGCAATTTTTTATCCTCAATGTCTTGACTTCACGCTGATCGAGTTCTGTGGCATTTCTTTGAATTCTCTAGAGAAGTACTTTAAATGATTCCATTACATGTTTTTTTTACAAACAACCCTAAATAGCCAACTTCCTGTTGGGCTGGGGTAAAAAGTAAGAGTGTGAAGTATACATAAACCGATGAGATCCATGTGTTTACCGAGTTTCATATTATTACATGCAAGTGTGTTTGATTTATGGACCAAATTTTCAGACCAAGTTTATTGATCAAGTTAATCTGATTAATAAACTAATTATATAAAACTATTGTCAAAGCACTACAATTAAACTAGTTATATGCCTTTACTTATAAAAAATAAAAATAAAAACTTATTTAAAAAATACCAGGCTTGAGAAATGTATTTTCTTTATGCAGGTCATACACACAGCAGTGAAATGGTTAAGCCCCCTCCCCCTGCACACACACATACAGGCACACACACACACACACACACAGACAGCCAAAGACACAGAGAAACCACAGAGACATGTAGGCTCAGAGTGACCATATTCAAACAAAAATATCTGACTTTCTGTGGGTCCTAGCTAATAAGTGTAAATTAGAAAGTTGTCCGGCTCGAGGAGTACAATATACATACCAATTTTTGTAACTCTAGTTAAAACTAACAACCCCACTTTTGTCAAAAGGTGGCGCTACTGAGCCCTCACCACGCCCGTTTCTGAAACTTTGCACATGTCTACTGGCTAATAAATGTGTTGTGTCTGTCGAGTTTCATGCAATTTGAAGCATGCTAAGGGTCTCAAAAGCATCCTATAAGAATGGTAAAGTTTGATGCGTTGCCACGGCAACAGTTTAAAAGATATCAAGAATCCATTCACAGGTCTACATCTATCGTATGTTTACATTATACAGATGAAGTTTGAAGCAAATCGGGTAAAAATAAAAGGGTGATTTCAAAGCATTTTGAAAGTGACACACTTCCTGCTGCCAGTTGGTGGCGCTATAACTTTGACTCACAATAGTCACATCCATGTGATCGTCCTCTTACAGCGAAAACACTGCTGAAGTTTCATCAAGATCAGTTAATGTATGCTGAAGTTATAACTGTCAAGAAACTGCACATGGAACATGAACAGAGGTGATCCAAACGCAGGCTTTATTAAAGAGGAGAATCCAGAGACAGGTACAAGGAAACAGGCAGGGGTCAAAACCAGGTAAGCAGTCCAGATCAGCAATCAAACAATTCAGGGATAAGGCAAACGGGAAGACCAGATACAGGCAGAGAGTCCAGGAACCGTGAAACTAGGGAATACTAAGGAAACCAGGAGATACTAGAAAAACACTAGAAGCAGTCAGACACTATACACACACAATACTGAGCCCCGAACAAAGGGGAAACTCGGGCTTAAGACAGGTGAACTAAACAAGATGATAAAACACAGGTGCATGAAATAAACCATAATCAGTCCAGGGTAAAACATGAATGAAACAATAAACTAGGAAGGAGTGCCCCCCAGAGGCTCAAGCGGGCACTCCAGCCGCAGATCATCACATAACCCCCCTCTAAGGAGCGGCTTCCAGACGCTCCTAGAACAATCCAGGCGGGGGGCAGAGTGAAGGTGATCCCGGGGGAGGGACGGAGGGCCAGGCCCGTGCAGGGGAACGGGACCCGGACACAGGCAAGGCGGGCCTGGGCCGTGGAGCGTGGGTGACCAGGTTGGAGCAGGACGTGATGGCGGCCAGGGCGGAGCAGGGCGTGATGGCGGCCAGGACGGAGCAGGGCGTGAAGGCGGCCAGGGCGGAGCAGGACGTGAAGGCGGCCAGGGCGGAGCAGGACTTGATGGCGGCCAGGACGGAGCAGGCTCAGGCAGAGACGAGGGCGGAGCAGACTCAGGTGCGGTCCATGTCAGTGTCGCCTCCAAGGCCCCCGCAGAGTACCTAGTGCCCCCCCCAAAAAAATACTTGGGGAAATTCACGGGAGGAACCTCTGGGTGGTAAACGGGTTCAGGAAAGGTCTCCCGGAGCTTGAAGGGCGCAGTCAAGGTGATGCGCAGAGGCGGGGCCGGCAGGGCGAGGCGTAGAGGCGGGGCCGGCAGGGCGAGGCGCAGAGGCGGGGCCGGCAGGGCGAGGCGCAGAGGCGGGACCGGCAGAGCGAGGCGCAGAGGCGGGACCGGCAGAGCGAGGCGCAGAGGCGGGGCCGGCAGAGCGAGGAGTCTGGGCATGCTCACCGGGGCCTGGCGAACCAAACGAGTCCTCCTTCTACTCCTCCTGCGGCGGCGCGTCACAGGGCTAGACACACTCGCTGGGCTGGACAACTCACTCACTTGAACTGGAGATGCAGCGCTCACTTGAAGAGGAGATGCAGCGCTCACTTGAAGAGGAGATGCAGCGCTCACTTGAAGAGGAGATGCAGCGCTCACTTGAAGAGGAGATGCAGCGCTCACTTGAAGAGGAGATGCAGCGCTCACTTGAAGAGGAGATGCAGCGCTCACTTGAAGAGGAGATGCAGCGCTCACTTGAAGAGGAGATTCAGCGCTCACTTGAAGAGGAGATACACTCACTTGACTCGATTTGGACCTGGACACACTTGACTCACTTGATTTGGACCAGCACACACTTGACTCACTTGATTTGGACCTGGACACACTTGACTCACTTGATTTGGACCTGGACACACTTGACTCACTTGACTCGGCCGTTGACTCACTTGACTCGGCGTTGACTCACTTGACTCGGCCGTTGACTCACTTGACTCGGCCGTTGACTCACTTGACTCGGCCGTTGACTCACTTGACTCGGCCGTTGACTCACTTGACTCGGCCGTTGACTCACTTGACTCGGCCGTTGACTCACTTGACTCGTTCGGCCCGGCACTTGACTCTGCTGGCACGCGCTCAGTGGAAAACTCTTGAGGCAGGAATGCAACGGAGCTCACGTGAAGTGTTCACATGTCAGAACAACAGGATTCACATGTCGCGTGGATTCGGGGGACTCCTCACCAAGTGCTGGTTCAACTGGGCTTTTATGTATCGCAAACTCGGCGGAGCACGTGTGAAGCGCTGGTTCACCGGGAGACTCTAGATGCGTGGATTCAGTGGGTACCTTGTAAAATGCCGAATCGTCGGGTCCTCTGTGAAGCAAAAGTTCCAAAAAATCCACAGTAAAAAGCGAACCGCTCATGGAAAGGGCCAGATCAATATATTGGGAAAGAGTCCAGCTTGGACTCGGAAACGGTATATCAGAGCCGAGCGGTTCAGACAGTCCTCCCCGAAAGAATATCATTAAACAAAAATCATCCAAGTAGGACTGATGAGAGAGCTTCAAAAAATCCATCACAAAAACCTTGAGAGGACGTTCTCCTTGGCGGAGGCATACGATCTGTGCTGTGGGATCCATTGCGAGGTCCGTGTTCCTCTCAGCCGCTGGATCAGTAGTGGCTCAGTATTCTGTCAAGAAACTGCACATGGAACATGAACAGAGGTGATCCAAACGCAGGCTTTATTAAAGAGGAGAATCCAGAGACAGGTACAAGGAAACAGGCAGGGGTCAAAACCAGGTAAGCAGTCCAGATCAGCAATCAAACAATTCAGGGATAAGGCAAACGGGAAGACCAGATACAGGCAGAGAGTCCAGGAACCGTGAAACTAGGGAATACTAAGGAAACCAGGAGATACTAGAAAAACACTAGAAGCAGTCAGACACTATAGTAAGTAAGTACATTTATTTGTCCTCGTGAGGAAATTTGTTTGCATAGCAATCAAGTAGGCATTTCAACATACATACGACATACATCACACACACACACAAAAATAAATAAATAAAAGAAAAAATACAAAGACACATACTACTACACTTAGCCCATAATTCCACATAACCCTACACTTATTAACTACCTATTTGATTTAAGCAATACCAGACCAGCTGAGTATCCTATACCTATGTAACTTAGCTATTTAAAAGCTTAATTGCTTGAGGCACAAATGAAGACTTTGATCTATTTTTAGTGAATAGAGGGAGGCAGTACCGTCGCCTAGAAGGCAGTAGTTCGAATGAAGAGGCAAGAGGGTGCCTCTTGTCTCCCACAATGGTTTTTGCCTTGTTCATTACTCTTTCCCTGTAAATGCATTCCACACTTGGTAACGTGATCCCTAATAGTTTACTGGCCAGTGTTACTGTTTTCCTTACAGACTTCTTCTGTGCCTCAGTAGCATTTCCAAACCAGCAGATGATGCAGAAGGCCAACACACTTTCAATAAAAGAAGAATAAAACATCTGAAGCATTTTGTTGTGAACATTAAAAGATGACAATTTCTTTAAAAAGTACATTCTTTGTTGAGTCTTAGTACTGATGAGGTCAGACCACAGATCCCATTTAAGCTTATGGTCAATCACTATGCCAAGATATTTATAATTTGTAACCGATTGTATAGCCTCCCCGTTAATAAAAGTTAAATTTGATGATTGTGTCATTCTAAAATCAATGGACATTTCTTTTGTTTTTGTGGTGTTTAGAAGGAGGCTTGACTTTTCACACCAATTTAAGAAATAGTCAAGAACTGGCCCATGATCCTCCTCATCATCATACAGTAGACTCAACAAAGCAGTATCGTCTGCATACTTAATAAAGTGCCTGTTTGGTAAAGTGCTGCTGGTACAAGAATTCGTATATAAAATAAACAATAAAGGAGATAAAACACATCCCTGAGGAGAGCCTGTGCAAGTAGACATCTTGACCGAGAGAGAAGTTCCTGTCCTGACCTGCTGGATTCTACAACTAAGAAAATCAACAATCCAAAAAATCAAGCCAGGTTCAAGTGAAAATTCTGAGGCCAGTCTATCCGCCAAAATACTGGGCTGGATAGTATTAAAGGCCGAGGAAAAGTCCACAAATAAAATCTTAGCGTGGGTCTTTGGTTTCTCAAGGTGAGTGTGCAATAAGTGCAATAGTGTCCCAATGGCATCTTCAACTCCCCTGGAGGCCTGATAGGCGAATTGCAAGGGGTCCAAGAGATGCTGAGTTTCAGATACAATGTACCTCTTTACTAACTGCTCGAAGCACTTCATGACCAGCGACGTTAGTGCAATTGGTCGATAGTCATTTGGTCCAGTGGGTCGCTGAGTTTTTGGCACTGGTATAATTATGGATGTTTTCCATAGTGTTGGGACCTTGTGAAGGTTAAAAGAAGATCTAAAAAGGTCAGTGAACACTGGTGCTAGCTGTTCAGCACAATGTTTTATGACCCTTCCACATATGTTGTCTGGTCCTGAGCTTTTCCGAGAATTACATTTCCTAAAAAAGCTGAAGGACTTCTGATTCCTTGATGGTGAAGTTAGATGAGAGAGGGAGACGAGGGAGTGGAAGGGGTAACCCAGTGGTTGCTTCCATACTATTTCCCCTCTCGAAACGACAAAAGAATGTATTTAGCTGGTTTGCCAGATCAGGTTCATCACTCTGCAAAACCAGTGGAGAATTTCCCCTGCCCTTGTGTGGAACATTGGTCATAATTTTAATTCCTTGCCATGCCTCTCTAGGATTACCAGATGCCAGAGTGCCTCTATCTTTTGTTTATAGCTATACTTATCCAGCTGTATTTGTCGTTTAATCTGCCTCTGTGAGTCCCTTCTCGCTGTTTCATCCTGATTTCTAAAAGCTTTTTTCTTTTGAATTATAAGATTCTTTAGTTTGTTTGACACCCATGGCTTGTCATTAGGAAATACTTTAAAAGACTTAGTAGGTATCACAGAATCTACAAAAAAGTTAATATAATCAGACACTGCTACAACATGATCATTAATATCAGGGCTCTTAAAGACATCCCATGCTGTACAGTCAAAACACCCCTGCAGAGCCATAATGCTGTCATTGTTCCACACTTTGACAGACCTTTTTTGAGGCTTCTCCCTCTCCAGTAGCCTCTTATAGACAGGCCGAAGATGAACCACAGTGTGATCAGACGCCCCTAGTGGTGGTAGCTGGGATGCTGTGTAGGCGTCTTTGACGGTTCCATAACACATGTCTAAAGACTTATTTTTCCTAGTAAAACACTTAACATACTGATAGTATGTGCGTAGATGTTTTTTAAGGGAACAGTTATTAAAATCTCCCAGGATGAACTTAGGAGCATCAGGTGAAAGTGACTCCAGATTCTGTGAGAGGTTAAAAAGAATCTCTGATGCTTTGTTGACATTTGCCTTTGGGTGTATATATACCACTGTAAGGAAAATTTGAGGAAACTCCCTTGGCAGATAGAAGGGTCGCAGAGAAACACACAGCAGCTCGATGTCAGGAGTACAAAGTTTCTCTCTCACCGTAACTGCCCGGCACCACTCGTCCCTGATGAGGAAACAGACTCCGCCTCCGCGAGCCTTTCCGGTGATGTTGGGGTCTCGGTCGGTCCTAAACGCCGAGAAACCTGAAGGTTCCACCTCACTGGACGCGATGTTACTATCCAGCCAAGTCTCAGTGATTGCCAAGACACACGCGCTCCTATACTCGTACAGGAAGCGGGTGTTAGTCGATAACTCCTCTGTCTTCGCTCTCAGTGATTGCGCGTTGATAAGCAGTGTAGTAGGTAAAGGGAGTTTGTTTTTCATCCTCTTCAGTCGAAGTTGAATACCACTCTTACGGCCACGTTTACGTTTCGACCGATTATTCCCTTCCTTAGGATTGGATTTGAGACAGGGACAGACTGTCTCAAATCCAATCCAATGGATTTGAGACAGACTATACACACACACAATACTGAGCCCCGAACAAAGGGGAAACTCGGGCTTAAGACAGGTGAACTAAACAAGATGATAAAACACAGGTGCATGAAATAAACCATAATCAGTCCAGGGTAAAACATGAATGAAACAATAAACTAGGAAGGAGTGCCCCCCAGAGGCTCAAGCGGGCACTCAAGCCGCAGATCATCACAATAACACACTTCCTGTTTCACGTTTCTCGCCATAGTTTCGTTTCCTCGCCACGGACAAACCGTTCGAGATATCAAAAATCCCCTCGCAAACTTTCATCCTCAATGTCTTGACTTCACGCTGACCGAGTTTCGTCGAACTGGGATCAAAGCTCTAGGAGGAGTATTTCACATTCCATTGCGAGCGTTTTACAAACAAACCTCAATAGCCGACTTCCTGTTGGGCTGGGGTAAAAAAAAAGAGCGCGAGGTATAGATGAAACGATGAGATCAACGTGTGTACCGAGTTTCATATTATTACATACAAGCGTGTTTGAGTTATGGACCAAGTGTTCGGACCCCGTTCCAGGGGGCGCTGACGAGCCGCCCTGCCACGCCCGGGTACCATCTTCAGCCCGGCCCTGATGGCCACGGGTTCTGACCCGTGTGCAAAGTTTCAAGAGTTTTCGAGCATGTTAAGGGCCCCAAAAATGCCCAAAAGGTAGCAGAAAAATAATAAAGAAGAAGAAGAAGAATAAATATAGCTGCGAGCAGCGATGGCGGGCCCAAGCCGGTGGCACCGCAACCCCGGTTCCTTTAGTTACCTAAATGCACCCGGGTGGCGGTGCCGAAGGCTTTGGCCCTTTTATGATTAAATGTTAAAACGGCTTGCCATACTCTGTCATTTCGACTAGTCACAATTATGTTACAGATATCTTAAATTATAATACAAACTATCCAAAATGTAATTACGAATAGACAGAAAGACGTTGTTGATATCTACAATGTTAATTCCGGACAGGCAAACTTAGCTTTTAAATGTTAAAAGGGCTTGCCATACAGGGACGTAGGCTCAGAGAGAGGCTCACCATATTCAAACCAAAATATCTGACTTCCTCTTGGTCCGAGCTAATGACTATGTATTAGAAAGTTGTCCGGCTTGAGGAGTACAATGTATATAGCGATTTTTGTAACTGTAGATAAAACTAACAACCCCACTTTTGTCAAAAGGTGGCGCTATTTAGTCCTTGCACTATGCCCGTTTCTGAAACTTTGCACATGTCTACTGGCTAATAAATGTGATGTATCTGTTGAGTTTCAAGCAATTTCAATTTCAATTTCAATTTGACTGTTGAAAAGAAGTGCGCCGATTAGATACTCAGGATCGGTATCGGCTCTGACACTGCCATCTTTGACGAGGCTGATTCAAATTCTATATTGTGCATATATACTATTCTATGTTAGGCACAAAGGCACAAAAAAGTACCATAAAGTTTTTGTGTACTGTATTATTAGTGTTCTGAAGCTATTATGTGATATAGAAATTAATATTTAAGTCATTAAATTCAAGAACACAAACTTTTCCCTCTCTGCGCCTGTCAGTCATTCTCCATTCAGCATTCAAACAGCACGTCACATTCGGTTACAGTCAATGATGAAACGATCTTCAAGATGATTGAATGTTAATCCTATTATACTGGATCTTTAAGATAAAGGTCTAAAGGTCTATATTTTCGAATGAAGAAACTTTTTCTTGCTGGACTGTAACTTAACCGTGTTACTTTCTACGGGTGTCGGACGCTGTCGGTTAGATCACAACACTAGAGTCAGAGCACTATAATTGTTCTTCACGCAACAGTAACTGAAATTTAAAACCTTTAAAAGAAAAGGCTCAATAAACTATTGCATAGATAGATAATGTATAATACACTGTTCATAAATATGTATTTCCTTTGTGCTTTGAACTTTTCAATACGGATTCACTGCGCTGTAACTTCATGTGGCTTCAAGCACATCATTCTCCGCTCGGGATGCACATAAGTGCTTTGTGCTGCACCGTATTGGAGCCGTAATATCATAATGCAGTGACGTAATGACAGATTATTAATTGCCTTTCAATTATATGTTGCTGCGTCATTAAACATCTGTCCTATGCATTTCAAACATTTATAGCAGCCATGGCTATATTTTTTTATGATTTTGTTATCTTGTTTTTCATGAATGTATATTTTTCAAAAATAAGAGCAATGTGTATTATCTATTATTAATATGGTTTATAATAGCATTTTTGTCATAGATTATGACAAAGTATCATATGATCCACCAGCGAGGAACCAGCAGACAGAAGATGACATTCTTTCTGTTTAGTTCAATCCTACTTAATAGGAATTTATTTAAAATGCTCGCTCTACTCCACACCATTAATGTCTTGTGCGGACATCCGTATTTCGACTTTCGTTTTAAGTAAGATTTAAAAGCTCCCAAGTCCCAGCGGAGTCACACGTTGATTAACCGGTGGAATATACACAATAGGCCTACCTGATATTGAACAAAGAGGGCAGTATAGCACTACGTATGACTCAGATTATATTTTTTTTATGAATTTTACAACAATTCTGGCTGTTTTTGAACGTAAACATAATTCTTAAATGAAAAAAAGGAAAAATTGGGAAGTTATAATATTTGTATAATTTAATTTAGAAACAAATGATGTATAATTACATTTTTAGAAGATATGAGGCTTTTAGTGTTTACTTTTTTGACATTACTTTAATCTTTTGCCATAGTTGCACATGTCTACTGGCTAATAAATGTGATGTATCTGTTGAGTTTCAAGCAATTTCAAGCATGCTAAGAGTCCCAAAAGCATCAAAAAAGAATGTTAAAGTTTGATTCGTTGCCACGGCAACAGTATCAAAGATATCAAAAATTCATTCACAGGTCTACATCTGCCGTGTATTTACATTATACAGATGAAGTTTGAAGCAAATCGGTTAAAAATAAGAGATTGTTTCAAAGCATTTTGAAAGTGACACACTTCCTGCTGCCAGTTGGTGGCGCTATAATTTTGACTCACAATAGTCACATCCATGTGATCGGTCTCTTACAGCGAAAACACTGCTGAAGTTTCAAAGATCAGTTAATGTATGCTGAAGTTATAACACACATCCTGTTTCATGTTTCTCGCCATAATTTCGTTTCCTCGCCACGGCCAAACCGTTCGAGATATCAAAAATCCCTTGGCAACTTTCATCCTCAATGCCTTGACTTCATGCTGACCGAGTTTCGTGCGTTGTTTTGAATTCTCTAGGAGGAGTATTGCACATTCCATTGCGAGCTTTTACAAAACAAACCTCAATAGCCGACTTCCTGTTGGGCTGGGGTAAAAAGTAATAGTTTGAGGTATATATGAACGATGAGATCAACATGTGTACCGAGTTTCATATTATTACATGCAAGCGTGTTTGAGTTATGGACCAAGTGTTCGGACCCCGTTCCAGGGGGCGCTGTCTACCCCCCTGCCACACCAGGTACCATCTCAGCCCGGCTCTGATGGCTGTGGGATCTGACCTGTGTGCAAAGTTTCAAGAGTTTTCAAACCCGTTAAGGCCCCAAAAAGCCGCTAAGAGTCTCAAAATCATCAAAAAAAAAGAATTTTAAAGTTTGATGCGTTGCCACGGCAACAGTATCAAAGATATCAAGAATCCATTCACAGGTCTTCATCTGCTATGTATTTACATTATACAGATTAAGTTTGAAGCAAATCGGGTAAAAATAAGAGGGTGATTTCAAAGCATTTTGAAAGTGACACACTTCCTGCTGCCAGTTGGTGGCGCTATAACTTTGACTCACAATATTCACATCCATGTGATCGTCCTCTTACAGCGAACAACTGCTGAAGTTTCATCAAGATCAGTTAATGTATGCTGAAGTTCTGACACACTTCCTGTTTCACGTTTCTCGCCATAATTTCGTTTCCTCGCCACGGCCAAACCGTTCGAGATATCAAAAATCCCCTCGCAAACTTTCATCCTCAATGCCTTGACTTCATGCTGACCGAGTTTCGTGCCGTGTGTTTGAATTCTCTAGGAGGAGTACTTCAAATTCCATTGCGAGTGTTTTATGAACAACCCTAAATAACGACTTCCTGTTGGGCTGGGGTAAAAAGTAATAGTTTGAGGTATATATGAACGATGAGATCAACATGTGTACCGAGTTTCATATTATTACATGCAAGCGTGTTTGATTTATGGACCAAGTTTTCGGACCCCGTTCCAGGGGGCGCTGTCTAGCCCCCCTGCCACGCCCGGGTACCATCTTCAGCCCGGCCCTGATGGCCGCGGATTCTGACCCGTGTGCAAAGTTTCAAGAGTTTTTGAGCATGTTAAGGGCCCCAAAAGTGCCCAAAATAGTCGTAATAATAATAATAATAAATATAGCTGCGAGCAGCGATGAAGGGCCCAAGCCGGTGGCACCGCAACCCCGGTTCCTTAGTTACCTAAAAGCACCAGGGTGGCCATGCCACTGGCTTTGGCCCTTCATCGCGGATCACAGCATATATATTATATATATATATATATATATATATACTGTATATATACATATATATATGAAGCCGGTGGCACCGCCACCCTGGTGCCTTTAGGTTTATTGTGCACGACATGCAAAATGTAACCCTGCTTTGACTGATGCAAGCTCTACAGCACAGTTTATAGTAAGAAAGAATATAGTAAGAAAGAAAAGTAAGCTGTTACTCTGAGATGGTTTGGGAAACAAACATTCATCATGTCGCATTGGTTTTAGTTACTTGTCCTCGAACAGAGCCCTAATCTGTTTATATTTCAGTTACA
Source organism: Pimephales promelas (assembly GCF_016745375.1). The sequence goes on along the minus strand of NW_024121174.1, from coordinate 49,095 downwards.
CATTCTACATTGATTAAAAAAGAAAAATCAAATGTGTTTTTAATTCATACAGAAATAAAATATTTATAATTCAGCTGAGAATAAAGTTAGTTCAAATTTTAAGAAAAACAAATATATGATCTGAAATATAGCACATTCATTTTTAAATTCATTCAGGTTCAATTACCAAAAATACAATCTTAATTTAATTTAAAGCAAATAATAAATCTAAAATATATGGGTTATATGCATATTTTGTAAAAAAAAAAAAAAAAAAAGAAAGAAAGATATATATCCAAAAAACACAAGGCCTTAAACTTTAACAAGGTGCAACTCTTATCACTACAACAAACATAGTCACACACACAAGTCAAGTCACTTACATTTTAGATGCAATATTGACTTTTTAGATGCAATATTGACTTTCAGCAGAGAAAATAGTTAAACAAAGATCACAGCGACCCATCGCGCATCTCAAAGCAATGTGTTTTCTCATTACTGAATGATTCAGCATTTTGAATCCATGACTCGTTCATTAAGACGGTCATCTGGCGACACCTTATGGTGATTTAGGGTTATGTTTAAAAGTATCGTTCTTTACAGCGATTTTTAATTGACTCCTGTTAAACCAATCTCGTAACATTATTGTGTAACCGATTTAATTTGATCAGCCTTACCTAGGGTAACAGCCCTATAGTGTCTTATTATTCTAAATTATTGAATTTATTGATCAAATTTACTAATGAAAAATTAAGCATACATTTATTAAGACTAGGCTGCCCTGCAGATATTTATGCAGATTTAAATATACCATTTATCAAATAATCTGTTTATTTTTAGGTTACACATTACATTGTTTAAAAAATAAAAATCAAATGTGACCCGCTCTGGCGAAATGAGTCGGAAGTTGCAACCTTCCATTTTAAGATATGGGCCGATTATGTGGAAAAACCATGAAATAACAAAAAAAAAAATATATATATATATATTTTTTTGCTAATTTCAAAGAACAGACATTCAAAAATAATCTCACAGGGTTTCGTAGTCGAGATAATTGAGTAAAGGTATTTAAATAACGATTAAAGTTGTCAAAGCTTTAAATTCGCTGAAATAAACATTGCTCTTCTCAACTCCCCTCGTCACCTCTGAGCATTTCCCGGGTATCCCCTGAAACGTTGAACTCACTGGAGGCTTCTAACCTAAACTGCGTGAGTATATTTATCTGCAAGAAGAATATAGCCTATGTAAGGCTGTAACGATCGCGACACTCAGATCCACGAACCTGTGTCGCGGTGTGAGAAGACAGAATCACGACACCGACACGTCCCTTCAACTCCCGAAGTTATCCTTCACGTCCAGACCCAATGCTAGCTACAACATCTTTAAATTACTATTAGTATTATTTGAAGTTAACATTATAAAATACGTAGACTTACACCACAAAACTTAAATTATTACTAATTTTTTTTAAAATTGGGCAATTTCAGCATTATGGAGGAGATCCAATTCCCAGATAATTAAATATTTTAATAAATTGGCCTATGTGAACCACACTGCACAAACCAAAAGTAATACTCACCGGATGAAGAAGGGTTGACTCTCTCCAGAACATAAAATCTTTATTTTATTTTCCGTGTTCGCATTTATGAGGAAAAACAATCCGAACGTGACCGTTCTCTGGAAGCAGCACTAAAACTTTCACATAGCTTAAACATGCAAGCACAAAGCCTTTCTTTAAAGTAAATTTCGTTTTAAAATAATTATCTTAATTTAAATCAATGTTTCATCAACCAATTACTAGGATTTAATAATAAGAAATAAATTGCAGACAATAGGCTAGGCCTAATCACGACGCGGAGACGCGCGGCACGTGAACTGAAGCTTGTCTCATGAACCGAAAGTCAGCGTATAAGGTATCCTCACAGACATATATATTGAAATGTCTACTTTTAAACACAACCATTCAAAATGAAAGAAAACAGACTGCTCTCTGCTTATGTGGGCTAATCCGTATGAAAACTGAATTTCTCTCTGACTCCTCTTCAATCTTTCTGATTTTAGAACATTTTTGTAAAAGTGACTTTTTAATTATTTATTTCAAAAAAATTAAAAATAAGTTGAGTTTCAGCCTCGTTAAATTGCATTTATATATGTTAATCTATTTGGTCAAATTAAGCTATATAAAATAAATAGTTTATCCCTTAAAATGCTATGGATTTTGAAAGATATCAAAAAAAAAAAAAAAAAAAAAAACGGGCAAAAAAACTTTAAAAGCGATTTTCTTAGGTTTTCAATTGGAAAAAAAGGGCAGACGACCAGAATTCAAATCTGTATATCGTTACAACCATTCAAGGTATGACCAAGGTATCATTTGAAAGCTTACAGTGTCCTCTTTCCATTAATATCAAAATCTCAATTTTTAAATTTGGGTCACTGTGACTAATTTTGCTGGATCAGGTCGGTCACAAATGTGTTTTTTATTGTAGTATTATTTTATACAGAAATACATTATAATTATATATAATATACAAAATATAACCGTGGGCGCGATTAAACAGTGTTACAATAAAACTCAACATTGTGTTTTTTTTAAATAAATTCAAATAATACAAATCCCGAAATTGCGCTAATTTTAAAATTAAACTAAAACTCATGGCTGCACAAGCATTCATAACTGTGCGCGCCAACAGCGAGGAACCAGCAGAACAGAGTGAACGTTCATTCTGTTTAGTTCAATCCTACTTAATAGGAATTTATTTAAAATGCTTGCTCTACTCCACAACATTAATGTCTTGTGCGGATATCTGTATTTTGACTTTCGGTTTTAAGTAAGCGATTTAAAAGTTCCCGAGTCCCAGCGGAGTCACACGTTGATTAACCGGTGGGAATATACACAATAGGCCTAACTGATATTGAACACAAGAGGGCAGTATAGCACTACGTATGATTATTTTTTCTTCTTCTGAATTTTACAACCTGGCTGTTTTTGAACGTAAACATAATTCTTAAATGAAAAAAGGGAAAAACTGCTTTAATTATAATATTTGTATAATTTAATTTAGAAACAAATGATGTATAATTACATTTTTAGAAGATATGAGGCTTTTAGTGTTTACTTTTTTGACATTACTTTAATCTTTTGCCAAAGTTGCACATGCCTACTGGCTAATAAATGTGATGTATCTGTCGAGCTATCTGTATCTATCTGTTTCAAGCAATTTCAAGCATGCTAAGAGTCCCAAAAGTATTAAAAAATGTTAAAGTTTGTTTGTTGCCACAGCAACAGTATCAAAGATATCAAGAATCCATTCACAGGTCTACATCTGCTGTATTTTTACATTATACAGATGAAGTTTGAAGCAAATCGGTTAAAAATAAGAGGGTGATATCAAAGCATTTTGAAAGTGACACACTTCCTGCTGCCAGTTGGTGGCGCTATAACTTTGACTCACAATAGTCACATCCATGTAATCAGCCTCTTACAGTGAACACACTGCTGAAGTTTCATCAAGATCAGTTAATGTATGCTGAAGTTATAACACACTTCCTGTTTCACGTTTCTCGCCATAATTTTGTTTCCTCGCCACGGCCAAACCGTTCGAGATATCAAAAATCCCCTCGCAAACTTTCATCCTCAATGCCTTGACTTCATGCTGACCGAGTTTCGTGCCGTGTGTTTGAATTCTCTAGGAGGAGTATTGCACATTCCATTGCGAGCGTTTTACAAACAAACCTCAATAGCCGACTTCCTGTTTGGCTGGGGTAAAAAGTAAGAGCGTGAGGTATAGATGAAACGATGAGATCAACATGTGTACCGAGTTTCATATTATTACATGCAAGCGTGTTTGATTTATGGACCAAGTGTTCGGACCCCGTTCCAGGGGGCGCTGTCTAGCCCCCCTGCCACACCCAGGTACCATCTTCAGCCCGGCTCTGATGGCTGTGGGATCTGACCTGTGTGCAAAGTTTCAAGAGTTTTCAAACCCGTTAAGGGCCCCAAAAGCCGCTAAGAGTCTCAAAATCATAAAAAAAAGAATTTTAAAGTTTGATGCGTTGCCACGGCAACAGTATCAAAGATATCAAGAATCCATTCACAGGTCTTCATCTGCTATGTATTTACATTATACAGATTAAGTTTGAAGCACATCGGGTAAAAATAAAAGGGTGAGTTCAAAGCATTTTGAAAGTGACACACTTCCTGCTACCAGTTGGTGGCGCTATAACTTTGACTCACAATAGTCACATCCATGTGATCGTCCTCTTACAGCGAACACACTGCTGAAGTTTCATCAAGATCAGTTAATGTATGCTGAAGTTATAACACACTTCCTGTTTCACGTTTCTCGCCATAATTTCGTTTCCTCGCCATGGCCAAACCGTTCGAGATATCAAAAATCCCCTCGCAAACTTTCATCGTCAATGCCTTGACTTCATGCTGACCGAGTTTCGTGCGTGTGTGTTTGAATTCTCTAGGAGTAGTACTTCAAATTCCATTGCGAGTTGTTTTATGAACAACCCTAAATAACCGACTTCCTGTTGGGCTGGGGTAAAAAGTAATAGTATGAGGTATATATGAACGATGAGATCTATATGTGCACGAGTTTCATATTATTACATGCAAGCGTGTTTGATTTATGGACCAAGTTTTCGGACCCCGTTCCAGGGGGCGCTGTCTAGCCCCTGCCACGCCCGGGTACCATCTTCAGCCCGGCCCTGATGGCCGCGGGTTCTGACCCGTGTGCTAAGTTTCAAGAGTTTTTGAGCATGTTAGGGCCCAAAAGTGCCCGAATAGTCGTATAAATAATAATAATATAATAATAAATATAGCTGCGAGCAGCGACTGGCGGGCCCAAGCCGGGGCACCGCAACCCCGGTTCCTTTAGTTACCTAAAGGCACGGGGTGGCGGTGCCGAAGGCTTTG
>NW_024121174.1:17561-43695 GCF_016745375.1 Pimephales promelas | reverse complement strand
TTTATGTGTCCTTTTTTAGTCATAAAATTCATTTTCTCGCCACGGCCAAACCGTTCGAGATATCAAAAATCCGTCCGGAATTGAGCATCCTCAATGTCTTGACTTCATGCACACCGAGTTTTGTGGTGATTGGTAAACACATGCGTTGTAATTTGATGTATTTCTCCTAGAGGACATTTATTTAGAACAACCCATAATTCCCCGACTTCCATTTGAATTGTCGTAAAACTTAGAGCACGAAAGTTGTTTGGCGCTGATGTGATCTATAAGTGTACCGAGTTTCATATTATTACATGCAAGTGTGTTTGATTTATGGACAAAATTTTTCAGTTCAAGTTTATGGACCAAGTTAATTTAATTAATAAACTAATTATATAAAACTATTGTCAATGCACTACAATTAAACTGATATTATGCCTTTTATATAAAAAATTTAAATAAAAACATTTAAAACATACCAGGCTTAAGAAATGTATTTTCTTTTCTGCAGGACAGCACACAGCAGTGAAATGGTTAAGCCCTCCCCCCCTCAAAACACACTCACCCAGACAGGGCACTGAGGCAGAGACACAGAGATGTAGGCTAAGACCACATTCAAACAAACATATCTGACTTTCTGTGGGTCCTAGCTAATGAGTGTCAATTAGAAAGTTGTCCGGCTCGAGGAGTACAATATACATACCGATTTTGTAACTGTAGATAAAACTAACAACCCCACTTTTGTCAAAAGGTGGCGCTACTGAGCCCTCACCCACGCCCGTTTTCTGAAACTTTGCACATGTCTACTGGCTAATAAATGTGATGTGTCTGTCGAGTTTCATGCAATTTGAAGCATGCTAAGGGTCTCAAAAGCATCCTAAAAGAATGGTAAAGTTTGATGCGTCGCCACGGCAACAGTTTCAAAGATATCAAGAATCCATTCACAGGTCTACATCTGCCGTATGTTTACATTATACAGATGAAGTTTGAAGCAAATCGGGTAAAAAATAAAGGGTGATATCAAAGCATTTTGAAAATGACACAGTTCCTGCTGCCAGTTGGTGGCGCTATAACTTTGACTCACAATAGTCACATCCATGTGATCGTCCTCTTACAGCGAACACACTGCTGAAGTTTCATCAAGATCAGTTAATGTATGCTGAAGTTATAACACACTTCCTGTTTCACGTTTCTCGCCATGATTTCGTTTCCTCGCCACGGACAAACCGTTCGAGATATAAAAAATCCCCTCGCAAACTTTCATCCTCAATGTCTTGACTTCACGCTGACTGAGTTTCGTCGAATTTGGATCAAAGCTCTAGGAGGAGTATTTCACATTCCATTGCGAGCGTTTTACAAACAAACCTCAATAGCCGACTTCCTGTTGGGCTGGGGTAAAAAGTAAGAGTGTGAGGTATAGATGAAACGATGAGATCAACATGTGTACCGAGTTTCATATTATTACATACAAGCGTGTTTGAGTTATGGACCAAGTGTTCGGACCCCGTTCCAGGGGGCGCTGACGAGCCGCCCTGCCACGCCTGGGTACCATCTTCAGCCCGGCCCTGATGGCCGCGGGTTCTGACCCGTGTGCAAAGTTTCAAGAGTTTTTGAGCATGTTAAGGGCCCCAAAAGTGCCCAAATAGTCGTATAAATAATAATAATAATAATAAATATAGCTGCGAGCAGCGATGGCGGGCCCAAGCCGGTGGCACCGCAACCCCGGTTCCTTCAGTTACCTAAAGGCACCCGGGTGGCGGTGCCGAAGGCTTTGGCCCTTTCATGATTAAATGTTAAAACGGCTTGCCATACTCTGTCATTTCGACTAGTCACAATTATGTTACAGATATCTTAAATGATAATACAAACTATCCAAAATGTAATTACGAATAGACAGAAAGACGTTGTTGATATCTACAATGTTAATTCCGGACAGGCAAACTTAGCTTTTAAATGTTAAAAGGGCTTGCCATACAGGGACGTAGGCTCAGAGAGAGGCTCACCATATTCAAACCAAAATATCTGACTTCCTCTTGGTCCGAGCTAATGACTATGTAATAGAAAGTTGTCCGGCTTGAGGAGTACAATGTATATACCGATTTTTGTAACTGTAGATAAAACTAACAACCCCACTTTTGTCAAAAGGTGGCGCTATTTAGTCCTTGCACCATGCCCGTTTCTGAAACTTTGCACGTCTACTGGCTAATAAATGTGATGTATCTGTTGAGTTTCAAGCAATTTCAATTTCAATTTGACTGTTGAAAAGAAGTGCGCCGATTAGATACTCAGGATCGGTATCGGCTCTGACACTGCCATCTTTGACGAGGCTGATTCAAATTCTATATTGTGCATATACTATTCTATGTTAGGCACAAAGGCACAAAAACTTTCTAAAGTACCATAAAGTTTTTGTGTACTGTATTATAAGTGTTCTGAAGCTATTATGTGATATAGAAATTAATATTTAAGTCATTAAATTCAAGAACACAAACTTTTCCCTCTCTGCGCCTGTCAGTCATTCTCCATTCAGCATTCAAACAGCACGTCACATTCGGTTACAGTCAATGATGAAACGATCTTCAAGATGATTCAATGTTAATCCTATTATACTGGATCTTTAAGATAAAGGTCTAAAGGTCTATATTTTCGAATGAAGAAACTTTTTCTTGCTGGACTTTATTGCTGTAACTTAATCGTGTTACTTTCTACCGGGTGTCGGACGCTGTCGGTTAGATCACAACACTAGAGTCAGAGCACTATAATTGTTCTTCACGCACACAGTAACTGAAATTTAAAACCTTTAAAAGAAAAGGCTCAATAAACTATTGCATAGATAGATAATGTATAATACACTGTTCATAAATATGTATTTCCTTTGTGCTTTGAACTTTTCAATACGGACTCAATGCGCTGTAACTTCATGTGGCTTCAAGCACATCATTCTCCGCTCGGGATGCACATAAGTGCTTTGTGCTGCACCGTATTGGAGCCGTAATATCATAATGCAGTGACGTAATGACAGATTATTAATTGCCTTTCAATTATATGTTGCTGCGTCATTAAACATCTGTCCTATGCATTTCAAACATTTATAGCAGCCATGGCTATATCTTTTTATGATTTTTGTTATCTTGTTTTTCATGAATGTATTTTTCAAAAATAAGAGCAATGTGTATTATCTATTATTAATATAGTTTATAATAGCATTTTTGTCATAGATTATGACAAAGTAATCATATGATCCACCAGCGAGGAACCAGCAGAACAGAGTGAACATTCTTTCTGTTTAGTTCAATCCTACTTAATAGGAATTTATTTAAAATGCTCGCTCTACTCCACACCATTAATGTCTTGTGCGGACATCCGTATTTTGACTTTCGGTTTTAAGTAAGCGATTTAAAAGCTCCCAAGTCCCAGCGGAGTCACACGTTGATTAACCGGTGGGAATATACACAATAGGCCTACCTGATATTGAACACAAGAGGGCAGTATAGCACTACGTATGACTCAGATTATTATTTTTTTCTGAATTTTACAACAATTCTGGCTGTTTTTGAACGTAAACATAATTCTTAAATGAAAAAAGGGAAAAATTGGGGAAGTTATAATATTTGTATAATTTAATTTAGAAACAAATGATGTATAATTACATTTTTAGAAGATATGAGGCTTTTAGTGTTTACTTTTTTGACATTACTTTAATCTTTTGCCATAGTTGCACATGTCTACTGGCTAATAAATGTGATGTATCTGTTGAGTTTCAAGCAATTTCAAGCATGCTAAGAGTCCCAAAAGCATCAAAAAAGAATGTTAAAGTTTGTTTCGTTGCCACGGCAACAGTATCAAAGATATCAAAAATTCATTCACAGGTCTACATCTGCCGTGTATTTACATTATACAGATGAAGTTTGAAGCAAATCGGTTAAAAATAAGAGAGTGATTTCAAAGCATTTTGAAAGTGACACACTTCCTGCTGCCAGTTGGTGGCGCTATAACTTTGACTCACAATAGTCACATCCATGTGATCGGTCTCTTACAGCGAAAACACTGCTGAAGTTTCATCAAGATCAGTTAATGTATGCTGAAGTTATAACACACATCCTGTTTCATGTTTCTCGCCATAATTTCGTTTCCTCGCCACGGCCAAACCGTTCGAGATATCAAAAATCCCGTGGCACTTTTTCATCCTTAATGTCTTGACTTCACGCTGATCGAGTTTCGTCGAATTTGGTTCAGTGCTCTAGGAGCAATAATTTAAATTCCATTGCATGTGTTTTAAACACAACCCTAAATAGCCGACTTCCTGTTGGGCTGGGGTAAAAAGTAAGAGTGTGAAGTATATATGAAACGATGAGATCTATATGTGTACCAAGTTTCATATTATTACATGCAAGTGTGTTTGATTTATGGACCAAATTTTCAGACCAAGTTTATTGACCAAGTTAATCTGATTAATAAACTAATTATATAAAACTATTGTCAATTCACTACAATTAAACTAGTTATATGCCTTTACTTATAAAAAATAAAAATAAAAACTTATTTAAAAAATACCAGGCTTGAGAAATGTATTTTCTTTATGCAGGTCATACACACAGCAGTGAAATGGTTAAGCCCCCTCCCCCTGCACACACACACACACACACACACACAGACAGCAGCCAGCCAGCCAGCCAAAGACACAGAGACACAGAGACATGTAGGCTCAGAGTGGCCATATTCAAACAAAAATATCTGACTTTCTGTGGGTCCTAGCTAATAAGTGTCAATTAGAAAGTTGTCCGGCTCGAGGAGTACAATATACATACCAATTTTTGTAACTCTAGTTAAAACTAACAACCCCACTTTTGTCAAAAGGTGGCGCTACTGAGCCCTCACCACGCCCGTTTCTGAAACTTTGCACATGTCTACTGGCTAATAAATGTGATGTGTCTGTCGAGTTTCATGCAATTTGAAGCATGCTAAGGGTCTCAAAAGCATCCTAAAAGCATCCTAAAAGAAGGGTAAAGTTTGATGCGTCGCCACGGCAACAGTTTCAAAGATATCAAGAATCCATTCACAGGTCTACATCTGCCGTATGTTTACATTATACATATGAAGTTTGAAGCAAATCGGGTAAAAATAAAAGGGTGATATCAAAGCATTTTGAAAGTGACACACTTCCTGCTGCCAGTTGGTGGCGCTATAACTTTGACTCACAATAGTCACATCCATGTGATCGTCCTCTTACAGCGAACACACTGCTGAAGTTTCATCAAGATCAGTTAATGTATGCTGAAGTTATAACACACTTCCTGTTTCACGTTTCTCGCCATGATTTCGTTTCCTCGCCACGGACAAACCGTTCGAGATATAAAAAATCCCCTCGCAAACTTTCATCCTCAATGTCTTGACTTCACGCTGACCGAGTTTCGTCGAATTTGGATCAAAGCTCTAGGAGGAGTATTTGACATTCCATTGCGAGCGTTTTACAAACAAACCTCAATAGCCGACTTCCTGTTGGGCTGGGGTAAAAAGTAAGAGCGCGAGGTATAGATGAAACGATGAGATCAACATGTGTACCGAGTTTCATATTATTACATACAAGCGTGTTTGAGTTATGGACCAAGTGTTCGGACCCCGTTCCAGGGGGCGCTGACGAGCCGCCCTGCCACGCCCGGGTACCAGCTTCAGCCCGGCTCTGATGGCCGCGGGTTCTGACCCGTGTGCAAAGTTTCAAGAGTTTTTGAGCACGTTAAGGGCCCCAAAAGTGCCCAAAAGGTAGTAAAATAATAATAAATATAGCTGCGAGCAGCGATGGCGGGCCCAAGCCGGAGGCACCGCAACCCCGGTTCCTTTAGTTACCTAAAGGCACCCGGGTGGCGGTGCCGAAGGCTTTGGCCCTTTCATGATTAAATGTTAAAACGGCTTGCCATACTCTGTCATTTCGACTAGTCACAATTATGTTACAGATATCTTAAATGATAATACAAACTATCCAAAGTGTAACGACTAGACAGAAAGACGTTGTTGATATCTACAATGTTAATTCCGGACAGGCAAACTTAGCTTTTAAATGTTAAAAGGGCTTGCCATACAGGGACGTAGGCTCAGAGAGAGGCTCACCATATTCAGACCAAAATATCTGACTTCCTCTTGGTCCGAGCTAATGACTATGTATTAGAAAGTTGTACGGCTTGAGGAGTACAATGTATATACCGATTTTTGTAACTGTAGATAAAACTAACAACCAATGTAGTAGCACTTCTCTTTTTTTGATTGGCTGATGCGTAGCAGGGTCGACTGCTGAACTCCAGGCGAGACGCGCTTGATTCTCACGTGAGAGCGGCGCGGCCAGAGAAATTGCGTATATTAAATATATTATTAATAGTTTTTCCGCATGAGAAATACAATGTGTGACGGGAGTGTGAGACAAAAGACTGAAACGAGTGACTGTCATGCTCAATGCGTGACACACTATAAAAAAATATTTCACACTGACTCCACATTTAGGGGGCCACAAGGGGGTCCAAGCTTGTTGTCGCAGGGGCACTGGCCCCCCCAGGCCCCCGCCTAGAACCGCCATTGCTCACACACACACACACACACACACTTTCTCTCTCTCTCAAGAAGCAAAAACATGACTGCTAAAGGTTGTATCAGCGATGGCGGGGTAACATCACTTAACATCACGAGTGCTATTCCCTTAGGCCACGCCCCCTTGTCTCCCCAAAGTATTATAAGCAATCATGCGCATCCCGTGTGCAGAATGATGCACTTGAAGCAACACCAAGTCACAGCACGCAACGCTTCACATTGAAAAGAACATAGCGAAGGGATGGTATCTATAATCTATGCTTAGTAGGGCTGCACGATTTGGGAAAATGTCATATTGCCATTATTGAGCCAATATTGCAATTGCGATTTGCGACTCCGATATAATAAAATGGTTTCATGAGTCCAACTTGCTTGGTTCTAAAGTAAAATGCACACACAGATTAATGTTTATTTCTCAACTCAAACTAAAAACAACAACAACAATAAATGATTGATAACACCTATAATGATCAATAAACCATCAACCAAACCAACATTACAGTGATTCCATCAATTGAAAGCCATCAACTTTTTAAAAAATTATTACGCTTAAAAAAAATATATAACAGCTTTTAAATTAAGTGAACTTCAAACAATCCCCACATAAACCCATAATAAAAAACATATTTACCTGTGCCCTTCCTGTCTTAACAGGTACAGAAATTGAATAAAGTTATCAAACAGTCTGCGCTGCCTGAATCATAAATTATATATATAATAATCCTTATTAAAGCTACAAAAGTTCTTTACTCAAGATCAGTGAGTAATTTTCTAATTTCCCTTTGTTCTTTTAACTTTACTGAAAGAACGCTTTATTCGCTGCTGGCCCTTTAAGAGCACCCGTTGCCGAGACGCGGATCTCACACGCGCCTCATAGCACAACTCTTTTCATCCATAGACTTTTCTTATGTTATGAAGATACTAGACAAAATCACATTTTGGCATAATTGTGTGTGCTATTGTTCGTTCAAGCTCGAAAGAGAACTGTTTATTCTGGGCTGGCACACGGTCAGTGCATGCGCATTATGCGAGTCTCATCTATTCTAATCTAGGGCACTCACAGGCAGCTTTTCACTTCTTGTCGTGCAAAATGCGAAAAGGCATTTGAACCAATAAGAGGGGGATCTTGTAACACTAGTCAAAGGATGACAAAAAAGAAGAGATGCTGCGCTAATAGCCCTACTTTGTTTATTTCATATAAAATCGCGGCATTTTGCGTTATATAATTGCATAGGTTTGAGATCGCTATTACGACTGCGATATAATTAATCGTGCAGCACTAATGCTTAGTGTATTCTAAAGGGCAATAAACTCCACTCCAGCAAGATAGTCATTTTATGCAAATCATAGACCTTTATGCCTTATCTACAAATAAAGTATAATATTGGGAACATTGATCTTGAAGAGAGTGTCGTCGTGTTACTGTCGCAACCGAACGCGACGCGCTAATGCTGATGCATGGAGAATGACTGAGGCGAGATGACTTTCCGTTAACTTTAACTTAGAGACTAAAATATTAATTTTACCACACATTAAGCTATTGAATGACTTTAGAAGTCTTGGAATATAGTGTGAAAACTTGATTGTGCTTTACAGTTTTTTATGCCTTTAGTGGGGCTTAACAAAATAACACAATATGCAGAATGTCGGACGTCACTTATAGGCTAAACTGTTTTTATAGATAAAACTATTTACATTCGGCAGTCATGAAAACAAATCTCAGATAACGGTTGACTAGGTAACAATGTGTAATTTTGCGCCGGAGTTCTCCTTTAACTTACATTAGCTAGCTAACTACGAACGAGCTAACCAGATAACATTAACAAATTGACAAGCACTTACTGGGCACAGTGGGCAGAATGGCTCTTCAAATGACGGACGAAATTGGAGGTTGTCATCTGACTGTCCGCGATCTTAACGTTGCATGTCTTGCAAAGCGCTGTTCTTTTGCCATCTTGTTGTAAGAAATTCTTGAATCCAAAAGCGACGACGACCCTCGTTATCCCTCCGGCTGACATGTTGATGTGATCTGATGTAAGTGGGCGTGGTGTGCGCGTAAGGTATGAGAGGGCATGACTGATGATCTCGTGATCCAGTCATGACAGCGCTATTCTCAGCCTGCGCTCCAGCTGGATCAACTTTATTTTTTTTACATAATTTATATATTTTATATTCAAACTGAAAACATGATGTGATTAACACTCAAGTCATATTATTACATGCAAGTGTGTTTGATTTATGGACCAAATTTTCAGATCAAGTTTATGGACCAAGTTAATTTAATTAATAAACTAATTATATAAAACTATTAATGCACTACAATTAAACTGGTTATATGCCTTTACTTATAAAAAATAAAAAACTTATTTAAAAAAATACCAGGCTTAAGGCATTTATTTTTTATGCAGGCCATACACACAGGAGTGAAATGGTTAAGACCCCTCCCCCTACAAACACACACACATACACAGACAGGCAAAGACAGAGATGTAGGCTCAGATTGAGCAAGACCACATTCAAACAAACATATCTGACTTTCTGTGGGTCCTAGCTAATGAGTGTCAATTAGAAAGTTGTCCGGCTCGAGGAGTACAATATACATACCGATTTTTGTAACTGTAGATAAAACTAACAACCCCACTTTTGTCAAAAGGTGGCGCTACTGAGCCCTCACCACGCCCGTTTCTGAAACTTTGCACGTGTCTACTGGCTAATAAATGTGATGTGTCTGTCGAGTTTCATGCATTTTGAAGCATGCTAAGGGTCTCAAAAGCATCCTAAAAGCATCCTAAAAGAAGGGTAAAGTTTGATGCGTCGCCACGGCAACAGTTTCAAAGATATCAAGAATCCATTCACAGGTCTACATCTGCCGTATGTTTACATTATACATATGAAGTTTGAAGCAAATCGGGTAAAAATAAAAGGGTGATATCAAAGCATTTTGAAAGTGACACACTTCCTGCTGCCAGTTGGTGGCGCTATAACTTTGACTCACAATAGTCACATCCATGTGATCGTCCTCTTACAGCGAACACACTGCTGAAGTTTCATCAAGATCAGTTAATGTATGCTGAAGTTATAACACACTTCCTGTTTCACGTTTCTCGCCATGATTTCGTTTCCTCGCCACGGCCAAACCGTTCGAGATATCAAAAATCCCTCACAAACTTTCATCCTCAATGTCTTGACTTCACGCTGACCGAGTTTCGTCGAATTTGGATCAAAGCTCTAGGAGGAGTATTTCAAATTCCATTGCGAGCGTTTTACAAACAAACCTCAATAGCCGACTTCCTGTTGGGCTGGGGTAAAAAGTAAAGCGCGAGGTATAGATGAAACGATGAGATCAACATGTGTACCGAGTTTCATATTATTACATGCAAGCGTGTTTGAGTTATGGACCAAGTGTTCGGACCCCGTTCCAGGGGGCGCTGACGAGCCCCCCTGCCACGCCCGGGTACCATCTTCAGCCCGGCTCTGATGGCCGCGGGTTCTGACCCGTGTGCAAAGTTTCAAGAGTTTTCGAGCATGTTAAGGGCCCCAAAAGTGCCCGAATAGTCGTAAAAAAATAATAATAAATATAGCTGCGAGCAGCGATGGCGGGCCCAAGCCGGAGGCACCGCAACCCCGGTTCCTTTAGTTACCTAAAGGCACCCGGGTGGCGGTGCCGAAGGCTTTGGCCCTTTCATGATTAAATGTTAAAACGGCTTGCCATACTCTGTCATTTCGACTAGTCACAATTATGTTACAGATATCTTAAATGATAATACAAACTATCCAAAGTGTAACGACTAGACAGAAAGACGTTGTTGATATCTACAATGTTAATTCCGGATAGGCAAACTTAGCTTTTAAATGTTAAAAGGGCTTGCCATACAGGGACGTAGGCTCAGAGAGAGGCTCACCATATTCAGACCAAAATATCTGACTTCCTCTTGGTCCGAGCTAATGACTATGTATTAGAAAGTTGTACGGCTTGAGGAGTACAATGTATATACCGATTTTTGTAACTGTAGATAAAACTAACAACCCCACTTTTAAGTATATATATGGTGCCTTTAGTGTTATTCTGCACGACGTGCAAAAACTTAACCCCCGCTTTTTTAATATATATATATATATATATATATATATATAAAGAGGGTTATTCTGCACGACGTGCAAAAACTTAACCTCCGCATTGACTGTCGAAGAGAAGTGTGCAGAAGAGCTTGCATCAGTGAGGGCTTTGCAAAATATATATACATACAAACACACACACACACACATATAAATGAGGTTAGTGTTTTACAATATTAAGGAAAGCAAATGTATTGAAATATAGCACATTAATTTTAAATTCATTCAGCTTCAATTACCAATTTGTAGTTTACCAATTTATCTTACTTTTATTTAAAGCAAACTATACATTTAAAAGATTAGGGTTATATGCATATTTTGTCATTTAAAAAAATACAAAATTGTTATGCAAAAAGATAAGGACTTGCAGAAAAAATCTACAGTCAGCCACACACACACACACACACACACATAAACGCAGACACCAGCAACCCCCCCCCCTCCCTCTTCCCCACACAGACACTGATAGAGACAAGATACACATCCAAACTGCAATATCTGACTTTCTTTTGGTCTGAGCTTCTTACTGTTAATTAGAAAGTTGATCGGCTTGACAAGAACAATATACGTGGCATGTTTTGTAACTGTAGGTAAAACGAGCAAAGTTAACACATTTTATGTGTCCTTTTTTAGTCATAAAATTATTTTCCTCGCCACGGCCAAACCGTTCGAGATATCAAAAATCCGTCCGGAATTGAGCATCCTCAATGTCTTGACTTCATGCACACCGAGTATGGTGGTGATTGGTAAACACATGCGTTGTAATTTGATGTATTTCTCCTAGGAGATTTATTCAAACAACACATAATTCCCAACTTCCATTTGAACTGTCTTAAAACTTAGAGCAGAGATGGGCGCAGGTCACGCAAGTCTCAAGTAAGTCTCAAGTCTTAACCGTCAAGTCTCAAGTAAGTCCCAAGTATTTTTTTTTGGGGGGGGGGGGCAAGTCAAGTCAAGTCACAGGCTATGTCAAGTCAAGTCAAGTCTTGTAGTAGGTTAAGTCAAGTGCAAGTCAAGTCACCTTATTATTTTAATTTTACATGCAGAATCTGATCTTAATAAAATGAAAAGACAAGATAAGTATTTGCCAGTAAATTACAATAATTTGCATTGTAAATACTCATGTTCAGTAAAATACACCATGGAATCAAACAAAATTGTAACTTCATAAAATTATTTATTTTTCACTTCTGCCAACAGTGTGTTTGAAATGTTTTAAATTTTCAACATTGAGTCCATAAAACAAATAACAGCTTAACATCCTACAGACTCTCTGAACACCTTCCTCTCTCTCAAACACAGTTTACAAACAATATTAAACTTTGTTACATTTCTCCTCTCTCTCTCTCTCTCTCTCTCTCTCTCTCTCTCTCTCTCTCTCTCTCTCTCTCTCTCTCTCACACACACACAGTGGCGGTTCTAGACCATTTCAACTGGGGGGCCAAGCTGGGGCCAGTTGTACTGTTAGAGGGGCCAGTTACATTTAGACCTTATCATTTTCTGCACTGCACTGAAGGCATAAATAAGCAAAATACCATGTTTATAATTATCCAACAATTTGCATTTCCATTATATTTTTACATTTGCATTACATATATCAGTCTGTATTTGAATTTCCATTTTATTTTTTTACATTGAATATACAGTATGTATATATATATATATATATATATATATATATATATAATTTTTACAAATTAATCTACGATTTTTGTGGGTTTTTTTTTTTTTTTTTTTGCAAAAAGATCAGCAAATTATCCTCTAAACTGGCCTTTTTAGGGGGCTTTCCTCTCAGGGTGAATGAGCTTTTTTATAATTGTTTTTTTCCTGACATCTTTGAAAGACAGAAGCAATAATTAATGCATCCTTGGCCAGGATATAATTATAAAATATGACATGATTTTAAAAGTGACCTATAAAATCGACTATGCAATACACTTTAATTTATCTAGTGCTAATAAAATTATTAAGCCTATTTGGAGAGAGAGATGTTTTAAAATCGACTATGCATTACACTTTAATTTATCTAGTGCTAATAAAATTATTAAGCCTATTTGGAGAGAGAGATGTTTATAATGTGACAATATGTCAGTCATCGTGATTCGTGTAATAAGATGACTAGGCCTAGACTACTTGTTCTGAGCAGGTGTTGTCAGTGAACAGGCTGTAAAACTGTTGTCTAAGTTACAGACTGATACTAATTAAATGGGAAACGAATCGATTACCTAACGTAACCTCGGTTCTCTCTAGATGAGGGAACGAGCATTGCGTAAGCTAGCTTACGCTACGGGAAAGATTCATCTTACATCAGTCAAGTTGTCATAGTTTTTGTCAAACAAGTTGTGAATTTGTTGTAACATTAAAACAGGAGATCATGACTTACTCCGTGCTCCAAGTGATGTTCGGAGCTCCAGTGATTAGTTTCATCTGTGGGACGGGTGAAGAAACTTTCGGAAGATGTTGTAACAGAATCATATGAACAATTCCAGGATATGCTTTTTTTCATTGGTTGTTGCGTTAAATTTTACCCAGATACAATAGTGCCCTTTTCTGATTGGCTATTAAGTAGCACTTCTCTTTTTTTGATTGGCTGATGCGTAGCAGGGTCGACTGCTGAACTCCAGGCGAGACGCGCTTGATTCTCACGTGAGAGCGGCGCGGCCAGAGAAATTGCGTATATTAAATATATTATTAATAGTTTTTCCGCATGAGAAATACAATGTGTGACGGGAGTGTGAGACAAAAGACTGAAACGAGTGACTGTCATGCTCAATGCGTGACACACTATAAAAAAAATATTTCACACTGACTCCACATTTAGGGGGGCCACAAGGGGGTCCAAGCTTGTTGTCGCAGGGGCACTGGCCCCCCCAGGCCCCCGCCTAGAACCGCCACTGCTCACACACACACACACACACACACACACACTTTCTCTCTCTCTCAAGAAGCAAAAACATGACTGCTAAAGGTTGTATCAGCGATGGCGGGGTAACATCACTTAACATCACGAGTGATATTCCCTTAGGCCACGCCCCCTTGTCTCCCCAAAGTATTATAAGCAATCATGCGCATCCCGTGTGCAGAATGATGCACTTGAAGCAACACCAAGTCACAGCACGCAACGCTTCACATTGAAAAGAACATAGCGAAGGGATGGTATCTATAATCTATGCTTAGTAGGGCTGCACGATTTGGGAAAATGTCATATTGCCATTATTGAGCCAATATTGCAATTGCGATTTGCGACTCCGATATAATAAAATGGTTTCATGAGTCCAACTTGCTTGGTTCTAAAGTAAAATGCACACACAGATTAATGTTTATTTCTCAACTCAAACTAAAAACAACAACAACAATAAATGATTGATAACACCTATAATGATCAATAAACCATCAACCAAACCAACATTACAGTGATTCCATCAATTGAAAGCCATCAACTTTTTAAAAAATTATTAGGCTTAAAAAAAATATATAACAGCTTTTAAATTAAGTGAACTTCAAACAATCCCCACATAAACCCATAATAAAAAACATATTTACCTGTGCCCTTCCTGTCTTAACAGGTACAGAAATTGAATAAAGTTATCAAACAGTCTGCGCTGCCTGAATCATAAATTATATATATAATAATCCTTATTAAAGCTACAAAAGTTCTTTACTCAAGATCAGTGAGTAATTTTCTAATTTCCCTTTGTTCTTTTAACTTTACTGAAAGAACGCTTTATTCGCTGCTGGCCCTTTAAGAGCACCCGTTGCCGAGACGCGGATCTCACACGCGCCTCATAGCACAACTCTTTTCATCCATAGACTTTTCTTATGTTATGAAGATACTAGACAAAACCACATTTTGGCATAATTGTGTGTGCTATTGTTCGTTCAAGCTCGAAAGAGAACTGTTTATTCTGGGCTGGCACACGGTCAGTGCATGCGCATTATGCGTATCATCTAATCTAGGGCACTCACAGGCAGCTTTTCACTTCTTGTCGTGCAAAATGCGAAAAGGCATTTGAACCAATAAGAGGGGGATCTTGTAACACTAGTCAAAGGATGACAAAAAAGAAGAGATGCTGCGCTAATAGCCCTACTTTGTTTATTTCATATAAAATCGCGGCATTTTGCGTTATATAATTGCATAGGTTTGAGATCGCTATTACGACTGCGATATAATTAATCGTGCAGCACTAATGCTTAGTGTATTCTAAAGGGCAATAAACTCCACTCCAGCAAGATAGTCATTTTATGCAAATCATAGACCTTTATGCCTTATCTACAAATAAAGTATAATATTGGGAACATTGATCTTGAAGAGAGTGTCGTCGTGTTACTGTCGCAACCGAACGCGACGCGCTAATGCTGATGCATGGAGAATGACTGAGGCGAGATGACTTTCCGTTAACTTTAACTTAGAGACTAAAATATTAATTTTACCACACATTAAGCTATTGAATGACTTTAGAAGTCTTGGAATATAGTGTGAAAACTTGATTGTGCTTTACAGTTTTTTATGCCTTTAGTGGGGCTTAACAAAATAACACAATATGCAGAATGTCGGACGTCACTTATAGGCTAAACTGTTTTTATAGATAAAACTATTTACATTCGGCAGTCATGAAAACAAATCTCAGATAACGGTTGACTAGGTAACAATGTGTAATTTTGCGCCGGAGTTCTCCTTTAACTTACATTAGCTAGCTAACTACGAACGAGCTAACCAGATAACATTAACAAATTGACAAGCACTTACTGCAGAATGGCTCTTCAAATGACGGACGAAATTGGAGGTTGTCATCTGACTGTCCGCGATCTTAACGTTGCATGTCTTGCAAAGCGCTGTTCTTTTGCCATCTTGTTGTAAGAAATTCTTGAATCCGAAAGCGACCCTCGTTATCCCTCCGGCTGACATGTTGATGTGATCTGATGTAAGTGGGCGTGGTGTGCGCGTAAGGTATGAGAGGGCATGACTGATGATCTCTGATCCAGTCATGACAGCGCTATTCTCAGCCTGCGCTCCAGCTGGATCAACTTTATTTTTTTTACATAATTTATATATTTTATATTCAAACTGAAAACATGATGTGATTAACACTCAAGTCATATTATTACATGCAAGTGTGTTTGATTTATGGACCAAATTTTCAGATCAAGTTTATGGACCAAGTTAATTTAATTAATAAACTAATTATATAAAACTATTAATGCACTACAATTAAACTGGTTATATGCCTTTACTTATAAAAAATAAAAAACTTATTTAAAAAAATACCAGGCTTAAGGCATTTATTTTTTATGCAGGCCATACACACAGGAGTGAAATGGTTAAGACCCCTCCCCCTACAAACACACACACATACACAGACAGGCAAAGAGAGATGTAGGCTCAGATTGAGCAAGACCACATTCAAACAAACATATCTGACTTTCTGTGGGTCCTAGCTAATGAGTGTCAATTAGAAAGTTGTCCGGCTCGAGGAGTACAATATACATACCGATTTTTGTAACTGTAGATAAAACTAACAACCCCACTTTTGTCAAAAGGTGGCGCTACTGAGCCCTCACCACGCCCGTTTCTGAAACTTTGCACGTGTCTACTGGCTAATAAATGTGATGTGTCTGTCGAGTTTCATGCAATTTCAAGCATGCTAAGGGTCTCAAAAGCATCCTAAAAGAATGGTAAAAGAAGGGTAAAGTTTGATGCAGTTTCAAAGATATCAAGAATCCATTCACAGGTCTACATCTGCCGTATGTTTACATTATACAGATGACGTTTGAAGCAAATCGGGTAAAAATAAAAGGGTGATATCAAAGCATTTTGAAAGTGACACACTTCCTGCTGCCAGTTGGTGGCGCTATAACTTTGACTCACAATAGTCACATCCATGTGATCGTCCTCTTACAGCGAACACACTGCTGAAGTTTCATCAAGATCAGTTAATGTATGCTGAAGTTATAACACACTTCCTGTTTCACGTTTCTCGCCATGATTTCGTTTCCTCGCCACGGCCAAACCGTTCGAGATATCAAAAATCCCCTCGCAAACTTTCATCTTCAATGTCTTGACTTCACGCTGACTGAGTTTTGTCGAATTTGGATCAAAGCTCTAGGAGGAGTATTTAACATTCCATTGCGAGCGTTTTACAAACAAACCTCAATAGCCGACTTCCTGTTGGGCTGGGGTAAAAAGTAAGAGCGCGAGGTATAGATGAAACGATGAGATCAACATGTGCACCGAGTTTCATATTATTACATACAAGCGTGTTTGAGTTATGGACCAAGTGTTCGGACCCCGTTCCAGGGGGCGCTGACGAGCCGCCCTACCACGCCCGGGTACCAGCTTCAGCCCGGCTCTGATGGCCGCGGGTTCTGACCCGTGTGCAAAGTTTCAAGAGTTTTCGAGCATGTTAAGGGCCCCAAAAGTGCCCAAAAGGTAGTAAAATAATAATAATTATAAATATAGCTGCGAGCAGCGATGGCGGGCCCAAGCCGGTGGCACCGCAACCCCGGTTCCTTTAGTTACCTAAAGGCACCGGGGTGGCGGTGTCGCAGGCTTTGGCCCTTTCATGATTAAATGATTAAATGTTAAAACAGCTTGCCATACTCTATCTGTCGTTCGACTAGTCACAATTACATTACAGATATCTTAAATGATAATACAAACTATTCAAAATGTAATTAAGACTAGTCACTTTTGTCAAAATGTGGCGTGTTGATATCTACAATGTTAATTCCGGATAGGCAAACTTAGCTTTTAAATGTTAAAAGGGCTTGCCATATAGGGACGTACAGTAGGCTCAGAGAGAGGCTCACCATATTCAAACCAAAATATCTGACTTCCTCTTGATCCAAACTAATGACTATGAATTAGAAAGTTCTCTGGCTTGAGGAGTACAATGCCCCGCCCCCCCTCTCCCCCTTCTCCTCTCCCCCTCCCCCTCTCTCTCTCTCACACACACACACTTCGACGCGCGCGCCTCTCTCAAGCCGGAGTGTGCGTGTGTGTGTGAACAGAGGAAACAGGAAACATAATCCGTTATTTTGTTCATAAAGGACAACATTCAGACTGCAAACTGTTTACCTATATTTGTGTACAATAAAATAACATCCTCTGTCACATACGTAATAAATATAGAAAAATAATGACACAAGAGTGCATTATAGCCCTATTTATGATTTTGAGTTTAAACTATCGCCCGAAGTGATTCTGAAAGAATGGTAAAGTTTATGCCACGGCAACAGTATCAAAGATATCAAGAATCCATTCACAGGTCTACATCTGTCGTATGTTTACATTATACAGATGAAGTTTGAAGCAAATCGGGTAAAAATAAAAGGGTGAGTTCAAAGCATTTTGAAAGTGACACACTTTCTGCTGCCAGTTGGTGGCGCTATAACTTTGACTCACAATAGTCACATCCATGTGATCGTCCTCTTACAGCAAACATACTGCTGAAGTTTCATCAAGATCAGTTAATGTATGCAGAAGTTATAACACTCTTCCTGTTTTATGTTTCTCGCCATAATTTTGTTTCCTCGCCACGGCCAAACCGTTCGAGGTATCAAAAATCCCCTGGCAATTTTTTATCCTCAATGTCTTGACTTCACGCTGATCGAGTTTTGTGGCATTTCTTTGAATTCTCTAGAGAAGTACTTTAAATTATTCCATTGCATGTTTTTTTTTTTACAAACAACCCTAAATAGCCAACTTCCTGTTGGGCTGGGGTAAAAAGTAAGAGTGTTCGGTTTTCCAAGAATTTCCCCACCGAACGGGGCGTCAGGAGAGAACACGTTTCATAACTCAATTGTGGTTTGGTTTACTTGGATTTTTTATTTCCACATTTAGTTGATTAGTCCACAAACCAGTGGCGCAACTACCCAGTTTCAGAGGGGTATGCAGCAACAATTTTAGCCCCCCCCCCCCCCTCAAAAAAAAAAGGAAAAGGAAAAATAAATGTAATGTAAGTGTGCCGTGTAAAAAGTGAGTAGGAACAAATGAGAGCTAACAGATAAAATAAGTGCAAAATTGTCGTTTATTAATACAATTAAACTATAGCTACTCCACCTTGATGAACCCCCCTAAGAAAACTATAAGCTCCATTGGAACAGCAATACAAGTGTTTCTCACAGGATTTTAGGTAAAACTGTGGTAGGTGGACCTCTATTTCTCTAGGGGGGTTCGGGGACATGCTCCCCCGTAAGAAAATTTTGTGTTCTGTAATGTTAAATTCAGCAGTCTGGTGCACTTTGAGAGTTCAAAATTAAAAGCTCCAACCCATATTCAGGGTGCAAATTAACCTCTTTTAGTTAGTGTCTGACTACATTACACTACTACATAATAATAGTTATAATATTAATCCCATGATAGTAATAGCCATAAAGGCTATTGTAAAACAAATGCACTGAAAAATAAAGGAAACTTTAATAATTAGTTTTGCACTAATTTCTATACTTGAAAGATATAAGCGCATAATGACATGTTTCATGGGCCAGTGTGTCAGAAAAAAAACTAAAGCTGACTTTTTTTGACCAATGCATTACACCAGCACAGCGCCACCAATTAAGCAAAAAACAAAACAAAAACAAACAAATGGGCCGCCGATGTATGAGTTCTGTGGGCCGTTAAGACAAATAAATTAAAAAAGGATGAGATATCGGCTGAAAAAGCACGTCGGCCCAGCGGGAATCTCCCGGTAGTCCTGATGCACTGATGATGTAGTCCTGAGATATAGATAGCCTAAGTTACATGCCTGGATGTGTCATATTTTAAAACCTACCTGTTGGCTTTCAGCAATGCATGCAGTTATTTAGCTGCTGTCGCATCAATTGACATGCCATCTCCTTTTCTCTCTTTCTTTTTCTATTTTTTAGCCCCACAGCATTTTGTTTATCCATCCTTTTCGACGACAACTCACTACCTGCTCGCTCAGCGCTCACGGCGCCCCCGCCCGCTCGCGATATTACCCGCACCCCTTCTCCATGAGGGCGCCTACTCTAGCCTGGCTGTTAGTCCTCTAAAATTTTATATAACATTGAAGGAATGCAGAAATGATTTAGAAACGCACAACAGCAGCTACATATAGTAATACAATATAGCATATATAGAGGTTATAAACCTATAGACATAAAAAGACAGTGTAAATAACAATATTAATAACCACTTACATATCATACAATAAATTCTGAATTAATAAATATTAATTCTAATAAATATCTCGTAATATATTAATCAACATTCTCAATAAATATTATAGTATAATTTAGTATTCACCCTAAATGACTATAACATAAACATTAAGCACAAAGATGCAACAGCTTCACACAATACAACAATATTAAATTAAAACAATCGCTCTAAATCAAAGAAATATTCTCAGTGCGTTGGCCCGACGTGAATCTAGTGAGTGTAGTTTATGTAGTGGCGCTTCCGTATAGTAACTCATTATCAACGCAAGACGACAAACTACATTTCCCATCCGGCATCGCAAACCAGGAAGTGACTCATATGAAGTGAAACGCTCCAAATCCAAACATTTCCTTAAGTTTTATCGCGAATACTATCAATACGACAACATTAAAAATTGATTGCAAACGATGTTCTGGTTCTCAGTGTTCCCACAGTAACATTTAATAACATTTATCTACACACAAATCGCGTGCATATGCCGCGGTCGTCAGTAGTTACACAAACAAACAGGCAAACTTTCCCCGCATCTCAATAAGCGTTTCATTATTAAACAGCAGCTTACCGGTGGCGCGTCTCTCTCGACAAGACAATCATGCAAACAAACTTGATTCTGCGTACATCTCAAGCTCATAATAACACACCGTTTTTTAAGATCTCACTGATAAGCGTTTCTTAACTTGTCCCTCCTTCAATCAGGAACGTGCACCTCCCACCTATTAACCTGCGTTCTCTACCAAACACCCGTGCTGTAGTGAGCGCAACAAAGAGTGTGAAGTATACATGAACCGATGAGATCCATATGTTTACCGAGTTTCATATTATTACATGCAAGTGTGTTTGATTTATGGACCAAATTTTCAGACCAAGTTTATCGATCAAGTTAATCTGATTAATAAACTAATTATATAAAACTATTGTCAATGCACTACAATTAAACTAGTTATATGCCTTTACTTATAAAAAATAAAAATAAAAACTTATTTAAAAAATACCAGGCTTAAGAAATGTATTTTCTTTATGCAGGTCATACACACAGCAGTGAAATGGTTAAGCCCCCTCCCCCTGCACACACACACTCAGACACACACACACACACACACACACACACAGACAGCCAAAGACACAGAGACACAGAGACATGTAGGCTCAGAGTGACCATATTCAAACAAAAATATCTGACTTTCTGTGGGTCCTAGCTAATAAGTGTAAATTAGAAAGTTGTCCGGCTCGAGGAGTACAATATACATACCAATTTTTGTAACTCTAGTTAAAACTAACAACCCCACTTTTGTCAAAAGGTGGCGCTACTGAGCCCTCACCACGCCCGTTTCTGAAACTTTGCACATGTCTACTGGCTAATAAATGTGATGTGTCTGTTGAGTTTCATGCAATTTGAAGCATGCTAAGGGTCTCAAAAGCATCCTATAAGAATGGTAAAGTTTGATGCGTTGCCACGGCAACAGTTTAAAAGATATCAAGAATCCATTCACAGGTCTACATCTATCGTATGTTTACATTATACAGATGAAGTTTGAAGCAAATCGGGTAAAAATAAAAGGGTGATTTCAAAGCATTTTGAAAGTGACACACTTCCTGCTGCCAGTTGGTGGCGCTATAACTTTGACTCACAATAGTCACATCCATGTGATCGTCCTCTTACAGCGAACACACTGCTGAAGTTTCATCAAGATCAGTTAATGTATGCTGAAGTTATAACACACTTCCTGTTTCACGTTTCTCGCCATAGTTTCGTTTCCTCGCCACGGACAAACCGTTCGAGATATCAAAAATCCCCTCGCAAACTTTCATCCTCAATGTCTTGACTTCACGCTGACTGAGTTTCGTCGAATTTGGATCAAAGCTCTAGGAGGAGTATTTCACATTCCATTGCGAGCGTTTTACAAACAAACCTCAATAGCCGACTTCCTGTTGGGCTGGGGTAAAAAGTAAGAGTGTGAGGTATAGATGAAACGATGAGATCAACATGTGTACCGAGTTTCATATTATTACATACAAGCGTGTTTGAGTTATGGACCAAGTGTTCGGACCCCGTTCCAGGGGGCGCTGACGAGCCGCCCTGCCACGCCCGGGTACCAGCTTCAGCCCGGCTCTGATGGCCGCGGGTTCTGACCCGTGTGCAAAGTTTCAAGAGTTTTCGAGCATGTTAAGGGCTCCAAAAGTGCCCAAAAGGTAACAAAATAATAATAAATATAGCTGCGAGCAGCGATGGCGGGCCCAAGCCGGTGGCACCGCAACCCCGGTTCCTTTAGTTACCTAAAGGCACCCGGGTGGCGGTGCCGAAGGCTTTGGCCCTTTCATGATTAAATGTTAAAACGGCTTGCCATACTCTGTCATTTCGACTAGTCAAAATTATGTTACAGATATCTTAAATGATAATACAAACTATCCAAAATGTAATTACGACTAGACAGAAAGACGTTGTTGATATCTACAATGTTAATTCCGGATAGGCAAACTTAGCTTTTAAATGTTAAAAGGGCTTGCCATACAGGGACGTAGGCTCAGAGAGAGGCTCACCATATTCAAACCAAAATATCGGACTTCCTCTTGGTCCGAGCTAATGACTATGTAATAGAAAGTTGTCCGGCTTGAGGAGTAAAATGTATATACTATATAATATAATATAATATATTTTGTAACTGTAGATAAAACTAACAACCCCACTTTTGTCAAAAGGTGGCGCTATTTAGTCCTTGCACTATGCCCGTTTCTGAAACTTTGCACGTCTACTGGCTAATAAATGTGATGTATCTGTTGAGTTTCAAGCAATTTCAATTTCAATTTGACTGTTGAAAAGAAGTGCGCCGATTAGATACTCAGGATCGGTATCGGCTCTGACACTGCCATCTTTGACGAGGCTGATTCAAATTCTATATTGTGCATATACTATTCTATGTAAGGCACAAAGGCACAAAAACTTTCTAAAGTACCATAAAGTTTTTGTGTACTGTATTATAAGTGTTCTGAAGCTATTATGTGATATAGAAATTAATATTTAAGTCATTAAATTCAAGAACACGTAAACTTTTCCCTCTCTGCGCCTGTCAGTCATTCTCCATTCAGCATTCAAACAGCACGTCGCATTCGGTTACAGTCAATGATGAAACGATCTTCAAGATGATTCAATGTTAATCCTATTATACTGGGTCTTTAAGATAAAGGTCTAAAGGTCTATATTTTCGAATGAAGAAACTTTTTCTTGCTGGACTTTATTGCTGTAACTTAATCGTGTTACTTTCTACCGGGTGTCGGACGCTGTCGGTTAGATCACAACACTAGAGTCAGAGCACTATAATTGTTCTTCACGCACACAGTAACTGAAATTTAAAACCTTTAAAAGAAAAGGCTCAATAAACTATTGCATAGATAGATAATGTATAATACACTGTTCATAAATATGTATTTCCTTTGTGCTTTGAACTTTTCAATACGGACTCAATGCGCTGTAACTTCATGTGGCTTCAAGCACATCATTCTCCGCTCGGGATGCACATAAGTGCTTTGTGCTGCACCGTATTAGAGCCGTAATATCATAATGCAGTGACGTAATGACAGATTATTAATTGCCTTTCAATTATATGTTGCTGCGTCATTAAACATCTGTCCTATGCATTTCAAACATTTATAGCAGCCATGGCTATATCTTTTTATGATTTTTGTTATCTTGTTTTTCATGAATGTATTTTTAAAAATAAGAGCAATGTGTATTATCTATTATTAATATAGTTTATAATAGCATTTTTGTCATAGATTATGACAAAGTAATCATATGATCCACCAGCGAGGAACCAGCAGAACAGAGTGAACATTCTTTCTGTTTAGTTCAATCCTACTTAATAGGAATTTATTTAAAATGCTCGCTCTACTCCACACCATTAATGTCTTGTGCGGACATCCGTATTTTGACTTTCGGTTTTAAGTAAGCGATTTAAAAGCTCCCAAGTCCCAGCGGAGTCACACGTTGATTAACCGGTGGGAATATACACAATAGGCCTACCTGATATTGAACACAAGAGGGCAGTATAGCACTACGTATGACTCAGATTATTATTTTTTTCTGAATTTTACAACAATTCTGGCTGTTTTTGAACGTAAACATAATTCTTAAATGAAAAAAGGGAAAAATTGGGGAAGTTATAATATTTGTATAATTTAATTTAGAAACAAATGATGTATAATTACATTTTTAGAAGATATGAGGCTTTTAGTGTTTACTTTTTTGACATTACTTTAATCTTTTGCCATAGTTGCACATGTCTACTGGCTAATAAATGTGATGTATCTGTTGAGTTTCAAGCAATTTCAAGCATGCTAAGAGTCCCAAAAGCATCAAAAAAGAATGTTAAAGTTTGTTTCGTTGCCACGGCAACAGTATCAAAGATATCAAAAATTCATTCACAGGTCTACATCTGCCGTGTATTTACATTATACAGATGAAGTTTGAAGCAAATCGGTTAAAAATAAGAGAGTGATTTCAAAGCATTTTGAAAGTGACACACTTCCTGCTGCCAGTTGGTGGCGCTATAACTTTGACTCACAATAGTCACATCCATGTGATCGGTCTCTTACAGCGAAAACACTGCTGAAGTTTCATCAAGATCAGTTAATGTATGCTGAAGTTATAACACACATCCTGTTTCATGTTTCTCGCCATAATTTCGTTTCCTCGCCACGGCCAAACCGTTCGAGGTATCAAAAATCCCGTGGCACTTTTTCATCCTTAATGTCTTGACTTCACGCTGATCGAGTTTCGTCGAATTTGGTTCAGTGCTCTAGGAGCAATAATTTAAATTCCATTGCATGTGTTTTAAACACAACCCTAAATAGCCGACTTCCTGTTGGGCTGGGGTAAAAAGTAAGAGTGTGAAGTATATATGAAACGATGAGATCTATATGTGTACCAAGTTTCATATTATTACATGCAAGTGTGTTTGATTTATGGACCAAATTTTCAGACCAAGTTTATTGACCAAGTTAATCTGATTAATAAACTAATTATATAAAACTATTGTCAATTCACTACAATTAAACTAGTTATATGCCTTTACTTATAAAAAATAAAAATAAAAACTTATTTAAAAAATACCAGGCTTGAGAAATGTATTTTCTTTATGCAGGTCATACACACAGCAGTGAAATGGTTAAGCCCCCTCCCCCTGCACACACACACACACACACACACAGACAGCCAGCCAGTCAGCCAGCCAGCCAAAGACACAGAGACACAGAGACATGTAGGCTCAGAGTGGCCATATTCAAACAAAAATATCTGACTTTCTGTGGGTCCTAGCTAATAAGTGTCAATTAGAAAGTTGTCCGGCTCGAGGAGTACAATATACATACCGATTTTTGTAACTGTAGATAAAACTAACAACCCCACTTTTCTCAAAAGGTGGCGCTACTGAGCCCTCACCACGCCCGTTTCTGAAACTTTGCACATGTCTACTGGCTAATAAATGTGATGTGTCTGTCGAGTTTCATGCAATTTAAAGCATGCTAAGGGTCTCAAAAGAATCCTAAAAGAATGGTAAAGTTTGATGCGTTGCCACGGCAACAGTATCAAAGATATCAAGAATCCATTCACAGGTCTACATCTGCCGTATGTTTACATTATACAGATGAAGTTTGAAGCAAATCGGGTAAAAATAAAAGGGTGATTTCAAAGCATTTTGAAAGTGACACACTTCCTGCTGCCAGTTGGTGGCGCTATAACTTTTACTCACAATAGTCACATCCATGTGATCGTCCTCTTACAGCGAACACACTGCTGAAGTTTCATCAAGATCAGTTAATGTATGCTGAAGTTATAACACACTTCCTGTTTCACGTTTCTCACCATGATTTTGTTTCCTCACCACGGACAAACCGTTCGAGATATCAAAAATCCCCTCGCAAACTTTCATCCTCAATGTCTTGACTTCACGCTGACCGAGTTTCGTCGAATGTGGATCAAAGCTCTAGGAGGAGTATTTCAAATACCATTGCGAGCGTTTTACAAACAAACCTCAATAGCCGACTTCCTGTTGGGCTGGGGTAAAAAGTAAGAGTGTGAGGTATAGATGAAACGATGAGATCAACATGTGTACCGAGTTTCATATTATTACATACAAGCGTGTTTGAGTTATGGACCAAGTGTTCGGACCCCGTTCCAGGGGGCGCTGACGAGCCGCCCTGCCACGCCCGGGTACCAGCTTCAGCCGGCTCTGATGGCCGCGGGTTCTGACCCGTGTGCAAAGTTTCAAGAGTTTTTGAGCATGTTAA
>NW_024121174.1:0-17061 GCF_016745375.1 Pimephales promelas | reverse complement strand
TCTATCTCTCTTCTCTCTTCTCTCTCTCTCTCTCTCTCTCTCTCTCTCTCTCTCTCTCTCTGTGTGTGTGTGTGTGTGGGTGTGTGTGTGTCTGTGTGGGGAGGGGAGGGCTGTTGTCTGTGTTTATGTGTGTGTGTGTGGCTGGCTGCGATTTTTCCTACAAGTCCTTGTCTCTAAGTCCTTGTCTTTTGCATAACAATTTTGCCATAACAATATTTAAATGACAAAATAGGCATATAACCCCATCTTTTAAATGTATAGTTTGCTTTAAATAAAAGTAAGATTGTATTTGTAATGAAGTTGAATGAATTTAAAATTCATGTGCTATATTTCAATATATTTGTTTTCCTTAAGATTTTAAAACACTAACTTCATTCTTATCTGAATTACAAATATTTGTTTCTGTATAAAATAATACTCTGACTAAAAACACATTTGATGTTTGTTTTTTTGGGGGATTTTTATTTACATGTATTTATGTGTGTGTGTGTGTGGTGTGTGTGTGTGTATATAAAGTGCAGGGTTTTTTTTAGATAAAGTAGAATTTCTATAACTATGTGTTGAACTAATAAATCACTCTTGTGTGTGTTAAACACAATCTACTTAATACAGACAACTTCATTATAAAGATAAATAACAAATCCAAAAAATATATGATTATAATCTATGACAAAAAAGCCATTACAAACTATACTAATGGAAAATACACATTGCTCTTTGTATTGTTGTAAAATATTCATGAAAAACAAGATAACAAAAATCAAAAAGATAAATTATTTTAGATATAGCCATGTTTAAATGTATAGCAGAGATGTTAATTGAGGCAGCAACATACAAACTTTCTAGAACAACATGGACCTGAATAGCTGGTTTTTATGGAGGACAGTGAAGAGGAAGAGGTGCAAATCAAACAGCTCATTCTCAGACTACACAGCAAACAGCTTAAGTTTTTAGTGCTTTGTTTGAGGTTTTTAGTGCTCTGTCCTATCTATTATCAACATATAATAGATAGAACAGAACAAGAAAGGCAATTAATAATCTGTCATTGCGTCACTGCATTATGATATGAAAGGCTCAGTACAGTGTGGCACAAAACGCTTATGCGCATCCCGAGTGGAGAATGATGCGCTTAAAGCCACATGGAGTTACAGCGCACAGCGCATCGAGTCCGCATTGATGCAAGCTCTACAATACAGTTCTTTTTGATAGTCAAAGCGGGGGTTACGTTTTTACACGTCGTACAGAATAACCCTAAAGGCACCAAGGTGGCGGTGCCACCGGCTTTATATTAAATATAAATATAGATGTGAGCAGCGATAAAGCGCCAAAGCCGGCGGTACCACCATCCCGGTGCCTTGGGTAACTAAAGGCATCGGGGGTTGCGGTGCCACCGGCTTGGGCCCGCAATCGCTGCTCGCAGCTATATTTTTATTATTATTATTTGTAACCTTTTGGGCATTTTTGGGGCCCTTAACGTGCTCGAAAACTCTTGAAACTTTGCACATGGGTCAGAACCCGCGGCCATCAGAGCCGGGCTGAAGCTGGTACCCGGGCGTGGCAGGGCGGCTCGTCAGCGCCCCCTGGAACGGGGTCCGAACACTTGGTCCATAACTCAAACACGTTTGTATGTAATAATATGAACTCGGTACACATGTTGATCTCATCGTTTCATCTATACCTCGCGCTTTTACTTTTTACCCCAGCCCAACAGGAAGTCGGCTATTGAGGTTTGTTTGTAAAACGCTCGCAATGGAATGTTAAATACTCCTCCTAGAGCTTTGATCCAAATTCGACAAAACTCGGTCAGCATGAAGTCAAGACATTGAGGATGAAAGTTTGCGAGGGGATTTTTGATATCTCGAACGGTTTGGCCGTGGCGAGGAAACGAAATCATGGCGAGAAACGTGAACCAGGAAGTGTGTTATAACTTCAGCATACATTAACTGATCTTGATGAAACTTCAGCAGTGTGTTCGCTGTAAGAGGACGATCACATGGATGTGACTATTGTGAGTCAAAGTTATAGCGCCACCAACTGGCAGCAGGAAGTGTGTCACTTTCAAAATGCTTTGATATCACCCTTTTATTTTTACCCGATTTGCTTCAAACGTCATCTGTATAATGTAAACATACGGCAGATGTAGACCTGTGAATGGATTCTTGATATCTTTGAAAATGTTGCCGTGGCGACGCATCAAACTTTACCATTCTTTTAGGATGCTTTTGAGACCCCTTAGCATGCTCCTGAAATGCATGAAACTCAGACAGATCACATGTGCAAAAGTTTCAGAAACGGGCGTGGTGAGGGCTCAGTAGCGCCACCTTTTGACAAAAGTGGGGTTGTTAGTTTTAACTAGAGTTACAAAAATTGGTATGTATATTGTACTCCTCGATCCGGACAACTTTCTAATTTACACTTATTAGCTAGGACCCACAGAAAGTCAGATATTTTTGTTTGAATATGGTCACTCTGAGCCTACATGTCTCTGTGTCTCTGTGTCTTTGGCTGTCTGTGTGTGTGAGAGTGTGCAGGGGGAGGGGGCTTAACCATTTCACTGCTGTGTGTATGACCTGCATAAAGAAAATACATTTCTCAAGCCTGGTATTTTTTTAAATAAGTTTTATTTTTTATTTTTTATAAGTAAAGACATATAACTAGTTTAATTGTAGTGCATTGACAATAGTTTTATATAATTGTTTAAAATCAGATTAACTTTGGTCCATAAAAAATTTGGTCCATAAATCAAACACACTTGCATGTAATAATATGAAACTTGGTACACATATAGATCTCATCGTATATATAATATAGATATATAGATATTTTTGATATCTCGAACAGTTTGTCCGTTTTGGCGAGGAAACGAAATCATGGCGAGAAACGTGAAACAAGATGTGTGTTTATAACTTCAGCATACATTAACTGATCTTGATGAAACTTCAGCAGTGTGTTCGCTGTAAGAGGACGATCACATGGATGTGACTATTGTGAGTCAAAGTATAGCGCCACCAACTGGCAGCAGGAAGTGTGTCACTTTCAAAATGCTTTGAAACCACTCTCTTATTTTTAACCGATTTGCGTCAAACTTCATCTGTATAATGTAAATACACGGCAGATGTAGACCTGTGAATGAATTTTTGATATCTTTGATACTGTTGCCGTGGCAACGAATCAAACTTTAACATTCTTTTTTGATGCTTTTGGGACTCTTAGCATGCTTGAAATTGCTTGAAACTCAACAGATACATCACATTTATTAGCCAGTAGACATGTGCAACTCTGGCAAAAGATTAAAGTAATGTCAAAAAAGTAAACACTAAAAGCCTCATATCTTCTAAAAATGAATTATACATCATTTGTTTTCTAAATTAAATTATACAAATATTATAACTTCCCCAATTTTTCCTTTTTTTCATTTAAGAATTATGTTTACGTTCAAAAACAGCCAGAATTGTTGTAAAATTCATAAAAAAAATAATAATCTGAGTCATACGTAGTGCTATACTGCCCTCTTGTGTTCAATATCAGGTAAGCCTATTGTGTATATTCCCACCGGTTAATCATAGTGTGACTCCGCTGGGACTTGGGAGCTTTTAAATCGCTTACTTAAAACCGAAAGTCGAAATACGGATGTCCGAACAAGACATTAATGGTGTGGAGTAGAGCGAGCATTTTAAATAAATTCCTATTAAGTAGGATTGAACTAAACAGAAAGAATGTTCACTCTGTTCTGCTGGTTCCTCGCTGGTGGATCATATGATTACTTTGTCATAATCTATGACAAAAATGCTATTATGAACCATATTAATAATAGATAATACACATTGCTCTTATTTTTGAAAAATACATTCATGAAAAACAAGATAACAAAAATCATACAAAAATATAGCCATGGCTGCTATAAATGTTTGAAATGCATAGGACAGATGTTTAATGACGCAGCAACATATAATTGAAAGGCAATTAATAATCTGTCATTACGTCACTGCATTATGATATTACGGCTCCAATACGGTGCAGCACAAAGCACTTATGTGCATCCCGAGCTGAGAATGATGTGCTTGAAGCCACATGAAGTTACAGCGCAGTGAGTCCGTATTGAAAAGTTCAAAGCACAAAGGAAATACATATTTATGAACAGTGTATTATACATTATCTATCTATGCAATAGTTTATTGAGCCTTTTCTTTTAAAGGTTTTAAATTTCAGTTACTGTGTGCGTGAAGAACAATTATAGTGCTCTGACTCTAGTGTTGTGATCTAACCGACAGCGTCCGACACCCGGTAGAAAGTAACACGGTTAAGTTACAGCAATAAAGTCCAGTAAAGAAAAAGTTTCTTCATTCGAAAATATAGACCTTTAGACCTTTATCTTAAAGATCCAGTATAATAGGATTAACATTCAATCATCTTGAAGATCGTTTCATCATTGACTGTAACCGAATGTGACGTGCTGTTTGAATGCGGAATGGAGAATGACTGACAGGCGCAGAGAGGGAAAAGTTTGTGTTCTTGAATTTAATGACTTAAATTTTAATTTCTATATCACATAATAGCTTCAGAACACTAATAATACAGTACACAAAAACTTTATGGTACTTTAGAAAGTTTTTGTGCCTTTGTGCCTAACATAGAATAGTATATATGCACAATATAGAATTTGAATCAGCCTCGTCAAAGATGGCAGTGTCAGAGCCGATA
Organism: Pimephales promelas; assembly: GCF_016745375.1. Next base: position 12,360 of record NW_024121174.1, on the reverse strand, counting down.
CCGATCCTGAGTATCTAATCGGCGCACTTCTTTTCAACAGTCAAATTGAAATTGAAATTGCTTGAAACTCAACAGATACATCACATTTATTAGCCAGTAGACATGTGCAAAGTTTCAGAAACGGGCATAGTGCAAGGACTAAATAGCGCCACCTTTTGACAAAAGTGGGGTTGTTAGTTTTATCTACAGTTACAAAAATCGCTATATACATTGTACTCCTCAAGCCGGACAACTTTCTAATACATAGTCATTAGCTCGGACCAAGAGGAAGTCAGATATTTTGGTTTGAATATGGTGAGCCTCTCTCTGAGCCTACGTCCCTGTATGGCAAGCCCTTTTAACATTTAAAAGCTAAGTTTGCCTGTTAACATTGTAGATATCAACAACGTCTTTCTATCTATTCGTAATTACATTTTGGATAGTTTGTATTATCATTTAAGATATCTGTAACATAATTGTGACTAGTCGAAATGACAGAGTATGGCAAGCCGTTTTAACATTTAATCATAAAAGGGCCAAAGCCTTCGGCACCGCCACCCGGGTGCATTTAGGTAACTAAAGGAACCGGGGTTGCGGTGCCACCGGCTTGGGCCCGCCATCGCTGCTCGCAGCTATATTTATTTTGTTTTGTTTTATTTTGTAACCTTTTGGGCATTTTGGGGCCCTTAACGTGCTCGAAAACTCTTGAAACTTTGCACATGGGTCAGAACCCGCGGCCATCAGAGCCGGGCTGAAGCTGGTACCCGGGCGTGGCAGGGCGGCTCGTCAGCGCCCCCTGGAACGGGGTCCGAACACTTGGTCCATAACTCAAACACGTTTGTATGTAATAATATGAAACTCGGTGCACATGTTGATCTCATAGTTTCATCTATACCTCGCGCTTTTACTTTTTACCCCAGCCCAACAGGAAGTCGGCTATTGAGGTTTGTTTGTAAAACGCTCGCAATGGAATGTTAAATACTCCTCCTAGAGCTTTGATCCAAATTCGACAAAACTCGGTCAGCATGAAGTCAAGACATTGAGGATGAAAGTTTGCGAGGGGATTTTTGATATCTCGAACGGTTTGGCCGTGGCGAGGAAACGAAATAATGGCGAGAAATGTGAACCAGGAAGTGTGTTATAACTTCAGCATACATTAACTGATCTTGATGAAACTTCAGCAGTGTGTTCGCTGTAAGAGGACGATCACATGGATGTGACTATTGTGAGTCAAAGTTATAGCGCCACCAACTGGCAGCAGGAAGTATGTCACTTTCAAAATTCTTTGATATCACCCTTTTATTTTTACCCGATTTGCTTCAAACTTCATATGTATAATGTAAAAATACGGCAGATGTAGACCTGTGAATGGATTCTTGATATCTTTGAAACTGTTGCCGTGGCGACGCATCAAACTTTACCCTTCTTTTAGGATGCTTTTTGGATGCTTTTGAGACCCTTAGCATGCTTCAAAATGCATGAAACTCGACAGACACATCACATTTATTAGCCAGTAGAAATGTGCAAAGTTTCAGAAACGGGCGTGGTGAGGGCTCAGTAGCGCCACCTTTTGACAAAAGTGGGGTTGTTAGTTTTAACTAGAGTTACAAAAATTGGTATGTGTATTGTACTCCTCGAGCCGGACAACTTTCTAATTTACACTTATTAGCTAGGACCCACAGAAAGTCAGATATTTTTGTTTGAATATGGTCACTCTGAGCCTACATGTCTCTGTGTCTTTGGCTGTCTGTGTGTGTGTGTGTGTCTGAGTGTGTGTGTGCAGGGGGAGGGGGCTTAACCATTTCACTGCTGTGTGTATGACCTGCATAAAGAAAATACATTTCTTAAGCCTGGTATTTTTTAAATAAGTTTTTATTTTTATTTTTTATAAGTAAAGGCATATAACTAGTTTAATTGTAGTGCATTGACAATAGTTTTATATAATTAGTTTATTAATCAGATTAACTTGATCAATAAACTTGGTCTGAAAATTTGGTCCATAAATCAAACACACTTGCATGTAATAATATGAAACTCGGTAAACATATGGATCTCATCGGTTCATGTATACTTCACACTCTTTGTTGCGCTCACTACTGCACGGGTGTTTGGTAGAGAACGCAGGTTAATAGGTGGGAGGTGCACGTTCCTGATTGAAGGAGGGACAAGTTAAGTATTGAAACGCTTATCAGTGAGATCTTAAAAAACGGTGTGTTATTATGAGCTTGAGATGTACGCAGAATCAAGTTTGTTTGCATGATTGTCTTGTCGAGAGAGACGCGCCACCGGTAAGCTGCTGTTTAATAATGAAACGCTTATTGAGATGCGGGGAAAGTTTGCCTGTTTGTTTGTGTAACTACTGACGACCGCGGCATATGCGCGCGATTTGTGTGTAGATAAATGTTATTAAATGTTACTGTGGGAACACTGAGAACCAGAACATCGTTTGCAATCAATTTTTAATGTTGTCGTATTGATAGTATTCGCGATAAAACTTAAGGAAATGTTTGGATTTGGAGCGTTTCACTTCATATGAGTCACTTCCTGGTTTGCGATGCCGGATGGGAAATGTAGTTTGTCGTCTTGCGTTGATAATGAGTTACTATACGGAAGCGCCACTACATAAACTACACTCACTAGATTTGTCACGGGGTGTAAACGAACAACAGGAAGCAATAGCAAGTTGACAATATTTATTGGCGTCTCACACACGCTCTCACAGAGTCGGCAGTGCAAACAGGTGGAACAGTGACACAGGGACAAGATGGTCAGAATCCGTGGTGAAGTGAAGTGATGACACGGTGAAGAGACGAACGAAGAACACTGGAATCCAGACGATGACACGGGAACACAAGGCAGGAACTCGACACCGGCACACCAACACGAACCACATGAAACAACGATCTGACAAGGATGAAAGAACAGCGGTGAGTATAAATAGAGTGGTGATGATCAACTGCAGCTGGTGATGTGATGATGAACAGCTGGAGCAGATCAGGTGATGTCATACAGACACGCCTCTCACACACGTGCATTCATACAACAACAAAAACACAAGACTAGGAGGAAACAGAGAAAACGTCTACCGTGACAGTACCCCTCCTCCTAAGAACTCCTCCTGGCGTTCTCAGACTCCCTTACCTGCCGATTGTAATCATCGATAAGAGAGTGATCCAGAATGTCTCTAGCAGGAACCCAACTTCTCTCCTCCGGACCGTAACCCTCCCAGTCCACCAAGTACTGGAATCCGCGTCCCCTCCGTCTAGAATCCAGAATACGATTGACCGAATAGGATGGTTCCCCGTCTACGAGTCGCGGCGGTGGGGGAACCGGGGCTGGCGGATTAATGCGGGCATAAAAAACGGGCTTGACTTTGGATACATGAAACACGGGATGAATTCTCCTGTACGCAAGAGGAAGTTTGAGGCGGATTGCCACCGGACTAACGATTTTGGTGACAGCAAACGGGCCAATAAATTTGGGAGCAAGTTTATTCGAGACGGATCGAAGCGGAATGTTCTTAGTTGAAAGCCACACTTTGGAACCGACGACGTATACGGGAGGCTTCCGCCGGTGGCGATCGGCTTTGGCCTTGGTGCGTGCTCCCACTTGGAGTAGAGTCTCGCGGGCTCTAGTCCAAGTGCGATGACACCTCTGGATGAAGGCGTGGGCGGAGGGGACCGCGACTTCGGATTCCAGACTAGGAAAAACAGGTGGCTGGTAACCTACGCTACACTCAAACAGAGAAAGGCCCGTAGATGACACTGGTAACGTATTGTGGGCGTACTCCACCATAGACAGTTGTTGACTCCAAGAGGAAGGATTCTTGGAAACCAAACATCGCAACGTTCTTTCCAAATCTTGGTTGGCTCTCTCAGTTTGACCATTGCTCTGGGGATGGAACCCAGAGGACAGACTAACAGTCGCCCCCAGTAATTTACAAAACTCTCGCCAAAATTTGGACACAAACTGGGGACCCCTGTCGGAAACCACGTCCATCGGGAGGCCATGTAACCGAAAGACGTGGTCTACGATCGTTGCCGCTGTCTCCTTAGCTGAAGGCAATTTGGGTAAGGGGATGAAATGTGCTGCCTTCGAGAATCGGTCCACCACAGTTAAAACCACTGTGTTCCCCTGAGAGGGTGGGAGGGCGGTAATAAAATCGAGAGCGATATGGGACCAGGGTCTCGAAGGCACCGGCAGCGGCTGAAGTAACCCCTCTGGCGGTCGATTGGAAGACTTACCAGTGGCGCAAACTGAGCAAGCCAAAACAAAATCATGAACGTCGCGAGCCATACGTGGCCACCAAAATCGTTGCTTGACTGAAAAACCAGTACGATTAACTCCTGGATGACAAGCTATGTTGGAACTGTGACCCCACTGAATAACGTCAGACCGTAATTCCTCCGGCACAAACAAACGGTTCGGTGGGCATCCGGGCGGAGGCGTTACCCCTTCTAAGGCTCTCTTGACCTTCGCTTCGATCTCCCATGTGAGTGCTGAGACAAATATGGTCTCGGGTAAAATACACTCGGGAGTAGCCGGGCGTTCGGAAAAATCAAATATGCGAGATAATGAGTCGGGTTTGATGTTCTTGGAACCCGGACGGTAAGAGAGAGTGAAATCAAAACGACCGAAAAAAAGTGCCCACCGAGCCTGCCTGGAGTTCAATCGTTTAGCAGTTCTGATGTATTCCAGATTCTTATGATCAGTCCAGACGATAAAAGGTACCCCCGACCCTTCTAACCAGTGACGCCACTCCTCCAACGCCAACTTGACTGCCAACAACTCTCTGTTACCAATGTCATAATTGCGTTCGGCTGAGGATAAACGATGTGAAAAAAACGCGCAAGGGTGCATCTTGTCGTCCACAGGTGAACGCTGGGATAACACTGCTCCTACTCCCACCTCCGACGCGTCGACCTCCACCACGAACTGACGTGATGAATCAGGGGCTATGAGAATGGGGGCCGAAACAAAGCGGCTCTTTAATTTAGAAAAAACAGCCTCGGCTGAGTCAGACCACCTGAACGCAGTTCGGGAGGAGGTCAAGGCAGTCAGAGGCGCGACTAGCTGGCTGTAATTGCGAATAAAACGCCGGTAAAAATTGGCAAACCCCAGAAACCTCAACAGGGCCTTGCGTGAATCTGGACTTGGCCAATCCACCACAGCTTTGATCTTTTCAGGGTCCATCCGCATTCCCTCGGACGACACGATATACCCTAGAAAAGGAACAGACTGTGCATGAAAATCGCATTTCTCCGCCTTGACAAAAAGCCCATTCTCTAGCAGCCTCTGAAGCACTCGTCGAACGTGCTGCGCATGTTCCTGGAGAGACGAAGAAAAAATCAATATGTCATCCAGGTAGACATATATGAACTGATCGATCATATCTCGCAACACGTCATTGACCAGTGCCTGGAAAACTGCTGGGGAGTTGGATAATCCGAATGGCATGACCAAATATTCAAAGTGCCCCCTAGGGGTGTTAAAAGCAGTTTTCCACTCATCCCCCTCCCTGATGCGAACCAAATGATAAGCGTTACGTAAGTCCAACTTTGTGAAGATAGATGCTCCCTGCAACCTCTCGAAGGCTGAAGACATCAGCGGCAAAGGATAGGTATTCTTTACCGTGATGTTATTCAACCCTCGGTAATCAATGCAAGGTCGCAGCGATCCATCCTTCTTCCCCACAAAAAAGAACCCCGCCCCCGCAGGAGAAGAGGAAGGGCGAATGAACTTGGCTGCTAGAGAATCAGAACTCCATGACCTCTCTTTCAGGAATCGAAAGTGAATATAACTTGCCTTTAGGCGGAGACTTACCTGGCAGTAAATCTATAGCACAGTCATAGGGACGATGCGGAGGGAGAGAAGCAGCGCGAGACTTACTGAACACTTCCTTCAGATCTAGATACTCTGCGGGCACGTTAGACAAATCCCCTGCCTCCTCCTGTAACACAGAAACAGGTACAGACGAACATGCAGACAGAAGACAAGACTTATGACATTCCTTATTCCACTCCAGCACAGCCTTATTAATCCAGTCCACACGGGGGTTATGTTTGATCAGCCAGGGATGTCCAAGTACAACGGGTGCCAAAGGAGAGTCCAAAATAAAAAAAGAAATAGTCTCGGTGTGGTTGCCAGATGTAATCAGTGTGATGTCTTCGGTGGTGTGAGAAATGGTGGGAAGTTTCTGACCGTTTAATGCATGAACAGAAATCTGCTGGTTGAGAGGTTGGAGGGGAATCTGAAATGTATGTGCAAAATTATAGTCCATAAAATTACCTTCCGCCCCGGAGTCCAACAGTGCAAAACAATCGTGCTGGTGAACTGACCATCTTAATCTAACCGGGAGGAGTGTGGAGGTAGATGTAGTCGATGAGGTCTTCCTGGCGGAGATCCCACCCGATAGTAGCCTCAAGTTTACTATCGGGCTTGGCCTTTTACCGGGCAGTTGTAAGCATAATGTCCCGCTCCTCCACAATACAGGCAGAGGCCCTGGGACCTCCGCCTCTCCCTCTCCTCCCGGGAAAGCCGAGCTCGACCCACCTGCATGGGCTCGGGATCGAAGAGGGGACTGACCACGTCCCTGCCGCTGGATCTGGGAACGTCGACTCCTCCGAAGGTACGGGTGGACGTGACTCGGCGCTCGACCCTGGATAGCCGAGCGTCCACCCGCAGAGCAAGATCTATCAGTCCGTTCAGTGTGGTAGGAAGATCCAGGGCGTAGATCTCTCTCTGGACGTGGTCAGCCAACCCATGCAGGAACATATCCCACTGCGCCTCCTCGTTCCAGCCGCACTCCGCCGCCAAAGTCCGGAATTCTATGGAAAAGTCTGAAACCGATCTTTCTCCTTGACGTAATTCCGTTAATGTTCTGGCTGCTTCTCTTCCCGAGACCGCCCGGTCAAAAACCTTCTTCATCTCGTCGGAGAGGGTCTGGAACGAGTTGCAGCATGAATTTTGATTCTCCCACACCGCCGTCCCCCAGAGCGCTGCTTTACCTGTCAGCAATGTTAGTACAAACGCCACTTTAGCCTGTTCAGTCTCGAATGTGCGTGGTTGCAGAGCGAAATGCATCGAGCAACGGGTCAGAAATGCTCTACAAAAGGCCGGTTCGCCAGAATAGAGTTCCGGTACCGGCAAGCGGGGCTCCGACGTCACGGTTCTCTCTGGAAGTGTGGGGGGAACGGTCGGTGTGGGCGGCGCAGTGGGAACCTGAAGCCGTTGGATATGCTGGGTGAGCTCGGACACCTGCGTCACCAAGGCTTGCACTGCGCGACCTGTATCGCTGATCTCTTTCTGCTGGGCATCCATTCTCCTGGTGCTGTGATGAATAAATTCCTCCATCGATCTCTGAGGCGAACTCGCTGCTTCCTTCCTTACGGTCAGATCGTTCTGTCACGGGGTGTAAACGAACAACAGGAAGCAATAGCAAGTTGACAATATTTATTGGCGTCTCACACACGCTCTCACAGAGTCGGCAGTGCAAACAGGTGGAACAGTGACACAGGGACAAGATGGTCAGAATCCGTGGTGAAGTGAAGTGATGACACGGTGAAGAGACGAACGAAAGTAGTTATAATAGGCTACCTTGTGTCAAAATGATTTATGGCTTTTTTGATTGACAGGTGGGCGGGGCTGACCTTTGCCCTTCCGGATTTGCTCTTTGAAGTAGTCATAAAGCTTTGACCTTTGACATACCGTGTCTGGGATATCGATTAACCTTTGACCTATCGATCAATCAAATGGACAGGTGGTGTTGACCCGTTGACCTTTTGCGTTCCATCTCAGGAATATCGATTAACCTATGACCTTTCTAATCCAAAAAACATGTGTGTGTGTGAACATGTGTGGTTTGACCGGATGACCTTTTTTAATCCAAAAAACATGTGTGTGAACATGTATGGTTTTGTCCTCTTAGTGACCCCAGGAAGCGATCGATCAAAATGGACAGGTTGACCCCGGTTGTCTGGTTTTATCATTGATGTAGCCCCCTCCCATACCAGAAAAGCCGTCTATAAAATGGGTGGTCTCTGTTCTACAGAATTCACAGAGGGAAACATGAGTTACATGACTATGGCCGCTTTATCCTTACCTAAAACCCCCGAGATCGATCTGAGTAGCATGATGAGGGATAATTTTCTAATATAGCCCGTATCACAATAGGATCTGTAAAATAAAAGCGGCTTACTTGAGTGCTGATGATTCTCTCAGAGGCCTTCGGCCCTGTGACAGTCGGGGGTGTGAGGCTATGAGATGGTCAAACATTCCTTCACCCAGAGAGAAAAAATCTTACACAAGCTAAAAAATGAAACCGTGTTTTATAGATTATAAGGAAAAAACATTTAGATTTAAATGTGAAAAAGCATCTTACTTTATTTTCATCAAGATGTGAAAAACCTCTCTCCCTCTCAACAGCAGCATCCGTGAGCATGTGTGTGTGTGTGTATCTGTGTGTCTGTAACAGCATTACATTCCTGCATCCTGTGCTGAAACAGTTAGAATAAAGTTCAAACTTTTTCTCACTATCTAAGTTAAACCATGGATAATTTAAAAGAATATCAATAAAATGCCTTATCATTCATTGTAAAATAAAACAATATGTTTTATAGATTATAAGTTGACTAAGAGTCTATCAAAAATAAAACCATCTTACTTTTTCCAGCTGGTCGACAAAGTACTTCCTAAGATGTCCATACAATTCATGGATGGTTTACAAAAGATGAGTTTAAAGTTGTGAAGATCTCCCTGTGATTCTCTCCCCCATGCATGGCCAGAGTAGTGTGTGTGTGTGTGTGTGTGTGTGTGTGTGTGTCTCTGTGTCATAAATGGCAATAAATGACTTTAGACCTCTCTGAATCCTCTAAGTCAGAGGGACCCTCTCACACTTATTTTCTGTGGGTGTGTGTGTGTGTGACAGCATTACTTTCCTGTATCCTGCTGAGACTGAGAATAAAATTATTGCACTTTCCCACAACCTGTTTCACTTAAAAGTAAAATTCAGGATGTTGAAAAACAATTCTCTCTCATTCACCTTTTGCCAACACCATCTGTATGTGTTTGTTCAGCCGAGAGATACAACACTTACAGCATCCATTGCAACTACAGTAGCAATAAAACTTCTACCTTTTTTCCCACTAGCTAAAAGGTAAAACCATAGTTAATTTAAAATCAATATCAATAAAATGCTTTATCATTCATTGTAAATAAAACAACATGTTTTATAGATTATAAGTTGACTAACAGTCTATCAAAAATAAAACCATCTTACTTTCCCCCAGCCGGTTAAATTACTTTACCAGATTTCTCACCCCTTAGCAGATTAGGCTTATCCTGTACACTGGGGGTGGGTGTCAAAGTTCACACCACCCTACCTCGGACGCAATATCTAATCTAAAACCCATGTGTTTAGCGAAAATACAAAATAACTACTCTATTCGTTGAAATGATTTAATTAAAACCATCGTGCTCAAATCGTTATCATCTTCATACGCTAGATAAACTATGAAAAAGAGCGGTGTCGCTTTTTTTCATACGTAATCTAACATCGGTGCTGGGGGGACATTTCATTTCCAATCCAATAATACCATCTAGCGGAGAGACAGAGTATTACACTGACCATTTGTTTTCTCGGGAGTGTGATATAAATAGGCCTAAACCCATTTGATCATCATTTCAAATCTAAACGCGGTCCAACGAAAGCCTCTCTTCACAGGACGAGGAAAAACATTTTTTTCTACAAGACTTTCTCCAAAACCTCAACAAAATGGATAATAGTGAGTAAAAACAATTCTTTATTTCCTACAATGCTTTGTTTATATGTGTAGAAAGCTTATACGTGTAGAATATCAATCAATGGTCTTTGATGCTTTAAATCTTTATTTTCCTACAATGTTTTGTTTATATGTGTAGAAAGCTTATACGTGTACAATATCAATCAATCGTCTTTGATGTTTTCTCTAGTTTAAATTCCTCTGGTTATTCGATCTTATTCTTAAATCTGAAACATTCATATATCACAGTTTTACTATTTTATCTTGATTATCGACGGCATGAACATAAGACCTAGACTGATTGTAGCCTACCGTTAAAACGATTGAAAGTATAATTAATTATCTATTAATTTTAAAAACATTTTAAGCTTATGATGTTTTTATAATTAAAAACTATTTAAAAGTTTAAATAACTCTAGCTCTATCTTGTAGATAAGGCTTATCTACCCTGTACAATTAAACTATTTTCAAGTTTCATTTATTTGCTTATCATTATCGTACAATGTAGCTCGTAAATACTTTTATTATGGTTTTATTTTGAAAAGCGCGCTTTCTCTGCTCGGTCACGTGTCATCACAACATACCTTAGCCTAGCTTCGATGGCTTAGCTTAGCCCGCTTAGCCTTGACCATACCACGCTGTTTTCTCTGAAAATCCAATCGAACACTACATCGATGATCCCAGCGACATTTTCACAATCGTATGTTTATATGTTTTTGAAAAGTCAATACCGTTTTAATGAACATTATTTCACACTTTATTTAGAAACGTGCGAGGTTGAGTTTGACTGCACGTTCGTGATGGTCGCCCCCCAACGGCCCGTAGTAGATATGACTTCCGTTTGCAGATAAATACCGACCTCTTGAATGCCGCCCTCTTGCGTTTCTAGGTAACATGACATGCACCCCGTAGATAAATGCTCCCTCTCGCGTTCATTAGTAAAAACAACATGCGGTCTCCATTTCTCTAATTCTATACGACAAATTGTTTTCTTCTATTGCCACATAAATTGTTTTATTCTATTTTATGTTACATATATTGTTTTATTCTATTTTATGTCACATAAATTGTTTTATTCTATTTTATGTCACATAAATGTTATTCATTTTAATCATGTCTTTTATGTTTTTCTCCTCTCTGTGTGTGTGTGTGTGTGTGTGTGTGTGTGGGTGTGGGTGTGGGTGTGTGTGTGTGTGTGTGTGTGTGTGTGTGTGTTGGTACGTCATCTAACCTTCTCATAAAAACTCTCACCAAAGCTGTCTAATCCATAACAGTCTTTTTACTTCAAAGGTTCGGACGTGCAGCTGATTAATTTTGAGACCTTTGACACTGTGGCCAGTGTGGTCGAGGCCATTGATGCAGCTATTTCATGTAAGGACGTTTCTATTCCCTATAATTAAATTATTATAATTTAATTATTATTTTAATACAATTACTAATTAAATTTTTAATTCAAATGTTTAATTCACAGCCGCTGTCAAGGACTTCAATCTACTCGACGGTAACAATGGTGAGAAAGAGATCTATCTTCAAATGTAATGTTTTATGTTTTTACGGAAATCTAATGCTTTTTATTTATTTTAGACGTCACTCACCCCGATCCCCCGCTGATCGATCTCACTCAAGACAGCGAAGAAGAGTGTGTCCCCGGCACAAGCGGCGGTGATTCCACATCGGCTAACAGTCTCACTCAAGACAGGGAAAAAGAGCGTGTCCCCAGCACAAGCGACGGTGATTCCACACCGGCTAACAGTCTCACTCAAGACAGCGTTGCTAATTCTACCACCCCGTCCAATGGTGTAAGCGATGCTAATTCCACCACCGCTCAAGACTGCAAACATGACAACGGTCCTAATTCTTCTTCAGACAACTTCGATGACCAGACAGTTCCTGACTCTACAGAATTAGAACCACCGAGAAAAAAAACTAAAAAGAGTCATCACACAGCCCCTCCAAACACGCCCGTCAGTTTTTATGGTAAGGCTATCACATGATTAATATTTAATCTGAAATAATACACTATCATTATGGTTGATTGTTTATTTTTCTCCCATCAGGACATGATTCAGACCATGACGCTGATGACGAATCCGACGACGTGACTATCTGCGGGGAGCCTCAACTCAACGGTTTGGAACGGAACTCTTGGACGCCATCGACCTCAAATGCCGGTCATACACCATACCACTTTCCGCAGGAAGAGCGAGAGATCGATGTTGAAGAACTAGGACTGAACCCCCAACCGATCGATGTCGCCGATAACATACGCCGATGCGTATGGCCGTTAATACTGCTGATCTGCAAACATTGTGTTTAGAAATACGCCGCTATCGTGACGAGAGTGCATTGGCGAACGCTAGATTAATTGAGGAACTAATACATAATCGTGGGTTAATAGAAGCGACGTACGCGGATCTTTGCACATTCCGCTTAGAGATGCGTAGCAGATTTGATATCCAAGATCGTTTTATTATGGATATGTACAATGAACTAATTTACCGTTTCCATAACCATAGGTAAAATGATAGTCATCATAGATACAATGTCTCAGGAAATGTAATACGCTGCTTAAGAATCATTTTATATTCTGTTTGTTTTTATA
>NW_024121173.1:455092-765187 GCF_016745375.1 Pimephales promelas | reverse complement strand
TCAGGTAAACACCTTTGAACTCTTCGAGCAGTACAAGTTCTCTTAACTCATTAAAATCACTCACTTTGCTAGCTGTGCACCACTTGTCAAACAAGATTCCTTTTTCTCTAGCAAATTCCACAAATGTTTGAGCCGAATTCTTTTTATGCCCACGAAACTTCTGCCTGTAAGCCTCTGGGACTAACTCGTAAGCACGAAAGTATCGCGGACTTCATAGACTCATATTTTAAAACTTTCTTCTAGAGATAAAGTAGAACAGACTTCTTGAGCTTTTCCAATCAATTTACATTGTAACAATAGAGACCAGACGTCGTTAGGCCATCGAAGAGAAGTAGCTATGCGCTCAAATGTACTGAAATACGAATCAACTCTGATTCTCTAACTGAGGTACTAAAGAAATGTACTTACTAATGTCAAACGTTACCTGGGACGAATCAGACCGCGGAGGAACATCAGAGGTTGGACCTGGAGTCGACTGCACAGCTGAACCGGCAGCGATTTTTCATTGCGTCCAGATCAAGCTGTCTCAGCTTCACCTGAGTCTCTGCCTCAATCTCAAGCCTGCGTACCTCCAAACGCAGATTTATCTCAGCTTGACGTGCCTGGCTTTCTCCTGTGCCTCGTATTGCAAACGGGCAAGCGGACTCTCAGTCGCGCTCCATCTCTGGAATCAACAGAACTGGGAGAGAATGGATCAAACGGTGGCAAGCCGGCCTTAGCATCGGCCCCCACCTCTGCCTCAGCATCAGCTCTACCGCTCCGTTTATCCTCATCATCCACAAAACTGCGATTTGTCACGGCAACGCCACTCCCACCAACACTCACCTCTGCACCTCCGCCAGCCTCATCACCCACAGGACTTGACACAGGAAGAACATTAATCTCTTTTAAACGATGTATCAATTTACTTTGTATCTCGCTCTTAAGGGTCTGTCTACTCACCTCAATCTGATAGTGGTCAGCTATCAGAACTAAATCTTGTTTCTTGCAAGAACTAATCTGTTCGAAAGACGGGTTGGCAATGAATTTTTTTAAGCTAAACACTTCCATGATGCACAACCAGCAAACGAGTACAAAAATACTGCTCTGCATGAATAAACCGCAAAAATAAACGTAACGTCACTTACCACTATCATACACACATACAACTGATCACAACTGAATTAACTTGAGATAAAAGATCCTGGACGAGCCCCCATTAAATGTTACGTACCCTCAAACAAGTTTGTTTGAAAAGGGGCAACATTGAGGTTGTGATCAGGAGATGGTGCACGTTATAATGGCAAGAGACGACCCATACTCAGAGTTGTGAAAATATAAAGTATGATTTATTTGACAAATGATATTTTTAATGCAAAGATAAATAAATATAATAATAATAATAGAGTATAAGGACATAAAGTGAAGCCAAATAAAAGAAAGGAACAAAACAAACACCAATTAACTAAACCCCAACCTCTTAGCTCACTAATAACAAAAGAAAATAAAAGACAAAGATCTTCAGCGCAAAGCGCCCTCTCTACCTACACTAACTAATAACAAAACATACAAAAGTGGCATTCACTCTCTTACCTGGTGTAGTATACATCGAGTTTACTAGGTGTTGTTTTATGTACGTCACGTGACATTTTACCTGTCCAAATTACTCTTGTAACCTCAAAACACGCCATCAAAGGCAGAACACGTTACATTAGTAACCTCAAAACACGCCATCAAGGCAGAGCACGTTACAATTAGTAACCTCAAAACACGCCATCAAGGCAGAACACGTTACAAGTGGTAACCTCAAAACACGCCATCAAGGCAGAACAAAACAAACAGAGTAATGTCTGTAACAGAAAAATAACGTACATACAAGCGGCAATCAACACACAGAAAGAAACAAAGCTGTCTTGCGTTCTTCTCCCGCTTCCCTTTAAACTCGTAGGTTGAACTTGATAGGCCACGGGAGGGAGATGACGTCATGATGTGAATGAAGATTGACATCGCTCTCAACCAACAGCGGACAAGAGATGACGCAAACCTAAGAATAGGATAGTGGTAGAAGAGAGAGAAGAGAAATAGAAACCAAAAGAAAAACATACGACCACAGGGACGTAACAATACAATTCAAAGTTTGGAAGCGCTAATCTCCATTATGTTTTGCACGCTGCAGTGTTTCAAATTTCAATCTGGGTTGCTTGCCATTCCAGATGAATTTCCGAATTTTAGAATTAAGTTTGTGCCAAAACAATTTAGGCACAGGTAACGGAATCATGGAGCTAAGGAAATTGATTCGTGGCACAACATTCATTTTAACGCTCGCTATTCTGGCATGTAATGATAATGGCAACGAGGTCCATTTTTGGAGGTCTTGTTCAACCTTAGTAAGAATTTGTAGATAATTGGCATCAGGTATGCCATGGAGGGAAGAGTGAACAACAATGCCTAAGTAACTTAGTGAAGATTGTATGAGATATTACAAGGTAGTCTAACATTCTTAGCCATGGTATTAAGTGGAAGTAAAGCAGATTTATCCCAATTTATTCTGTACCCAGAGAGCCCACTGAACTTATCAAATACCTTCAGTATCTGGGGAAATGAAGCTTGGAGATCGGAGATAAATAGTAAAATATCATCGGCATAGAGTGATATATGTTGCTTATGAGAGTTAACTGAGATTGAACAGATATTTTCCTGTCTTATCAATTGGCTAGTGGCTCAAGTGACATTGCAAATAACATAGGGGATAATGGGCATCCTTGTCTTGTGCCTCGTTGTAAATTTAAAGGGTAAAGAATGTACTCCATTAGTCATAACAGATGCCGTGGGGTTACTATATAAAACTCTTATCATGTTTATGAAGCCTTTACCCAGACCAAATACCTCCAAAATAGACCAGAGGTAGTCCCACTCCAGCCTGTCAAACGCCTTCTCTGCATCCAACGAAAGAACCGCAGCTGGAGTGGGACAACCCTGGGATTCATGAATGACGTGCAATAGTCTCCGGATGTTGTCCGCCGCTAATCTGTTAGGCATGAAGCCAGACTGGTCAGGGTGGACTAAAAAATTCACATATCGCTGTAGTCGCAAGGCGAGAACTCTGGCATACATTTTTATATCAGTGTTTAGCAAACTAATGGGTCTGTAGTTTGCACAATCCGTATGATCTTTCCCTTTTTTGGGTATCAGCGATATAAGTGCCGTATTCATCTGCAGGTGAAAAGCGCCCACCTCTACTGCCGCGTGAATGGCAGTTAGGAATACAGGTCCAAGAAGATCAAAATATTTAAGAAATAATTCTGCAGGGATCCCGTCTAAACCTGGTGCTTTGCCTTTCTTTGCGTCTTGTAGCGCCCCTTTAAGCTCCTCCAAAGTAACTGGTTGTCCTAAAGATTCAGCTTCCTCATGACTAAGTCGAGGTAGAGTAAGAGACTGCAAAAAGGCAGTGCAACTTGAATTTGAGGGATTAAGTTCCGATGTATAGAGTTTGGAAAAGAAATCGAAAAAAGAGGAGTTTATTTCTTTGCTATTCCCAACCAGCCCTTTAGAAGGGTGCTTAATTTTTTCAATGTAGGCCTTCGCCTGATTTTGCTTCAGTCTTAAGGCTAAAAGTTTGCTCGGTCTGGCACCACTAAAGTAATACGACTGTCTGGTTCTGTGAATCACAAATTCTGCTTTCCTTCTCAAAAGATCGTTTAATTCCGCTTTAAGGGTCTGAAGCGTCTTATAATTTGAATTAGAAAAAGAAGATTTTAGTGACAAATCGAGTTTTTGACATTCTTTTTCTAAATGGTCAATTCTCTGATTATGTGCCTTTTTTACATTAGTAGCAAAGGCAATAGAAAAATCTTTGATAAAACCTTTCGTAGCTTCCCAGACAAAAGAGGGTCCTCAACCGAACCAATATTAAATGAAAGAAATTCAGATAGACCGGCTTTGAAGTCTTCATCGAACTGATTGTTCTGTAAAAGGGAGATATTAAAACGCCACCGCGGAGATCTTTCAACAAATGGAGCACATTCAAATTCTACCATTAAAGAGTTATGATCTGTAAGAATAGCTGGTAGTATAATTGTCTGGTCAAAGGAGTCCAAAAGTTCCTTGGAGCATAATAGATAATCTATTCTAGAAAAAGAGAGATGTCGTGCCGAGAAAAAGGTATAATTTCTACTCGAGGGGTTCCCCGATCTCCAAACGTCAACCAAATTCAACATTTTTACGAAATCATTAAGCGCAGATGAGGAATTTAGCTGAACTTGACTGCAGGAAGAAGATCTGTCCAATACAGGGTCAATCACCGCATTCATATCCCCTCCGATAATCAGAGAATAGTCTATCAATGAAAGTAAAAGATTAGTAACATGTGGGAAAAAATTTGTCTCAAATATTGTAGGAGCATAGATTGAAACAAAAGCTATTTTCCGCCCCTTAATGTTTGTACAAAAATATGCAAGTCTGCCAGAATGATCTTGACTTTCTCTGTCAATCTTAAGGTTACAGTTACGTTTAATCAAAATAACTGTACCTTTAGTTTTGGTGTTATCAGTGGAAAAGGCTACAACTTTATAAAATTTATTCTGTAATCTCTGAACATCTGCTCTCTTTAGATGAGTTTCCTGAATTAGAGCGATATCAATCGCTTTCCTGCGCAAGTAGATCAAGAATTTAGCTCGCTTATTTGGACTGTTAAGACCTCTAATATTAAGTGAAATAATTTTAATTTATCCATAGTCTAATGAAGCAAAGGTACGATTTGCAAAAACCAAAATGTATCTGTTTAACCTGTGACAAAACTAAAAGATTATAAAAGGCAAATAGAAAAAACATGAACAAAAAAAACCCTTAGAGACCGCAAATTTCCCCATCATTATAAGGGCCCGTGAGAACATCCACCGTCGCTCAACAGAACGACAAACACTCTCTTCCATTGAACATGAAGTATGTAGTATATAACAACAAAGTATGCATAGTATAAACAGTAGTGACAGCCGTATATTCTGTGTATACAAGAAATAAAACCAAATACAAATGTTTGACCGAAAAAAAAAAAAAAAACTCCTCTGCAATGGATCGTTACATTGCTAGCACATTACATTATCAGCGTACTCACTTCTATCACGGTTGACTCATTTTACTCATCCATAGACTCTGGAGGTGGCTCTGGACCATAAAAGGACAATTTACGTCTGGTGCCCGATCCAGGAGTACTACGAGCTTCCACTAAGAAATCCTCCGCTTTTTTGACTGAATCAAAAGAGTGCTGATTACCACCAAAGCTGATACGAAGAGTGGCGGGGTATATGAGGAAGTTTGGAATTCCCAGAGCGTGCAATTCCTTTTGGATACTTCCGAAGGCCTGGCGTCTACGGGAGGTAAACCCACTGTAGTCGGCGAAAAACGCAGTGTGGACTCTTGGTCACGAATTGGTTCGGTTTTTGCCGCCTCCCTGGCTCCCTGAAGAATCGCCTGTCGATCCTGATACCGTAGCACGCGAAAGATCAAAGTGCGGGATTTACCGGAGCCATAGATTCTGTGCGCGCGGTCTATTTCGATCGATCCCTTCCTCTTCAGCGCGGGAATCCAGATAGGAAGCATCTTTTGAAGAAAACCAATTGGATCATCCCCTTCCCGGCCCTGCGGCAGCCCCACCAAACGTAAATTGTTACGGCGAGTAGGGATGCACCGAAATGAAAATTCTTGGCCGAAACCGAAAACCGAAAAAGAGGAAACCAAGGCCGAAAACCGAAACACCGAAAGAAATTATGCCAATTATTAGTATCATTGCATTTATGGCTATGACTGTGTACAAACTTAACTAAAATCAAGGCATTGCAATTGCATAAATTAATATAACATTTTCAAAGAATAAATCAATTACAAATAATGCAAATATATATTTAGCACAATGCACAGTATAAAATAAAATTCAAACTAAAATGTTTAACTTGACCCCACTTATGTGTACACTAAATAATAATCTACTGGCCTGCAGAAAGGTTTTAAAATGAAACGTTCTCTCAAAAACAAAGCCGAGCGCAAACTTCTCATCACATTAGCACCCAGTTTGCATGTCTAAATTAGTTACATTTTAAAAAATGTAGCATACAATATAAAAAGCCTTTACAATGGTCCATGTTTAATACAAATGTACATGAAACTTAATGAAACATTTTTAGTGAATGTAGAAAATATTTAAGAGAGCATTAATTTAGTTCTATACATGTTCCCATATACATATTTTTTTTGTAATGTGACTCACAAGTAATAATCTCAGGGTTTACTGGGTTTTACATGATTATTTTTGTATTGGTGGTGGAATACTAAAAAATAAACATTGTCATGTATTTATCTGTCTTCTTCTCACCGATTCCTGATGGTTAGAGGACAGTTACTTGAGTCGTCCCCTGTCATTTCAAGGAATAGTAACAGTTAACGTTACAACGGAGAGCGCGTCAAGTATAAACGCCTCGACCGTTTGGAGCGGTGCACGCGCTGTTTGTGGAGACTCGCGCTGCCTTGTTTACTTTCGCCTGCCTCCGCAGCGCGAGTCTAATTTATAATGTTTAATTGTTTCCTGCTCTAAACAATGCGTGCCGCCATGACGACGACTCCGGTTCCGAGCGGGTCAAGAGCGGTGCGCGCGCTGTCTGTGGAGACACGCGCTGCGGAGGCAGGCGAAAGTATAAACAAGGCAGCGCGAGTCTCCACAGACAGCGCGCGCACCGCTCTTGACCCGCTCGGAACCGGAGTCGTCGTCATGGCGGCACGCATTGTTTATAGGTGGATAAACAAGGTTTCCGTCTCATCGCGGGTTCAGATACACTGAAATACGTCCACACCGCAGACATGTTGCTTCAGACAAGCACGTGCAGGTCGCGGTTTCTGTTTGCGTCATCACAACATTTCGGCCGTATTGTTTCGGTGATAAAAGTCTTTCGGCCGAAAACCGAAAATGCACTTTTGGGCCATTTTCGGCCGAAAATTTTCGGCGGCCGAATATTCGGTGCATCCCTAACGGCGAGACCTGTCTTCTAACTCCGCAATTTTCAAGGTGAGGTTTTGCTGTTCTGTTGTGCACATGTTCAAATCCTTCTTCATCTGCCGCGTCTCGCCTTGAATCTTGTCTACCTTCAAACCCAGGTCTCGAATCGTGTTGGTTTGGGATTGCACTTCTTGGCGGAGCTCGATCAAAGAGGATTTCACGTCCTCCATAGCCAAACGAATTGCATTTTGAATCGTAGATTCAAGCGCGACTTGTTGCTTTGAAAGCGCCTCTGCAATGGCGTCCGTCAGATTGGCCTCAGTGTTCGCTAGCTTCATCTTTTTCTTTCCAGAGGGAGTTGTGGACGGCGAGGAGTCTTGTTTTTTGTTTCCATACATTATACTGACACCATCAGAGTAAAAAAAAAACTGGCTGTCGGTTCTATATGTCGTTATTTAGGAAAAGGAAGGAGGTTTGGACGGAGCATCAGCGTCCTTCGACCATCGCGTGCATGGGTCACGTGACCACCCATCTAAATATAAATATTGTTTATGAATAAAACGGCGCCATAACATATCACAGGCGTTGAGTCGTCTCTTCACAGGCGTTGAGTCGTCTCATTACAGGCGTTGGGGCATCCGAAATCCCCGTGAGAGGCTGGACACAAAACTGGACCTGACGAACGCCATTTTCCTCGGGACAAGCGTCCCAGATAACAGCAGAAAGGCAGATGGGAAATAATTAGCATAGCTGATGTTCATAATGATTTCCGTTATATGGGAGTCGGTGTTAGAAAACCACTATCTCACAAACTCTCCGTAACCCAACCATACGCGCCGACCCGTTTGTCTAAAAGGCTGTCGAGCCCCACTGGTGCGTTAAGCAGTTTCAGTGGCAAACGGTTCCGTATGGCATAACAGACGACTAAAAGGTAAGCATTATGTGAATGCTTGACTAAAGAGAAGTCTTTAATCTAGTTTTAAACTGTGTCAGCGAGTCAGAGGCTCGGACCGTATCTGGAAGGCCATTCCAGAGTTTTGGAGCTAAATGCGAGAACGCCCTCCCTCCTTTACTGGACTTCGATATCCTAGGAATGACCAGAAGCCTTGAATTTAGTGATCTTAACCCTCAGGTGCTCTTTTCTGACCGAAAAAATTTATGTTTTGAAATGTTAAAAATCACAGCTTCATTGGAATGTTACGAAACTTGGTGACTTTTATTCCATTGGGTATGTGAACACACAAAAAAATTGAGGTCATGATCCGAGCATGATAAGTGGTCGTAAAAAAAAATAGTCACACTTGTGCTCTTCGGTCAAAAATGACCGACCATAGGAAATGAATGGGAAATTGACAAAAACACAAAAACTTTGAGAATTTTTGTGTGTACAATCTACAAATCGGCCACGATGCAGGAAAAAAAGTGCTCAGCATTGAAGGGGTGACACTCTAAAACATCAAGAGTGCAAAACAGACATACCCACCCACACAAACACACACTTTTATACACAAAAACACCAATAAATTGTGATTAAAAAATCTGTTTTGAATTTCAAAAAAATCACTGCTTCATCAGAAAATTACGAAACTTCGTGACTTTTATGGCAACATGTATGTGAACACACAAAAAAATTGAGGTCATGATTCGAGCACTTTAAGTGGTCGTAAAAAAATGAGATACACTTCTGCTCTTCTGTCAAACATGACCGACCATAGGAAATGAATGGGAAATTGACAAAAACAACAATCTACAACTTCAAACTACAATTTGCAATCTACAAATTGGCCATGATGCAGAAAAAAGTGCTCAACAATGAAGGGGTGACACTCTAAAACATCAAGATTGTGATATTGACACTCACCCACACTCACAAACAGACGCACACACGCACAAATAAACACACACCTATATGAACCACTGTGTCTGTAATAGAGCAATGTTATGAGAATATGTGAAATCTATTCAATAATTCAGTCATAATGCAGGAAAAGCTCACAGCAGTGAAGGGGTGACACTAACTTCAATACTGAAATTAACACACACACACACCTATAAGAAAAAAAAATAAGTAAACGTGTCCATGAACAGCTGGGGAATTCACATGCCTCTCCATAGAGCAGTGTTTCCCAACCCTGTTCCTGGCGGCACACCAACACTGCGTGTTTTCTTTGTCTCCCTAATCAAGCACACCTGACTCAACCCATCAGCTCATAATCAGGTGGGTTAATGAGCTGATGGGTTGAATCGGGTGTGTTTGATTAGGGAGACAAAGAAAACACGTAGTGTTGGTGTGCCGCCAGGAACAGGGTTGGGAAACACTGCCATAGAGAACTGTACATTTCATCTAGTGGTTACAACATGGTTCTACGCTTTCTCTCCATACTCTTACCAGATGGCGCTAATCTGCCTTCAAAAAAATTTTTTGGAATGCCTAGTCTCTATTTTAACCTAAAATACTGCTTAAAAAAAATAAAATAAAAAATGTATATATTTAAAAAAGTTTGTATTATTTTCAATGGCAAAAATGGGCCATAAATATTGCATAAATATTAATAAGTAACATCAAATTGGCTCAAAATACTAAATTAAAAAGAAAAAACTGAACAAAAATAAATTGCATTGGTTTTACTGGGATGGAGAAAGTTTCATTTTTAGGTGTCCGGTCACTTTTGACCGGGAAGATAACAAGTGTGACTCCGAAACGAAGGCTAGGGATTACACCATGATTCTACGCTTTTTCTCTATACTGTAACTAGATGGTGCTAATTTTCTTCAAAAAATATTTTTTTTCTGAAGGCCAAGACTCTATAGTATACTAAAATACTGCATTCATAATTTAAAAAAAAAATTATATATATTTAGAAAAATATATATACTTTTCCATGGCAAAAATAAACCATAAATATTGCATAAATATTAATAAATTCAATCAAACTGTCTCAAAATACTAAATTAAAAAGAATAAATATTATAGAACAAAAATAAATTGCATTGGTTTTACTGGGATGGAGAAAGTTTCATTTTTAGGTGTCCGGTCACTTTTGACCGGGAAGATAACAAGTGTGACTCCGAAACGAAGAGCACCTGAGGGTTAAGGAACGCGGTGGATTGTAGGGCGAGAGAAGGTCCGTTAAGTACATAGGTGCTAAACCATTTAGGGCTTTATAGGTCAGTAGTAGTATTTTGTAGTTGATACGGAACTTAATAGGTAACCAGTGTAGAGATGATAAAATCGGTGTTATATGATCATATTTCCTTGACCTAGTAAGAACTCTAGCAGCTGCATTTTGTACTAACTGTAGCTTGTTTATTGAGGATGCAGGACAACCGGCTAATAAAGCATTACAGTAATCTAGTCTCGAGGTCATGAATGCGTGAACTAATTTTTCTGCATCAGAAATAGACAGCATGTTACGTAGCTTAGCAATGTTTCTAAGGTGGAAAAAAGCTGTTCTTGTACAAGTTGCGGTCTAGTATAACACCCAGGTCTTTTACTGTAATGGATAAAGTAACAGGACATCCGTCTATATTAAAGTTGTATTGTGAGAGGTTTTGTGAGTAGTTTTTTGGACCAATAAGTAATACCTCCATTTTATCTGAATTTAATAGCAGGAAATTACACGTCATCCAGCATTTTATATCTTTGAGACACTGTCATTTTAGATGAGTTAGTGTTTTCATCTGGTCGTGATGAAATGTCGTCAGCGTAACAGTGGAAATGAATTCCATGTTTTCTTATAATATTACCAAGTGGCAGCATATATATTGAGAATAGCAGAGGACCTAAAACCGATCCTTGCGGTACTCCATAGTCTACTGACGTTATCTTTGATTTTTTCCCATTTAAACAGACAAAATGATAACGGTCCGACAAGTACGATCTAAACCAGCTTAATGCCTGTCCCTGGACACCAGTGTAGTTTTGTAGTCGATCCAAGAGTATTTTATGATCTATAGTGTCGAACGCAGCGCTAAGATCAAGTAGGACTAGTACTGAAATACAGCCTTGGTCAGAAGCTAAAAGTAAATCATTTGTAACTTTAACTAGCGCAGTTTCTGTACTATGATGCGGTCTGAATCCTGACTGGAATTTTTCATAGATATCATTTTCTTGCAAAAAAGAGCACAATTGAGCGGACACTACTTTTTCAAGTATTTTGGACATAAATGGAAGATTTGAAATGGGTCTGTAATTTGCCAAGTTATTTGTATCTAATTGCGGTTTCTTAATGAGAGGTTTTATTACTGCCAGCTTGAATATTTTTGGAACATGACCTAAAGATAAAGACAAGTTAATAATATTGAGGAGAGGCTCTTCCACTGCAGGTAATAGTTCTTTCAGTAGTTTAGTGGGTATTGGATCTAATAAACATGTTGTTGGTTTAGATGCAATGATAAGTTTATTTAGCTCCTCCTGTCCTATCGTTGTAAAGCGGTGTAGTTGTTCTAGAGGGGCCATAATTGAAGCTGAATCATAAGACACCATAGCGGATTGTACATTTATAATTTTGTTTCGGATGCTTTTGTCACCGGGTGAACCAACTAGGAACCAAAAAAAAAAATGTTGTCTCGTTTCCAGGGGGAAGAAGTGCCGGTGTAACACCGGGCCAGCTTTTGGTAAACATATCTGACTATAATGAGCGCCAGCTGAAGCCAATGAGCAGCGCTTCATTGAATCTCATGCCGGGAGGGAAGAATATAAAGAGAGAGGCTTGAAGCATAGGAGGTGAGCTTTTGCAGTGGGAGAACTTCACACAAGTGCTCGAGGGGATTAGAGCAGTGACAGCGGGCGGCGGCAGGATAAGGCTGGTTCCTTGTTCATCTCTGTGAGATCATTTGTCTTTGGATCATCCATCCTATGAAGAGAAGAGAGGCGAGTTGTTTTAAACACTGTGATGGTAGAGTGAGTTGCAGTGTCTGAAAGAGTGAAACAAACACGTGTGAAGATTTCCAAGAGTGATTTATGCACGAGTGTGGTGAGATCAAACAACTGGGTTCTCTCTGAGTCTCTGATGGATGAGATCGACCCATAACCTTAAGAGTTTTTTTCTGATCTGCTCTCCTGCCTGTGTTGAAGTAAAACAGAGCTGCTGAACCGAGTATCTCCTCCTGCTGTCATCCAGTCTTGTGAGTACAACACACAGAGTTAATAGTGACCTCTTCATCTGTCCTCCTGTCTGTGTTGAAGTAAAACAGAGCCGCTGAACTGAGTATCTCCTCCTGCTGTCATCCAGTCGTGTGAGTACAACACACAGAGTTAATAGTGACCTCTTCATCTGTCCTCCTGCCTGTGTTGAAGTAAAACAGAGCCGCTGAACTGAGTATCTCCTCCTGTTGTCATCCAGTCGTGTGAGTACAACACACAGAGTTAATAGTGACATCCTCATCTGTCTTCCTGTCTGTGTTGAAGTAAAACAGAGCCGCTGAACTGAGTATCTCCTCCTGCTGTCATCCAGTCGTGTGAGTACAACACACAGAGTTAATAGTGACATCCTCATCTGTCTTCCTGTCTGTGTTGAAGTAAAACAGAGCCGCTGAACTGAGTATCTCCTCCTGCTGTCATCCAGTCGTGTGAGTACAACACACAGAGTTAATAGTGACATCCTCATCTGCTCTCCTGTCTGTGTTGAAGTAAAACAGAGCCGCTGAACTGAATATCTCCTCCTGTTGTCATCCAGTCGTGTGAGTACAACACCGAGTTAATAGTGACATCCTCATCTGTCCTCCTGTCTGTGTTGAAGTAAAACAGAGCCGCTGAACTGAGTATCTCCTCCTGCTGTCATCCAGTCTTGTGAGTACAACACACAGAGTTAATAGTGACATCCTCATCTGTCCTCCTGTCTGTTTGGAAGTAAAACAGAGCCGCTGAACTGAGTATCTCCTCCTGCTGTCATCCAGTCGTGTGAGTACAACACACAGAGTTAATAGTGACATCCTCATCTGTCCTCCTGTCTGTGTTAAAGTAAAACAGAGCTGCTGAATCGAGTATCTCCTCCTGCTGTCATCCAGTCATCCTATGCAGCGAGCCTGACGACGAGAGAAGTCACTGTTGGTCCCACGAGCTGATGCAACGAGCCTGACGACGAGAGCAGTCACTGTCAGTCCTACGAGCCTATGCAACGAGCCTGATGACGAGAGAAGTCACTGTCAGTCCCACGAGCCTATGCAACGAGTTTGACGACGAGAGAAGTCACTGTCAGTCCCACGAGCTGATGCAACGAGCCTGATGACGAGAGAAGTCACTGTCAGTCCCACGAGCCTATGCAACGAGTTTGACGACGAGAGAAGTCACTGTCAGTCCCACGAGCTGATGCAACGAGCCTGATGACGAGAGAAGTCACTGTCAGTCCTACGAGCCTATGCAACGAGTCTGACGACGAGAGAAGTCACGGTCAGTCCCACGAGCCTATGCAACGAGCCTGACGACGAGAGAAGTCACTGTCAGTCCTACGAGCCTATGCAACGAGCCTGCCAACGAGAAGAGTCACTGCCTGTCCCTACTTTTATTCTTTTTTAAACTTAATAAAAAAAAGTTACTCTTGAACCCACTTCTGTCGTCTGTCTCTTGGTGTCCTTTGGTGACTGCTCCTCCGGAGTGTGGTAGATTACCCTTGGTCTTGACCCCGGTGACATAACTTTTGGCGTAGTCGGCAGGGTTACCACTCGGAGTTGAGCGGCCAAAAAATACAAGTCCCACCTCCACAAAACACAAGTCCCACCTCCAAAAAAATACACAAGTCCCACCTCCAAAAAATACAAGTCCCACCTCCAAAAAACACAAGTCCCACCTCTAAACATACAAATCCCACCTCCAAAAACACAAGTCCACCTCCAAAAAACACAAGTCCCACCTCTAAACAGACAAATCCCACCTCCAAAAAACACAAGTCCCACCTCCAAAAAACACAAGTCCCACCTCCAAAAATACAAATCCCACCTCCAAAAAAATACACAAGTCCCACCTCCAAAAAACACAAGTCCCACCTCCACAAAATATAAGTCCCACCTCCAAAAAACACAAGTCCCACCTCCAAAAAACACAAGTCCCACCTCAAAAAAACACAAGTCCCACCTCCAAAAAATACAAGTCCCACCTCCAAAAAAACACAAGTTCCACCTCCAAAAATACAAATCCCAACTCCAAAAACACAAGTCCCACCTCCAAAAAACACAAGTCCCACCTCCAAAAACACAAGTCCCACCTCCAAAAAATACACAAGTCCCACCTCCAAAAAATACAAGTCCCACCTCCAAAAAACACAAGTTCCACCTCCAAAAATACAAATCTCAACTCCAAAAACACAAGTCCCACCTCCAAAAAACACAAGTCCCACCTCCAAAAATACAAATCCCACCTCCAAAAACACAAGTCCCACCTCCAAAAAACACAAGTCCCACCTCCAAAAAACACAAGTCCCACCTTCAAAAAACACAAGTCCCACCTCCAAAATACAAGTCTCACCTCCAAAAACACAAGTCCCACC
Organism: Pimephales promelas; assembly: GCF_016745375.1. The sequence continues at coordinate 750,739 of NW_024121173.1, read as the reverse complement.
TCCAAAAAATACAAATCCCACCTCCAAAAAATACACAAGTCCCACCTCCAAAAAATACAAATCCCACCTCCAAAAAACACAAGTCCACCTCCAAAAAATACAAATCCCACCTCCAAAAAACACAAGTCCCACCTCCAAAAAATACAAAACCCACCTCCAAAAAACACAAGTCCCACCTCCAAAAAACACAAGTCCCACCTCCAAAAATACAAATCCCACCTCCAAAAATACAAGTCCACCTCCAAAAAATACAAGTCCCACCTCCACAAAATACAAGTCCCACCTCCAAAAAACACAAGTCCCACCTCCAAAAATACAAATCCCACCTCCAAAAAAATACACAAGTCCCACCTCCAAAAAACACAAGTCCCATCCAAAAAATACAAAACCCACCTCCAAAAATACACAAGTACCACCTCCAAAAAATACAAAAGTACCACCTCCAAATAAACACAAATCCCACCTCCAAAAGACAAGTCCCACCTCCAAAAAAACACAAGTCTCACCCAGGTCTGACAAGTCCCTCCCCCCTCCCTATCACCCTTCCCCCAACCTATGGTGGCGCTAGAGCTCCCAAACCAAGTGCAATCGACTCCCCGCCCCCAAATTAGTAAATGGGTCGAGTTTTAGCTCTCTATGACCTATAGAACTCGAGATAATGGGAGGGTGCACTTTGGGGGGGTGCACTTTTTAGTTTATATCCTTATAACCATAATCCATCCACCCACCCATCCATCCATCCATCCATCCAGGCCTAAAAACTTTTTTTATAAACTCACCTTTTACTGTCTGGCAGACAGCTTGACCTTTTTGACCTTTAATTTCATGACCTGAAAACATCAATATTTCAGACAAAACAATAAAAAATATACACAAAAATATATAACAAACTCATGCATCCATCCATCCAGGCCTAAAAATATTGAATTTTTTCAGACAAAAAATTGAAAAATATGTTCAAAGTCGAACAAACTCATCTATTTATTAATTTATCTATCTGTCTATATGATAAATAAATGAATAAATCTTTTATTACATTATACATACTCACCCTTTACCGTCTGGCAGACAGCTTGACCTTTTTGACCTTTCATTTCACTACCTGGCCCGGTCTAAAAAAATTGTGCAGTCTACACACATGGTGGTGCTACAGACACAAACCTAACCACCACCATTAGACTGGCCATAACTCAATTAGTATATATTCCAAGTTTCGGACTGATACAACCGAGCGTTGGAGATATATGGACACTTAAGCCAATCAGATGCCATATTTTAATGAGGGTGGTTACTAATGAGGGTGAAAATCGTTTTTACCTCTCTACATAACCCTAACCTAACCTCCTATCTTACTCATATCTATCTTACTCATTTATTAATCATTATGATACTAAAATCATAATAAAGTAGGCTATATGTGCAAAAAAAATCAGATAAGCCCAGAATAAGAACGCAACACTTTTCGCAACACGTTAAGCATTTTCCTCCCATAGAAATCCATTATAAGAATGCATGTGTCTTAATTCAGATTAGAATGTCCCCTTATTGTGTCAAAATAATGAGATACAATGTCGGAATAATGACTTATTTGCCTACATCGAAATAACAAGTTTTCTTTTTTTTTATTCTTCACTATGCGGTTCAGGGCTTCCATAGAATACAGCCTGAATAAGATCGCTTCTTTAAATTATTTTTGGGGGTGCTATCAGGATGATTAAAAAAAAGTCTAACCCTATCTGCAATCAGACACTATGGGAGTAGTGAAAATCATATTTTTGTGAGTGCCTTTAGCCCTGTTGTTCCATTAAGCGAGGTATGAACAATGGACCCCTGAGGTGCGGAGTTCCTTTTTATCTTTTTGTCTATCTATCTTCATTTCTCTTTTTCTCTTGTGTGGTATGCCTAGCAAACCTCATTCATTGCCCCATGACTTCTGGGTACTCTCAGTTCTTTTTTCTTTTAAATCTTGTTCATAAAAGAAGGAAAATCTCATACTCACCACACTTGTTCTTGTACAAAAACTGTCCAAATAGATTTTAGTGAACTCCTGTCACAGACATGATTTTTCTTATTAATATCAAAAAAGTGATCCAGACTACTCTTAAAATGTTATAAGGAAGGTTCCCCACATTTCTCCCAGTAGGGGACTGAGGACACTGATCCCAAAATTGTGAAAAAGTCAAGAGTCTGATTTTCTTTCAGTATTGTTAACCACACAGCTGGGAGTTCCTTATAAAATAACTGCAGATCATGTGCTCTTATACCAGGAAATAGTGTTTACTGATTGGTTAAAAAACACACTATACCTTATAAGGGTCATGAAAACAAAGTTATATTTGCAACCCAACCTCATTGTGAATAATATATGACTCAGGCTACATTTCTGCAAAACTTCAAACATGTACCTGTACATGCATTTCATTTGCACTAAAATGACGACTAGAGGAAAGAAAACACCAACAGTTTTTGGTCCATTTCACACAAATGATATTTACATGAACCCATATGCTTGAGTGCTTATTGTGTTGTGTCTGCCCTGGACCAGTGCAGCCTACGTTTTCATTGCATTTCGAAATGCAAATTTTGATAGGGTCAGAGCTGATGTCTCATTGGTCTAGTTCCGCCTATCAGATGTGAGCCCTCTTAGCGGCGCGGCTATTGGCTGACTATCTGTATTTTCCGTGACTGGTGTAGCTTGAGCCCGTTTCTCTGGGCTTATCTTCACTACTCTCATGGACTGGATTTAATAGCACAGCATTGCTATGCAATCTCTGGTTACTTTCGTGACTTCGGTTCCCTGAGAGGCGAGAACGAGACATTGCGAACAATCATTCAGCTGTGCAGCCATGATTCAGAATCAGTCGTGATTCTGACGCAATTCCAAGCTGGCGTTAGCCCACAAGATTTCAACAAAAGTGGAGAAGGAAGGAGTTCCCGCAGCATAGACATATAAATTGTATTTTCATTTTAATCAATGTTTCAACAAAATTGCCTAGATTAATAAATAAGAACCAAATATAGTAGACAATATAATCAGAACACGGAGGCCACGAGTTATTATCTTGTGCGAGTTACTATCTTGAGCGAGTTACTGTCTTGAGGCCACGAGTTACTATCTTGAGCGAGCAACCATCTTGTGTGTTACTATCTTGAGGCCACGAGTTACTATCTGGAAGCCATGAGTTACTATCTTGAGGCCAAGAGTTACTATCTTGAGCAAGTAACTATCTTGTGCGAGTTACTATCTTGAGGCCACGAGTTACTATCTTGGCGCCACGAATAACTATCTTGTTTGAGTTACTATCTTGAGGCCACAAGTTACTATCTTGACGCCACGAGTTACTATCTTGAGGCACGAGTTACAATTTTGAAGCCACAAGTTACAATCTTGAGGCCACGAGTTACTATCTTAAGCGAGTAACTATCTTGAGGCCACGAGATACTATCTTGAAGCCACGAGTTACAATCTTGAGGTCACGAGTTACTATCTTGAGCGAGTTACTATCTTGAGGCCAGGAGTTACTATCTTGAGCGAGTTAATATCCTTAGGCCACAAGTTACTATTTTAAGCGAGTAACTATCTTGAGGCCACAAGTTACAATCTTGAGGCCACGAGTTACTATCTTAAGCGAGTAACTATCTTGAAGCCACGAGTTTCTATCTTGAGTGAGTTACTATCCTGAGGCCACGAGTTACTATCTTGGCGCCACAAATAACTATCTTGTTTGAGTTACTATCTTGAGGCCACGAGTTACTATCTTGAGCGAGTAATGATCTTGAGGCCACAATTTACTATCTTGAAGCCATGAGTTACTATCTTGAGGCCACGAGTTACAATTTTGAAGCCACAAGTTACAATCTTGAGGCCACGAGTTACTATCTTAAGCGAGTAACTATCTTGAGGCCACGAGATACTATCTTGAAGCCACGAGTTACAATCTTGAGGTCACGAGTTACTATCTTGAGCGAGTTATTATCTTGAGGCCAGGAGTTACTATCTTGAGGCCAGGAGTTACTATCTTGAGCGAGTTAATATCCTTAGGCCACAAGTTACTATTTTAAGCGAGTAACTATCTTGAGGCCACAAGATACTATCTTGAAACCACAAGTTACAATCTTGAGGCCACGAGTTACTATCTTAAGCGAGTAACTATCTTGAGGCCACGAGATACTATCTTGAAGCCACGAGTTACAATCTTGAGGTCACGAGTTACTATCTTGAGCGAGTTATTATCTTGAGGTCACGAGTTACTATCTTGAGGCCAGGAGTTACTATCTTGAGTGAGTTACTATCCTGAGGCCACGAGTTACTATCTTAAACGAGTAACTATCTTGAGGCCACAAGATACTATCTTGAAGCCACAAGTTACAATCTTGAGGCCACAAGCTTCTTTTTAACTAATTGCAAAGTAATTATATTTCAATCTAATGATTGTTTGCATTAAAAATAATTTCATTTTCATTTTTTAATTTTTATAATGTATCCAAAACACAACTTACAACTTATTTAATCTTATATTAAATAGAACGTTTATAGTGGCTGTTGTGTTTGATAAATAATTTTTGATATTATAATGTTGGCGTACTTGGTATTAAGGGAAAAGGTCTGTATATTAATGACTGGGATTTATCAACGACTTGAATGCAGGCTACACAGTTATGCTAGCAGGTGGCACCAAGTGGCTGACTTTAAGAGCAAGTTAGTAGACAGTGCATTAAAAAAAACACAGCACACAAAAAAACATAATATTCTCTTAAATTACCATTTAAAATAAAGGTATTCCTTATGAATATAAAAAAAAACACTGATTCTTTCTAGAACAAAGCAATGTTATAATCTGATATTTCACTTCAAAAAGATCTACCTATTAACCACTGTCAGTAATGAAAAATCCCCCTAACCATTGAAAGGATTTAATGACAAAGATATTGCTGTTCTCATTCAAACTGTATTTTCCTCCATTAATGTATGATTGACCTGAAGAATGAAGGCTGTATCGTATACTTAATATCATGCTCTGTAAAAAGCAGCTCTATATCTATATAAGACGGGCTGTAGCGTATATTTTGCGTTAAAAGATTGTACTTGGGTTTTAACTAAATATATAAATAAATAAACACTAATTTCATATTGTGTTTCAATAATTCAAGCACTTGCTGTTAACTTTTCACCCCACCTTTTTGAACATAGATGTGAAAATGGGCTATCCATACTTAAATGGTTGTAATTCACAAATGCTTTGGAAATACAGACTTAAGGTTGATGTCATTTTTATAGAAGACGCTCAACAGATTATTGCTGAAGTAAAAGCAAAGTATTTTTACTTTGAATATTTTTATTTTGTACACATTTTTACTGAACCATTTTCTTAATTGGTTAGAAAATGGTAAGGCACATGTCTAAGCAAGCTGTGTTCCGGATTTAAAGTTAATATCACAAGAATTGAGGTTCCTATGAGATTGAATTTAGGTGCTATACCAACACCCACATTACATCATTCACTCATTCTCCTGTCACAAATTAAGACATATCTGTCATAATAAAGTTTTTAAAGTTCTGCTTCCATGGAAATGCAATGTCCAATTTTAAAACAGTGTTCAAAGGATGAATACTTAGGGATAAAGTTTTCAAAAGATACCTAATATACGTAAGGGTTAATGCCCTCCGCTGCGCGTCGGCCGGTTCACGCCTCGCCGTCGTCCATTAAAACCTGACAATGGACACCTCGGACGGCATTAACCCGCTTATACCATGGTCACTTGCCAAATAAAACATTTTTAAAACATTAGCTGCTAGTTTATATTTTAATTAGGCTAAATCTAGTTTTTACAAATAATAACTTGCCTGGTTTATTTAGCAACCGGAGATATTTATAGTCCGCTCAGCTTGTAGAAACCCTTCAGGTTCAAAAATGTTTTTTTTTTCTTCATGAAACACAAAGGTAGGCATAGTTATTTTTTTTTATTACACATAAAACAATTAATCAAACAGGCTTCTTAGGCTTGAAACGCTGTACTCTCCTCCTGCCTTGGTTGTCTGGACTGCTGCGTAAAACTCATTCAGAGCAGCAGTGGTGTAAATTTTTCTTTCTTCAGCAGTGTAATGGAGAGGCAGAGGCGTGCGGATCCATATGCAGTGTAGATTTATTAAGAATAGTAATACAGGCAAGGGTCAACGATCAGCATCAATGTATAACAGACAATCCACAAGAATCACCGATAACAGGCAGGGGTCAGGACAGGCAGCAATGATCAAAGTCCAGAAGAGACAGGCGAGGGTCAGGGCAGGCAGCAAGGGTCGTAATCCAGAAACACAGGCAATGGTCAGGGCAGGCAGCAAACGGAGAATCAAAGTCCAAGAACAGTCGAGGGTCGATACACAGAGAATCCAGATAAACACAGGGGAAAACGCTCAGAAATGTCGCCGGGGCAAAACAAGACTTCGCACTGATTGAGAGTCAGCGGGCTGTTTATATAGGAGAGTAAATAGGGAACACCTGTGCCGGTGATTATACCTAGGTACGGGGCTTATGGGAAATGCAGTTTAATACTCGGGAGACGGAGCTCTATGATGAGCGAAGAGAGACACAGAGGAGCGATTCATGACAGAGCCCCCCTCCTGCGAGCGGCTCCTGAAGCGAGGATGTGTGCGACGCCGAGGTCTTCCACGGGGTCTCGGGGCAGGTTTAGTGGGGTGTTGTTGATGGAACTCGGAGATCAATGATGGATCCAGAACATCCTGGGACTTTACCCACGATCTCTCCTCAGGACCATACCCCTTCCAGTCGATCAGATACTGTAGTTCCCTGCCTCGGCGTCTTGAGTCAAGAATCTCTCTCACCCGGTAAGCCTCCTCGCCTTCGATGATGATGGGAGGGGAGCTCGTCTCCGCAACCTCGTCCTGGTCCCTCTCTCCACTCGGAGCTCCGGCAGGTTTGAGCAATGAGACATGGAAAGTGGGAGAAATACGGTAAGTAGGTGGCAATGCAAGTCGATATGACACAGGGGTGATTTGTCTGAGAATTTTGAATGGACCCACGTACCTAGGGCTCAGCTTCTTGCTGGGAAGACGGAGGCGTAGGTCCCTGGATGACAGCCAGACCCACTGTCCTGGTTGATAGTTGTGCCCTCCTCTCCGATGACGGTCCGCCTGCTCTCTGAAACGTCGAACTGCACGTTGTAAGTGGACATGAGCATTATTCCAGGTCTCCTCACTTCTCCGAAGCCAATCGTCAATGGCCGGTAAATCCGTGGGTTCCCCGGACCAGGGAAATAGAGGTGGTTGATAACCCAGGATGCACTGGAATGGCGTTAGACCTGTGGACGGTTTAAGTAAGGAATTTTGAGCATATTCAGCCCACACCAGAAAACGACTCCACTCCTGTTGGTTTTGGTTGCAGTATGTCCGCAGGAAACGAGTGAGTTCCTGGTTGAGCCTCTCTACTTGTCCATTGGCCTGTGGATGATATCCGGAGGTTAAACTGACATTGATATTTAATTTCTCGCATAGAGCCTGCCATACCCGAGACGTGAACTGAGGACCCCTGTCAGACACGATATCCTCGGGTAGTCCGTACAGCCGAAACACCTGTTGCATCAAAGCCTCTGCTGTCTGTAGCGCTGTGGGAAGTTTGACCAATGGAATGAACCGACAAGCCTTAGAAAACCGGTCGACCACCGTTAGAATGGTTGTGAAATTCTGTGATGAAGGAAGATCGGTGACAAAGTCAATTGCGATGTGGGACCATGGGCGTTGTGGTACGGGAAGTGGTTGGAGTAATCCGGCAGGTCTCTGGTGAGATGATTTTGAGATGTTACATGCAATGCATTGCTTTACGAAGGAGATAACGTCTGCCTGAAGCGTTGACCACCAGAATCGGTTCATGACTAGGTGAGTAGTGGCGGTGATTCCTGGATGGCCTGAGCTGGGAGTATTATGCACCCATTCCAGTACTCGAGTGCGAAGGGAAGTTGGTACATATGTACGATCTGGAGGACAGTCTGAAGGTGGTTGCTCCTCTTGCTGAGCGGCTGAAATCTCTGTCATGATATCCCACTGGATGGGAGCCACGATGACGGCGGGGGGCAGAATGGGTTCTGAAGTGTGAGCATTGGGTGAACTATCAAATTGTCTTGAGAGAGAGTCCGCCTTACCGTTCTTGGATCCTGGACGGTACGTCACTTTGAAGTCGAATCGACTAAAGAACAAGGACCACCTGGCCTGTCTGGGATTCAGTCTCTTGGCTGTCTTGATGTACTCTAGGTTACGGTGATCGGTTAGAACAGTGAATGGAAGATGCGCCCCCTCCAACCAATGTCGCCACTCCTCCAAAGCTGCCTTCATGGCTAGAAGTTCCCGGTCTCCCACATCATAGTTTCTCTCAGCAGAATTTAGTTTTCGTGAATAATATGCACAAGGGAAGAGCTTCTCTGGATTGCCCTGTCATTGTGACAGTACTGCCCCGATGCCTGTATCAGACGCATCCACTTCTACGATGAACTCTCGCTCTGGATCGGGGTGATGCAGAATAGGAGCGGTGGTAAATTTCTCCTTCAACTGTTGAAAAGCTCTTAGACTGCTGGGTGACCACTTCAATTTATGTCCACCACCTTGCAACATGGACGTGAGTGGTGCGGCAATGACGCTGAAGTTCTTGATGAAACGACGATAAAAGTTTGCAAAGCCCAAGAAACGTTGTAGTTGTTTGACGTTATTTGGTTGTGGCTAATCTACCACGGCCTGAACCTTGTCTCCATCCATGGTGACCCCCTCAGCGCTGATGATGTAACCCAGGAAAGCGATCTGCGTCTGATGAAACTCACATTTAGGTAATTTTGCGTATAGTTGATTCTCAATGAGGCGCTGTAGCACTGCTCTCACCTCTCTCACATGATCCTCAAACGTCTCGGAATAGATCAGGATATCATCGATGTAGACGATAAGATTCCGATTGAGCATATCTCGGAAGATCTCATTGACAAAGGACTGAAAAACAGAAGGACTGTTAGCTAATCCGAAAGGCATCACGGTGTATTCATAGTGCCCCGTAGTGGTTGAAAAGGCTGTCTTCCACTCATCTCCCTCTCGGATCCGTATCAAATTATATACGTTTCTCAAGTCGAGCTTGGTAAAATACTTGGCGGTACGGAGCTGTTCAAGAGCAGCAGGAACCAGAGGCAATGGATAGCGGAACTTAACGATGATCTCATTCAAACTGCGGTAATCAATACAGGGTCGTAAACCTCCATCCTTCTTCTTAACGAAGAAAAAGCCAGCTGAAGCAGGAGAAGTAGATGGTCTTATGAAGCCCTTGGATAGCTGTTCTTCAATGTAAGTCTTCATCGCTTCAGATTCGGGCTGTGAAAGAGGGAAAATTCTTCCTCGAGTAGGAGAGGCGCCGGTAATGAGATCGATCGCGCAGTCATAGGGACGGTGAGGAGGAAGTTTGGTTGCCTGATCCTCACTGAAGGCTAACGAGAGATCTTGATATTGAACAGGAATCGTAGCTGATTCTGGAACTTCGGAATGAGGAATGGATAAGGACACCTTGGTGATGGAGCGGAGACAATCCCTGTGACATGCATTAGACCACTGAACTATCTGTTTTTCAGACCATGAGATGACGGGGTTGTGTTTCTCCAACCAGGGTAGTCCTAGAATGATTGGGTGTCGTGGTGAGTCAATGGTAAACAGTTGGATGATCTCAGAGTGAAGGGTGCTGGTCTCTAATGTTACTGCTTGCGAGATGTATTGTATCTCGCCGTTCCCCAACGGACGTCCATCTAACGCTGCTACAGCCCTCGGAGGTGAGCATGGGAGAAGAGAGATATGGTAAGTCTTGGCGAAAGATAGATCAATAAAATTTCCAGCCGCCCCAGAATCTACTAGTGCTGTAGTATTAATCCTATCTCCCCTAGAGTACAGCGTAACATCCAATTCAAACACATTAGAGGAATAGGAATTGTAACTCACCGCTTTGGGATCTCGTGATGTGGGTCGTTTGGGACATGTCGCCCTCATGTGGCCAGATTCCCCGCAGTAGAGACACAGTCGGTTACGAACTCTTCTCTCTCTCTCTTCCTGAGTTAGATGGGTGTAGCCGATCTGCATGGGTTCGCTCTCCTGAACAGCAAATGGAGCTGGATTGCCTCTGTGACCCTGGGGAACTCTCCGAGCTCGTATAAGATTATCCAGCCGAATTGATAAGTTGATGAGTTGATGAAGTGATTTTCCCTCATCCCGACAAGCCAGTTCTCCCTGAAGCTCTGTACTCAGACCCTTACGGTACAGCAGTTTGAGTGGATCATCACCCCAGCCTGTCTGTGCAGCGAGAGTCCGGAAGGACAGAGCGTAATCAGCTGCTGAAGAATCGCCCTGACGTAACGCAAGCAGCAGCTCACCTGGTTCCTTTCCTCCGGTGGGATGCTCAAACACTTCTTTGAATTGTAGCATAAAGTTGTGATAGGACGGGAATGATAGATTGCCTCCCTCCCACAGTGAACTGAACAGACTTGACTAACTGCTCAGTAAGTGTCGTAAGTTTGACCAGCTGTTGCTGGTGAGACGCCAGAATATTAGCCTGAGTAGACAGCTCTGATGCTAGATGATGCATGGCTGCTGGATCCTGTGTTGGCGAAGTCTTCTGTAATGGAGAGGCAGAGGCGTGCGGATCCATATGCAGTGTAGATTTATTAAGAATAGTAATACAGGCTAGGGTCAACGATCAGCATCAATGTATAACAGACAATCCACAAGAATCACCGATAACAGGCAGGGGTCAGGACAGGCAGCAATGATCAAAGTCCAGAAGAGACAGGCGAGGGTCAGGGCAGGCAGCAAGGGTCGTAATCCAGAAACACAGGCAATGGTCAGGGCAGGCAGCAAACGGAGAATCAAAGTCCAAGAACAGTCGAGGGTCGATACACAGAGAATCCAGATAAACACAGGGGAAAACGCTCAGAAATGTCGCCGGGGCAAAACAAGACTTCGCACTGATTGAGAGTCAGCGGGCTGTTTATATAGGAGAGTAAATAGGGAACACCTGTGCCGGTGATTATACCTAGGTACGGGGCTTACGGGAAATGCAGTTCAATACTCGGGAGACGGAGCTCTATGATGAGCGGAGAGAGCCACAGAGGAGCGATTCATGACAAGCAGCATCCCAGTCGTCAAAGTTGTCATATTCTCCATAAATGTTAAAAGAAATAACGAAGTCGCTCATTGTTGTATTAGTAGGCTATGTAATATCTAACTAACGTTAGATGTTTGTTTTGATAGAGCAAATTGTTAACGGATACTTTGACTGCCTGTTGCTATGGTTACTCACAGCTGTTGTGGGCAGTGCATTTATTTATTAATTTCGAATGGTAAACAGGCAGTTTCACCAGAACTACTTTACTAGGTGTCCTCTATCACTTTTTAATGGACACCCTGCAGCCAATCAGAATCGAGTATTCACCCAGACCATGGTATAAGATTTGCTTATTTAACAAGATATGTTACAGGGGGAAAACATTTAAAAGAAACTGTACTGTTAATCAGTCTCCCTTTACCAACATCTCATGAAAGTGCGTATCTATAGCACAAATTTTTGTTTCTCGTGCCATTTATATGGCAAAAATACTTTTGCATACAAATGATAGGTAAGGCAAGTTTATTTATATAGCACATTTCATAAGCAATGGCAATTCAAAGTGCTTTACATAGAAGAAATTATCAAAAGAAACAGAATAATTGAAAACAATTTGAATAAATAAAAAATATTCCTTTGGGGATATGCACTGTAAATCTCTTGGGGTTAGGGGTGTGGAGTGCATGCGTATTACACGCCATAAAGTGCATATCATATGCAAACATAAACTGCGTACCATATGCATGCAAAAACTATTTTTGCCGTATAAATGGTACGATAAATTAATTTTGTGCTATAGATACGCAGATCAGCCTTCCTTTTACCCACAGGAAAAGCCTATTACAACAACATGCTGAAAGCATAACCTCGTGAATATTAATATCTTAGGTAGAGGTGCCTTGGGTCTGGAGGCTTGATCCTGGGATGAAATGTGGAGAAATCATAATGTTAAGTTTTCTGTAATTACTTTTTTTTATTTGTCCGATCAAACACTATATTAGATAATATTTGACATTCTTCATATTGGTGTGTTTCTTTATTGAACGCATGTTTAAGCAGAATGGTAAAACGAATAATATTGGAGGGTAAATGGAAGTAACCATGTGATAACATCTGAAAACAAAAACCAAAAACTGCTGATAAATACTCTTTTTTTTTTTGGTATATAAATGGTGGTTTAGTTTTGATGCTCCTTAAAAGGTGAAGTTGTATGTTTTAACCAATCAGTAAACACTACGGATATTTCCTGGTTTAAGGATATATAAACAGCAGTTTTTGGGACTTCTAAAAGAACTTTCCTGGCTGTGTGTTGAACGTGCTGAAATAAGGTAAAAATCAGACTTTTAATTAACACTTCTATCACAATATTTTTCCAGTAATATGATGGGTAATTCACACATCTCTTTTTTATTTCCTAGAAAAAAAAAAAGAAAAAAAAGTTGTATTGGTATATATACTGTTAATAAATGTTGGATATAAAAACTGTCCGTTAAAATTAAAATATGAAGAGTTCAGATGCAAAAGCCTCTAAATGCCATTTGAAATTTTCTTCTTTAATGATGATTTTTATCAAACTTGTATATTTAAGTTCAGTAATTTCACTTAAATGGCAATGCTAATTACCTATTAATTGTTATTTAAGTGAAATTACTGAACTTAAATATACAAGTTTGATTAAAACACTGTAAAATCTAACATTGTTCTTACTAAGAATTTTTTGTTAACTTTACTTAAAGTGCAATAATTTGTTGAACTTACTTAAAATTTCTTAGTAATCTGTACTGTTTGCATGTGTGCTTTCGTTACTCAGAAAAACCTTGTAAACATTACTTGATTGGTTTGAGTACCATTTTCTATTTGCATTCGCTCATTTTCCAGTCATCTTGAGTGTTATTGTCAATACACCTAAATATTTTTGGGAGAACATCAAAATTCTTTAGTTGACTTGGGTTGATTTCCCTTTCTCACCATTATTGTGATTGATGTTCCCTTTGGTTGGGCACTTGGAACTTAATTTATATTATTGTTCTCTTCCAATTGTTTGCAGTGATGCAACTTGAAATCATAATTATTTGGTTTCAAAGGAAGTGAAGTAATTTATATTTATATATATATATATATATATACACAAACACACATACTTAAATTAATTAATAAATTATATATAACATAAATATATTTCATGTATAATAATGATCTTTTAAAAAATTTTTGCTAACGCTTATGGCATAAATCTTCAATTGGGTTGATATAATCCCTCTATATTTGTGACAATATCTTGCAATTTTGGTGAGTCACACACAGACTTCAACATTCAGCATGCAAACCACAACAGTGGTAACATTTTTAAAAAATCATTTAATTAATTAGACATTACAATTTTATTTGCTGTCTCTTTTCAGTATAACCCCAATAACGATGGCAAATAAAATTGTAATAAAGCCAAAAATAGTAAAATAAAGCAATTAATTTATTCATGCCGCAATGCACTCTGGGAGTACACTTCCTCGGTTCACGGATACTGGAAAGTAAAAGATCAAGTATAGTATAGAAATTATTTTAAGTTACTGGAACTCTCTTGTAAGTGTACACTACTACACAGTAAAAACTGAAGTGTTAATTTAACTCCTATAGAGTTGAAATTGACTCTGTCTCAGATAACATTTGGTCCCACTCAAACTCAGTGTAAAATTAACTCTTTGGTCAGTGTCAGGTTTTTAGAGTTAATTCTACTCAATATTGTGTAAAAAAGAACAATGAAATGTGTAAAAGTATTTAACACTGTAGTTTAATTGCACTGTTAAGAGTAATATGATCACACTGTAGAGTTAATTTAACTACAATTTTACTTTAAAAAAATGACACTTTAAGTGTAATATTTACTTTTCATTTCTCAGTGATTTAAAAAATATATAAATCATAAGATGCAGTGTTACTGAATTATATGAATTATTATCAACTACAATCAAATGAAAACAAGCACAATCAAATTAGATCACAGCACTCACCATTTATTGTAACAAACAAAGAAAGCAAAGAAAAAAACAAAGAAAATTTCAATGTCAGTGAAATTACATTGCAAACCCATTGCCTTGTCTCTGACAGAAACATATCGTCATCATAATGTTTACCAGAGAAAGCAATATGGCACGATGAGGATAGTTGTGTCATTCCCTCCATATGACATTTGTATGTCAAAAGGCCTAGGGTAATGCAGGTTGTCGACATGAAAAAAAAAATAATAATCCTGCTTTGATCTGATCTCCTCATAAGCATGGAAATGTTCTTGAAAAGTTACTGTAACTAAAGGCACTGTGAGTAGCAACAGTTTTTCAAACATTATCAGAACTGACTCAATCTGATAAAACACGGGCATAGAATCAACTAAACTGCTTCCATGGCACTTATTAAGATGCTTTCTTAAACCAGAAAAACTACCAAAAGAACGCATCCTTCTTGACCACACTTCAAAAAAAGAGTCCTGCCTGTACATAGTCCATGAATTACCTTAAAGTGCTTAACAAGGTTGTTTGGACCTCCATGGTCACTTTTGCAAAGAAAACACTTCATAGTTTTATCTCAACTAACGCACCATTCTTGCTCGCAACTCCGCAACTCTAGGGGTCTCCTTTGTTTCCCCCATGTCAATGGTTGTTTGAACAAAAGTGAAAAAGCTGCTCAGGGAAGAACTGTATGACGTACCAAAGACGTAATGGGCTTTAAAGAGTTCGTCAAAAGCTCCAACTGAACCTTTTGCCTTGCATGGAAGTGCATGCTTGTCAACCACAATAAAGAAGGAGTGAATGGTGCTTTGTGTGGATCCCTGGGCGAGAAGATAGGGCTGACTGCTTTGGGTGATGTTGTCTAGATGCTGCTGCACACTGGTTCCAACCTACAACAAAACACATTTAACAGAATTGTTTTGGTGACTAACTTCTGAGAATAGATCAGATCCCCTCAAACTGTGCACAAGATTGAGGTGATGGAAGATATATTAACAACTCTTAAAGGATTAGTTCACTTTGAAAACATTTTTTGCTTATAGTTTACTAACCCCCATGTCATCCAAGATTTTCATGTCTTTCTTTCTTCAGTCAAAAAGAAATTAAGGTTTGAGGAAAACATTACAGGATTTTTCTCCATATAATGGACTTCCACGGTGACCAACGGTTTGAGGGTTCAAATAAGGGTTCAAAGTCTGTCTCAATTGAGCTTCAATGTCTCGACTTGATCTCAGCAGAGAAATAAGGTTCTTTTATTTTGAAAACGGCCGTATTTTTATTTTGAAAACGACCATTTGTTTCGCTACATAAGAACTTTATTTTTCTGCTGGGATCATGTCGAGACTTTGAAGCTACATTGAGACAGACTTTGAACCCTCAAACCATTGGTCCCCATTGAAGTCCATTATATGGAGAAAAATCCTGTAATGTTTTCCTCAAACCTTAATTTCTTTTTGACTGAAGAAAGAAAGACATGAACATCTTGGATGACATGGGGGTGAGTAAATTATCAGCCAAAATGTTTTTAGAAGTGAAGTAATCATTTAAGCATACCTTTTGAAATCTGATGAGCTGATCTACAGCTTGATATGCAGACAGCTTTCCCGGCCTCTTTCTACCTTGTGCAGATGGTGGTAGCAAATGTAGCAGCAGCAAGATGGCAGACATGTCACTGTCCCAGCCTACAAATAAGTGAATAAAAACCTGGTTAACATTATACCACAGTATAGCATTCAAATTGACAACTCGCACCAATACGAAAATGTACACTACACAACTACATAACCCACAATAAGAAGTAAAACAGTTCCATTCATACCATTCTCAACTTCAGCAGCTGACTCAGCATTGCGCATCAAATCCAAGAGTTCTGTGGTGGGTACAAGTCCATGGATTTCCTTTATTACTTTTGCTTTGAAAGTGGTTGGCCACTTCTCCAAAAATTTGTTGGCCGTGGCCTCACCAAACAGAAGTCTGAAATCTTGTTCTATCTGCAATGTAACACACATAGACAGAAGTGATGAGTGATACATAATGCTACATTGGATATTTTGGTGATGCAGTGAATTATTAAGATGTCATACCAGTCCTGGTGTGTCCAGAAATCTTGGGAAGACCAAGAAGACATCTGATGATTTGGCTTCATCGTTGACCATTGCTTGCCGATATATGAAGGTCATTTTCATCTTCTCACGGACAGTCTTTTCATCAGAAGAGTGTTTTAAAACAGCAATAGCTGCTTCCACATCCTCATCAGACAGCTCTCTGTCATTGGCCAAGGGCTGACGACCACGGCCTGGCCCACCAACTTAAGAGAAAATACAATGTTAAGTACTAATTTCTGTACAATTCACAGGTTATAATCACATGTCACTTATCAGTAAACATACCTTTAGGAGATTTGCTGACTGAGGCACCTCTTTCCTCTGCTGATTTTCTCTGTATGGTCTTCAATCGCCATGCAAGGTAACCCGAACCACTCTCCGGATCGTAGTAATGTTCCTATGCAATTGTAATAATTTTTTATATTTGTAATACTATTAACATTTCAAACAGTGAATATGTGCATAATGTTGCACTAACCCATTTACTTACATATCCATGTTGTGAGTATGGGTCTTCTAGATAGGGAAACAAGGCTACTATCCCCTGTGCATACATCACTCTAACACTTTTGGGGGGGGGATGTCCTAGCAAATGAATTCAAAGTTAACATCATACTCAATTGACATTGCACAACACAATTTACATAATTAATAATTGTAAAATAATAACAATGTTTCTTTATAGCCCCTTAATGCTTACCCATGTGTTTCTGTCATCTCAGCAGCAAGTATGTTAATCATCTGTCTTCTGGTGGCATCCGTCAGAGATTTGGTTTTTCCATACTCTTGCATAATGCGTTCACCACCAGGTTTTGATGTTAGGATTTTTTCAATCAACTATAGGTGGAATAAAATGTGCTTTCCATTATTGTGAAACCATATGTAATGTTGAAAAAAATACTTATCTAGAACACTTCCCATGGTGAAACAACATTCAGATTGGACTTAACAGCAATTTCCACCACTTACCGCTTTTGCCTCGTAGTTTATGTGGCATGGCCTTTTAGGCTGGCTTCCTTCGTCAGCGGCTACTTCTTCAACAGGGTCACACATCATTAAATTCAGGATGATGGTGTCATCAGATGTACCCGAGCATGATGATGATTGAGAGGCACCTGTTCATTATGAAATATGTACAAAATATAAACACATTACAAGAATCAGTTATTTTTAAGACAATAAATATTCTCATTCCGGCCTTTAAACTAAACAAAATAATTTGTGAATTGTCTGAATAAATACCAAGTCCTCCATTGCCCAGCATGATTCTGAAAGTTCCAGGTGACTCCTTCACTATTTCTTCAAAAACCTCTGTCAACTTCTGTGTCTGACTGGTCATAAACCTTAATGTCTGGCTGCCTGCTTTCTGGTATGTTGAATTTTAGACATGCTGTTTAAAAAAGTTTAATAAAGAAAAAACATTCCCTTGTCACAAGAATCAATGGTCATATTTAATTTTGTATTCAAAAAAGATGAAAGACCTGCACCGGAGTTTGAACAGAAATGATTATTGACCTAACTAGATATCATAACATAATAGGTTAATGCTGTATTATTTTGTTATTGTGTGATGTATATTGCTTTAACCTAATGTACCCACCTTCTTTCAAGAAAGCATCAAATGTCAGCTCAGACAGCTTGACGTATTTCTGCTCTTCCCCGAATTGAACACGCAACAGCATTTTGCCCCTGTTAACATAGAAAATATATTCAAAATCATAATTTAAGGCTGGTTCAAATAAAAGTTACCTATCCATTTCTCTCAGTGCAATGCACTAGATTTTACGGTTACAATGGGCGGCTGAAGAAGACAAAGTTGTGCTGGTCGAATAACGTTTGGCTATTTTCTGCAGCAAATATAGGTTTAGGCTAACGTTAGTTAAATTTTAGAGGCACGTACGTTGTCTCATTAGCTAACGTTACCAAATAGCTGTGCCAAAGTTAGATATTTTAGTTCGAACAGTAACGTTAACCCGTTAAAATAGCCAACAAACACGTACATGCAATCAGTGATCTTATTTTCGCTTATAAGACCAACATTAACTATCAGAAGCATGCAATTGCTAACATTGCCAGTAACGTTATATAACGTTATATACAGACGTTGCCTGGGAAGCTAAAAATACATTAGCTATGAAAAGCTGTTAACTGTATTAAATATTGTATTGTTATAGCGACCGAGCTAACGTTATTTTACGCATAAATCGTTCATAAGTGAAAATATTGCAACACCGTGATATTGAAATATTGAAATCAACGACATGGATTGCTAGCTGGTTAACGTTAACGTTACGTTAATACCATTGACTCATATCAGCAAAACTTTAAAATTATGTAACTTAACGTTAAAAAATATCGTTTTGGTGTTAAAAACACAGGGATGTTACTTACCAAGTTATATCAGTGGTATAACGCTCAATCGCAGTCTTCTTCCACCGACATACGGGCACTTCAGCACAGCAGAATGGCGGGTATTCATCACTGCCGTAGAGTTGAAAATGCTGCGTTTCTGCAGATTTTTACACTCACTTTTAACTCCACTGATAGAGCAACTTTACTCTCCAAAATGTTGAAAATACTCTATCTGGGTTAAAATATGTTTACTCTGAACTTTTACTGTGTAGGCATGCACTTGTTAGTACTACATATTATTCCTATTTCACTTTACTCAGTTTTTTGAGTGCAATCGGTTTGCATGTTTTTTTTCAAGTAAGGTGTACTAATTGGATTTTACAGTGAATCATCATTAAAGAAGAACATTTCAAATGGCATTTAGAGGCTTTTGCATCTGAACTCTTCATATATAACATACTGTACATAATGCACATAATGCAAGCATAAAATAAGAAGACCTTCATTTCTTCTTTTTTATGATTACTAGTACTATTTAGTGGTATTGAAATGAAAGTATACCACAGTGATTGTGCTGTTACAGTTGGACATTGTGATGGCGTGCTTTTTTTATGTCTTTTTGCCTGTTCTAGTTAATTATTTTTATTTTTATTTTAACAAAACCAATTCAGTATCATTTTAATGTATTATTATTATTATTATTATTTTATTGCATTTCAGACAAACCATGGAAGACAAAAATTCAGACTCTGACTCCCAAACTGAAGAGAGGTACAGTATTCAAATGCTTTTGATGTTAGACAACTAAAAAACCCTGATTTTGTGGGTATTTACTTCCTTTCACGTCCCAGGGTTCACTCTATTTTGATAGCCCGGTTTATACATTCTCCTAACTATAAGCAACTTTGCATCTACATTCATACAAATAGCAATCATTTGAGTATTAGTAGACTGTCTGCATGATATCTACCAAGACTTTATTGTGATGCATACATTCTATTGACTACAAGTATCTTTGCCAGTACAGGTCAACCTAACTGTCTACTAATATTCTGACTGGTAGTTGACGTGTAACTTTACTTATAGTCAACAGAATGTCTAAAGGTGAACAACATCAAAATAAAGTGAAACCATAAAGAATATTACTAAGAAAAACACACTTTATTATTTATTGTTTGAAACTATTATGTAATTTCCACCACAATCAATTAATCTTCCCCAAATTTAGCATTGTAGTTTATCAAAGACACAGGTGTCAGAGAAGAGTTTGTGACAAAATTATGACACTTGTGATGTATGACTACTGCTGAACTAAAACTAAAGTAATGTGATGTTTGAGATCTTTTTGCGGGGAGTTTATTTTGTTATTTTAAAAATGGCTCGTTTAGTAGAAGAATCGTCCTGGTTACGCATGTAACCCACTGTTCCCTGAAGGAGAGAACAGAGGACTCATTCGACGGTCGACTGGGGAACGCGTCAGAGAGCCAGTGTTCTTCGAGTACTATTGAACGAGCCAAATGGAATTGGCGTGCCTGATTCGCATCACACACTCCGCCCACTGCTGTTCCTACAGGACCACTGGGAAAGCTTTCCCCGTACATTGGATGGAAGGGACGCTACGTAAGCCACATCCAACCTGGAGGAAGGTAACGTGGAGAATACACATATGAACTGGGCAGAGGACCGGGCAGTAAGACATATGGAATGTCACTGGGGTGGCTGAGGGAAGACACGGGTTGACCGAAGTGAGCCGTATTGTGGAAGAGAACCCATAATGGGGTCACCATAGGGACCGCAACATATCAGCCTAACACAGGTTCCACACTGCTTACAAAGGAACTCAATAGAGTTTGGTTTAAGGGAACTCAACTGGAGTTGAAACTGGCTTCAAGAGAAGGGAGCCCACGGAAGCACTGGTTCAAACTAAGTGTTTGCTTTAAATGGGACCCGTCACCAGTTCCGGAGCACACAGGAATGACCGCGGCAACACTGAATTCAGAGACCTGAAAAATAGTGAAGCACTCACTTTTTCGCCCTCAACCAGCCGTCAAACACAAAAACCTGCTTTGCTGTTAAGACAGCAGTTGAGAGCTCAAAGTTTGCAACCACTGCTGCACTGCACTGTAGAAATCACCTGGGGCCTGATGTATAAACGTTGCATTTTTCCACGCACACATCGGGATTTATAAAAAATAAACTTGGCGTAAATAAGTGCGCACCGTAAGGATGCTCTTGACCATGCGTACGCACTCTTTTAGGTTTTGGCGACACCGATGGTGAGCTGGAATCAAATGTCTTTTTGCTCACTATTAGACAGAGATTCTAAAGAAAATTATACATCTACAGAAATATAATTCAAAAATAATTTCACAAACCTATCATCACTTGAAGCATACATCCATCCCTTCTTAAATGACCGCGCCAGCACGCGCGTTGGGCCGTTTAGTGAAACTGACGCACATATAGCCTATAATCTAACGGCAGATGGAGTAAAACCGTAAATCTTCATTATGAGTCCAAATCATAAATACAGTCCATATTCACAATTTAAATAAAAAGTTTAAATAAATAAGAGAATGGTTTAAAGTATGTTTTACTTCTGATATAAACATTTAGATTAAATATGCCATTCTCATTAATGGAGTTAAACACTTAAACTACATGAAATCATTACTGAGAAGTTACAAAAAAATTATATTCAATAAATAGAAATAGTATTTGTTGTGGATGCAATGCTTTTCTTCTGGCATGCTGTGTTTTAATGTTTTTACTGATAGCTTATAGCAGATTGTCTGAGAAAATTGTTTCGTGCAAATAATGCACAACCATATCTATCTGTTTCCATTAAAATATAAATCATTTAAAAATACTATTTGGCCAGTGGAAAAGATTGAGAAAAACTTTCTCTGAAATGTCTTTAACACTATTTGATTTATTCATTAAAAAAAAAAAAAAAAAAAGGCAAGGATCGGCTACTAAAAAAAAATATGTTTGTAATAATGTGAAGGCATTTTATATTTTCCTAACGTCTTGTACAGTTAAACTTGGTATCACGTGGATGAATAATCAAATGAAAATGATATGCAGATGAGGATATGCATAGTAAAACTAGGCGTTCTAATCTCCATATTGTCACAGTCATCTGTCTGCACCAGTCTGTCTCGTCATCTGCACTACACTTCCCAGGATCTTTTTGTTTCTACTCCCGGTCTCACTCCCCAATCAGCCACCTGTTCCTCGTCCTGTCATCATCATTTTCACCTGTTTGCACCTCGTTTAGTTTGATTCCTCTGTGTATTTAGTTCCATCTCCTTCAGTCTGTCCTGGTCGGTCGATGTTGTTCTCATGTTAAATGTTACTTGGTGAAACCCTGTCTTCCTGCCTGTATGTTTGAAATAAATCCTTATCTTCGTGTTCATCTGGACTCCTCCCGCTCCTTCTGCCTGCACTCCTTCTTCAACCCGCACCCACACCGTGACAGATCGACCGACCACCAAACAATATGAACGCCATATGTTTCCAGGGGAAACTCTACCCAATTCTGCGACCCCGGTTAATTCTCGTCCCCCGGAAACCTGCGTTCACCGTCAGCCCTGCCGAGTCTGCGCTCACCATCAGCCCTGCCGAGTCTGCGCTCATGTCAGCCCTGCCGAGTCTGCACTCATCCGTCAGCCCTGCCGAGTCCGCGCTCACCGCCAGCCCTGTCGAGTCTGCGCTCACCGTCAGCCCTGTCGAGCCTGCGTTCACCGTCAGCCCTGCCGAGCCCGCGTTCACCGTCAGCCCTGTCGAGCCCGCGCTCTCCGTCAGCCCTCCTGAGCCTGAACGTTTTGCACTGCTGGTTCCGTCCAGCCCTCCAGAGCCTGAATGCTCTTCACCGCTGGTTCCGTCCAGCCCTCCCGGGCACGAACTCTCCGCCCCGCTGGTTCCGTCCAGCCTTCCCGAGCACGAACTCTCCGCCCCGCTGGTTCCGTCCAGCTCTCTCGAGAATGAACTCTCCGCCCCGCTGGTTCCGTCCAGCCCCCCCGAGCATGAACTCTCCGCCCCGCTGGTTCCGTCCAGCCCTTCCGAGCCTGAACTCTCTTCCCCGCTGGTTCCGTCCAGCCCTCCCGAGTCAGATCTCCCCTCTCCGCTGGTTCCGTCCAGCCCTTCCGAGCCTGAACGCTCACCCACGCTGGTTCCGTCCAGCCCTCCCGAGTCAGATCTCCCCTCATCGCTGGTCCCGTCCAGTCCTGCCAAGCCCGAACTCCCCTCACCGCTGGTTTCGTCCAGCCCACCCGAGCCTGTACTCCCCCCACCGCTGGTTCCGTCCAGCCCCATCCAGCCAGCGCCAGTGACCGTCCAGCCAGAGACCGTCCAGACCGTCCAGCCAGAGACCGTCCAGACCGTCCAGCCAGAGACCGTCCAGACCGTCCAGCCAGAGTCCGTCCAGACCATCCAGCCAGAGACCGTCCAGCCTGAGACCGTCCACTCCCCATTTGCCCTTCATCCGGGGACTCAACCCAAATATTTTTTTTGGGGGGGGCCCAGTGTCCCAGCCACGGCCGCCCGAAGGGCTCTCACCGCCGTGGCCGCCCGAAGGGACCTCACCGCCATGGCCGCCCGAAGGGACCTCACCGCCGTGGCCGCCCGAAGGGACCTCACCGCCGTGGCCGCCCGAAGGGTCCTCACCGCCGTGGCCGCCCGAAGGGACCTCACCGCCATGGCTGCCCGAAGGGTCCTCTCAGCCTGCTCCGCCCTGGCCACGCCCTCAGCCTGCTCCGCCCTGGCCACGCCTTCAGCCTGCTCCGCCACGCCCTCAGCCTGCTCCGCCCTGGCCACGCCTTCAGCCTGCTCCACCACGCCCTCGTCCTGCTCCGCCCTGGCCACGCCCTCGTCCTGCTCCGCCCTGGCCACACCCTCGTCCTGCTCCGCCCTGGAGGCTTCCTCCTCCAGTCCACGCCCTCCAAAGCCTCCAGGGCGCCCACCCCCCCTCCCCATTGATGTTACGGCGTAAAGTCACGCCTACCGGGAGGGGGAGTGATGTCACAGTCATCCGTCTGCACCAGTCTGTCTCGTCATCTGCACTACACTTCCCAGGATCCTTTTGTTTCTACTCCCGGTTTCACTCCCCAATCAGCCACCTGTTTCTCGTCCTGTCATCATCATTTTCACCTGTTTGCACCTCGTTTAGTTTGATTCCTCTGTGTATTTAGTTCCATCTCCTTCAGTCTGTCCTGGTCGGTCGATGTTGTTCTCATGTTAAATGTTACTTGGTGAAACCCTGTCTTCCTGCCTGTATGTTTGAAATAAATCCTTATCTTTGTGTTCATCTGGACTCCTCCCGCTCCTTCTGCCTGCACTCCTTCTTCAACCCGCACCCACACCGTGACACATATATGGTTATTTCGGGGAGGAGACACACGTGCGCACAATCTCCCACTGACTGGGACATATAAAGTGAATTCTGCGCAGGTTCTGGCGTACGAACGGTTTTATAAATCAAAAAAAAATTTTGTGCATACGCAAATTCTGCCTTATGTGCGTACGCAGACTTTCAGGATGAAATCTACGCAAAGTTTTATATATGAGGCCCCAGAACTGGGAGAGTCTTTCCAAAAGAACACTGACACACTCGCTCATTAACTTGATGAAAAACAGCGTTGCCATGGAAGCGTTCAGAGACGGAACGGACTATTTTCTTTAGCGGAAGCAATACAAACGATATAGATTCAATACCATACAAAATAGGTTCTGTCAAATTGGTGTTTTTTCATTTTATTTTTGTATTTATTATACTGATTAACTACCATCATTTTCCCAGATAGTATTTAGATTTTTAAGCATTCTATTATCTCAAACAGCCTGAAAAATAGTGCATTTAGCTGACGTAAATGGGAAAAAAGGTTTGGGCTAAGCCCCGAGTGTTTACATCGTCTGGCTCCGCCCCTTGTCAGAACGTCTGGATTTGGTAGTTTCAGCAGTGTATAGTGTAAATGCAAAAATCGGATATGGGTCACTTTTAAAAGATGATGTAAGCAGGTCGTCAGGAAAGATATAGTCAGAAAATCGGATTTGGGCATCAAGACCTGCAGTTTAAATGCAGCCTTTTACTTACTTGTTCGTTGATCAAAGTTTCCTGTTAGTTAATAACAGATAGTAGATTGTTAATATTGTGTTACTCATTGGTTCTTGTATAGTTATTCATTAATGAAGGAACCGTACTGTAAAGTGTAAAGTGTTCTAATACCATTTCAAGCGTTTGAGATTTTTGGTGAACTTTAGTAGAACTTTAGTATACTTTTAGAACATTTCTTCTTTAAAGTATCTAGTAACACTCGAGTCATTACTAGTTAGTTCCCATAATCTTCACTTTAGAATAAAGATCCAAATAATTAGTAATTCCCATGGAACTATGAAGTAACACCTAAGTCATTTCTAGTTTGTTTCTATGATTCTTCAGTTACTAATGAAAAGCCAATAAAGTGTAGAATCTTCTCACTCACAAGATATGCACTGTTATGGAAATTATTTTAT
The DNA here is from genome assembly GCF_016745375.1 of Pimephales promelas. The sequence goes on along the minus strand of NW_024121173.1, from coordinate 725,635 downwards.
CAACACCTTAAACAACAGCTGAAGAACAAATGAAGATCTCGAAAGTTATAAGTGTTAGTATTTATTTCTTGCAAGAAAGGCAGTTCACACACAGAGTCTGATATGAGAAGGGCAAATGTCTTCTCATTTTACAGAGTTTATATACCCAAAAAATCAACCTCCTAGATGTACGTCCTCCTTGTCTTATCTTTGGACTAAGGCCCCTGAGTTCAATGCATCTCCACAGTCAGCACATATGTCACTTAAGAAACAACACCTAACCAAACATGTCTTGCTCTTGATGCACTGAAAGTTATCTATTGCTAAGAAAGACAGACCATTCTTTTCTATGCCCATTTTGGGGCATTAGAGGCAGGGGCCTCATGTATAAACGTTGCGTACACACAAAATGGGCAAAGAAATATGCGTACGCATTTTTCTACGCGCACATCGGGATTTATAAAAAATAAACTTGGCGTAAATAAGTGCGCACCCTAAGGATGCTCTTGACCATGCGTACCCACACTTTTAGAAGAGTATGGGTTTTGGCGACACCGATGGTGAGCTGGAGTCAAATGTCTTTTTGCTTACTAAAGAATCTAAAGAAAATTATACATCTACAGAAAGATAATACAAATATAATTTCACAAACCTATCATCACTTGAAGCAAACATCCATCCCTTCTTAAATGACCGCGCCTGCACGCGGCGCGCGTTGGACCGTTTGGTGAAACTGACTCACATATAGCTAGCCTATAATCTAATGGCAGATGGAGTAAAACCGTAAATCTTCATTATGAGTCCAAATCATAAATACAGTCCATATTCACAATAACAGAATGGTTTAAACTATGTTTTACATCTGATATAAACATTTAGATTAAATATGCCATTCTCATTAATGGAGTTAAACTCTTAAACTACATGAAATCATTACTGAGAAGTTACAATATATACAGTATATATATATATATATATATATATATATATATATATATTCAATAAATAGAAATAGACCTATTTGTTGTGGATGCATTGCTTTTGAACACTTTTCTTCTGGCATGCTGTGTTTTAATGTTTTGTGCAAATAATGCACAACCATGTCTATCTCTTTCCATTAAAATATAAATCAATTAAAAATACTATTTGGCCAGTGGAAAATATTGAGAAAAACTTTCTCTGAAATGTATTTAACACTATTTGATTTATTCATTCAAAAACAAGGCAAGGATATAGGCTACTAAAAAAAATGTTTGTAATAATGTGACGGCACATCCGCATTTCATATTTTCCTAACGTCTTGTACAGTTAAACTTGGTATCACGTGCATGAATAATCATATGCAAATGATATGCAGATTAGGATATGCATATTTAAACTAGGCGTTGTAATCTCCATATATGGTTATTTCGGGGAGGAGACGCACGTGTGCATAATCTCCCGCTGACTGGGATTTATAAAGTGAATTCTGCGCAGGTTCTGGCGTACGAACGGTTTAATAAATCTGGAAACTTTTGTGCGTACGCAAATTCTGCCTTATGTGCGTACGCACACTTTAAGGATGAAATCTACGCAAAGTTTTATACATGAGGCCCCAGATGTGTGACGTTGTGAGTCATCACAACATCCAAAGTCTGTTCACGTTACTTCGACCGATCCAGAGACTGTTCACGTCACTTCCTCCGAGCCAGTTTCTACAGACAAGATCGCTGCCTCTGAGCCAGTGTCTACGGACAAGATGGCCGCCTCCGAGCCAGTGTCTACGGACAAGATGGCCGCCTCCGAGCCAGTGTCTATGGACAAGATGGCCGCCTCAGAGCCAGTGTCTAAGGACAAGATGGCCGCCTCCAAGCCAGCGTCTACGGACAAGATGGCGGCCTCCGAGCCATTGTCTACAGACAAGATGGCTGCCAGAGTCTGTTCCTGCTCCCAAGTCTGTTCCTGTTCCCGAGACAGAGTCTGTGTCTGTTCCTGGGGCGGTGTCCATGTCTGTTCCTGAGTTGCCGTGGCCGCCCGAGGGGTCTTTGCCACCCTGGCCGTCCGAGGGGTCTTCTCCACCCTGGCCGCCTGCGTGTCCTGCTCTGCCCTGGCCACCACCTCATCCTGTTCCGCCCTGATGTCTGTAGTTCCTGCTCCACCCTGGCCGCCTACGTGTCCTGCTCTGCTCTTGTCGCCCATGCTTCATAACCCGGCCCGCCCTTGCAATGCCCTGGTCCCATTCCCCTGCACGGACCTAGCCCTCCATCCCATCCCTGAGATCCGCCTCCGACCCGCCACCCTCCTGGACTATTGTTTTTTGGGGAGCGTCTGGAATCCGCTCATTAAGTGGGGATTTGTAATGTAGTGATTCCTGTCTGTTTCCATTGTCTTGTGTGAACTTTAGTTATTTCCTTTTTTGTGTCATGTTTTGTAGTCCTTTGTAGTTTTTCTAGTTTATTGGTATCCTCAGGTGTTTCTGATTGACCACACCCTCTTGTTATCTTGTTTTGCTTGTTAGTCTCTGTATTTAAACCCTCTGTCTTTTTACAGTGTTTTTGGTTTCTTGATGTTAGTGTCATTCTCTATGTCTGAGTTTTGAGTTTGTTTAGTCTTTAGTTAATTTAATAAAAGCACTACTGCTGCATTTGGATCCTGCTTCCTTCTATGTTCAAACCTGCTCTGTGACAGTATGTGGGTGGCTGATAACTCAATATGTTCCAGTACTCACCATTACTCAGTTCCAGTCCAGAGAAATGCAGAAAAATTAGCCACAGGACAAGTAAAGTCCCGAAAACTGCATTTAAACATCCATTTCTTTAAAATGATTCAGTTGATAAATAGACAGCATAGGCCAATTATTAACAGCTTTTTCAAATCATAAGTCTGCTATACTATTACAAATTGATAATGTAAACAACTTTGTGTATTTGGTTACAGTAGCAGTTAAAATGTTAATGTAGTGCTAGTCATTTGTCCTGCATTGGTTATTGATTAGTTTTGCATGAATTTTTAAAAATTTCAGTAGTTCTCTGGGAAGCATAAAGTAGCTTTTGATTAGTCAATAGTGAACTACAACTTTCATCTGTGTGCTATTTCTTACTAGTTTGTTAATCAGAGTTTATTGTTATTTAATAATAGTTACTAGATTGTTAGTATTGTGTTACTCATTGGTTCTTGTGTAGTTATTCATTAACGAAGGAACTATATTCTAAAGTGTTATTGAAATGTTCAATAAAAGACTAAACTAAACTTAGGTGTGAATATGCCTCTCCCTTTAGAATGTGTGATCACATGATGACTCAGCCAAAGACAAACCAAGTTGCTCAATATCATTTTGCAATGATATTACATTACATGAACAGAATTAAATGTCAGGGTCATGAACCAATCATAAACTTAAGTTTGAAGACTTCTTATTTGTACAAAGGAAGGTATTAATTTTTAGATTGGGTGTCATGACAATGCCGAACTTTAATACATCAAGGGATTGTTATAAAATGCTTGGAGACTTCTGCTCTCGGCCTCTTCTTGTTCTTGTTGTCATTTTGAAAGAAACAAGGTCCTTGTTTTGGCAAAAATCTGGTAATAAATCTTTGCTATGGAGTTTTCAATTAAAATGTATTTTACAACAGTTGTTGCAATTCTTACATCAGTAACATTGTGTGTTCTGTTAGAGAAAGAGGTGAGAATCACTCTCTCTTTTATTTACTCTCACCCTCTCTGGACTCGTGTTCCCTATCGGTCAGTCACTACAACCTAGGTCAGACTGACCTATAGGAATCTCGCTAGAGAGCCATCTAAAACAAGCCAATGCACATTGGCGTGCAATCATTTGCAACAGCTGCGCGTCCTCATCAGCACGGGTATATAACGAGCGGCTGTGTGATTGCACTTCAGTTTTTTGCTTCGGAGCCAAATGACTTCATGTTTGATCTTCAAGAGTGTAACAAACAAGCCTCTTCTTGGACCTCTCCTTCCCGGTACGGGTGTCACAGCACGGCAGCGCGAGCAGCCTTCTTTTTCTCTCTCCCGTCGGTTGTGTGTTGAGCAAATAAAAAAGCTGTTGTAACAGCTGGTAAGGTGCGCCGTACGAGCACTCAAAAGCTGTTTTTACAGCTGGTAAGACAGTGAGAGAGAGAGAGAGAGATCGCGCACAGACAGGTGCACATTCCTGTCTGTGTTCGCAGTGACTGTCCCTAAAAGAGCTTACACAGATAGAGAGCGTCTTTTAAAAAAAAAAGAGAGAGATGACTTTCTATCTGTGTGTTTCTGGATGCGGTCGTTACCTGGGATCGCGGGATGGTCACGAACGCTGTCTTGTGTGTCTGGGCTTACAACACGCACAGCCAGCGTTCGTGGATGAGTCATGCACCCATTGTGGGAAGATGACCATCTCGGAGCTGAGGTTGAGACTCTCATTCCTGCAAAGGGGCGGGGTCCCCATGCCGGCGCCCCGTTTCCCGCTCCAACGTGCGGGTGACCTGAGGATTACAGTGATTCGGGGAACCAACCCCCTAGGAACCCTCACTCCTGTCAGCCTCTGCAACCATGTGAGCTGCCAAAGGAGCGCACTGGACCATCCACGAGGTGTGTACCAACCGTTTCCTTTGGCGCTCCTGGCGATGAACAGATGTCGATCGCGGCATCTGAGGGTGGGTCAGCGAGCAAAGAGGGTTTCGGTACCCATCCCTACCGGCCTGCGGGCAGGAGTCCCCTGGGAACAGGTATCCAGGCACGCTGTGGTACAGTAGGTGGACAACCAGAATGTCGTTTACCGCCGCGGCAAGTGCCGCGGTAAATCTACTGTGGCAAAAATAAACCAGCAGTATTTCAAAGTCGGTGGCGAAATGACCACCAGGTGGCGCAAAGGGACATTTAGCGAAAGCAAAACGTAGGTAGCCTACATTTTAAATAGAATATAGCTTTAACTAGAAAATAAACTTTTAGGCTATAGGAGAACATTTTATTAAACAAAAGTTTAATATTTAAAAGTTTAAAATTACCTTGCATTTCTATTTTACATTAAGGAACAAATCTCTTCCAACAGATTGACTGAATTTACATCTTCAAAAGCAGTTATGATAAAAAAAAAAATCCATGTAGATTAAATGAAAAAAAAACATAACCAAGCTAAGCAAGTTGCGATTTGCCGGTGGGTATTTCCCCCTCCACAGTAATCAATGCTATAATTCACCTAAATAGACAATATCAAATATGTGTATGTATATATTTTAAATATGCAACACGCACGTTTAAACAACAAATAGCCTAATAAAATCTGAACCTGCGCTTCTGCGCCTGTATTGAGACATAACATGCAGCGCGCGTTTCAGTTTCAGTGGCCTTAATATTGTTCGACAAACACGGCGGTGCTCACTTGAATTAATTTTTCTCATCACAGCTATAATAAAATCATATTTTAAAACTGTAAGAGGTATCCTTTTTCATGTAGCCTAAAGTAGCCCAGGCCTACATTCACAATAGGCATAACGAGTAACAACAAAAACAATTTTTCTTGCTCTTTACAGCGAATACTTGGCTAAATGGTAGAACATAGGCCTCCGATTCTACCATTACAAAAACATGGGTTCGAAGCTTGGTCAAACATGGGTTACTGTAGTTGTATTTTATATTTAGGCTATTAATGCAGAAAGATTTGTTCTAAAACTCCATTTAGTTTTTTTGCTTAGGCTATATTTATAAAATAAAATGACCATGCATTTCTGTTTTACACTAAGGAACAAATCTCTTCCAACAGATTGACTGAATTTACATCTTCAAAAGCAGTTATGCAAAAAATATAGAAAATAAAACTTAATGGGTTTCCATGTAGAATTTAACCCCCCCCCCCACACACACACACACAGTAATCAATGCTATAATTAGCCTAGACCATATCAAATATGTATATAGCCTATATATATTTATTTATTTTTAAATATGCAAAACGCATGTTTAAACAACAAATAATAAAATCTGAACCAGCGCTTCTGCTCCTGTATTGAGAGATTTCAGTTTCAGTGGCCTTAATACATTGATTCACGGCTTTTTAAAATGTCACGAATTGTTTTGAGGTGGTTTTGAACGAAATATTGAAATATTGAAGTTTATAATTGAGTATTTTTTGACACACCACGCCCAGTGTAGGCCTATATTCTAAAATCAGGTTTTATTCTGGCATTAATTGTGTTCGACAAACGCAGCGGTGCTCACTTGAATTTATTTTTCTCATAACAGCTAAAATAAAATCATCTTTTAAACTTTAAAAGGTGTACGTTTTCGTGTAAAGTAGGCTTACACTCACAATAGGTTAACGACAAAACTTTTTTCTGCTCATTTGAGCGAATACTCACTGGAGAAACACATGTTTGGGCATTTCTCCGTAAGTGAACACATAGCCGAGTGGTAGAACTTACGGTTCGGACACTTTTCAAAGTCTGTGATTGTAGCGCCTCTTAGCGGCCAAAGGCAGCAAATACACCTCAACTTTTACCGCCGCGGCAAAACTGCGGCGGTAAAAACCACATTCTGGTTGTCTACCTACTGTATTCACAGATGCCTCTGCCACCGGCTGGGGTGCCACATACAGTGTTGGGCAAGTTACTTTTAAAAAGTAATTAGTTACAGTTACTAGTTACTTCTTCCAAAAAGTAACTAAATTAGTAACTCAGTTACACATTTTAAAAAGTAATTAGTTACTTAAGAAAGTAACTATTGCGTTACTTTCAAGTAAAATTAAATTTTAAAATGCTCAAATGTGACCCCACCTCTATTTAACGGAACTTAAAACACATGTGCATGTTCAATTATTTATGAAAAATCTGAATTTTATAATGAAATGGACACTTAATACAATAAATTATCAGAAACATGAAACATTGTACACACATCTAAAAAAAATGTTGCTGTGGGACAAAGTGAGACTAGCCTCCAATCAAATGCCATGTATGTAGATATTATGTTTATATAGTGGATCAATGCAAATAACACAATAGATGTTTTGGAACTTTTGATATTTATTGCCCCTCAACAGGCCACAACCGGGCAAAATTAAATTAAGTTTGTTAAGCTGTTGAGTTACATGTTCTCATTAACTATATTATTTTATGTTTCTTACTGTTATTTTGTTTTTACTTTATGCTATTTACTGTTACTATAAATGTGCAAGAGTTCATTGTGCGCATGTGTGAACAAATGGGGACTTTTATTTTGACTCAGCTTGTGTTCCTTCCTTGAGATTAATGTCGTGCTGCTGCTCCCTCGCTCACTGATGTTATGCCAGCGCATTGAGATGAAAACTAACAAATAAATAACACTGAGAAATTGTATCTGGATTGTTCTTTAGAGGATGGATGATCGCAACATATTGTGCATGGACATGACGGACGGAAATGAAAACTTAACATAAGCAATATCATTTAGAGAAGGCTACTTTTGGATTATCTGGGCTCGTCGGCATACCGGTCTCTTGTTGACTGACTGACTTGTGTTATTCCTTGTGTCCGTTATTCCTGTCCGACTATGCGTTATGATGGGTCGTTCGCAATTCATGAGCGTTAGCCGATAGTGATGATGGGTCGTTCGCGGAGGAGCGTAGGTGATTATGGATCGACTCGTTCGCGAATGAGCTTTTGATGGGTCGTTCGCGATTCGCGAATGAGCCGACTCTTTTATTTGAACGTCGGGAGCTGGCTCGCATATCTGAAGAGCCGACTCTATTTTTACAAATTTAGCCTATAGAAATTAAATAATTATATAATAAAAAGTAAAATATTTTAGTCAAAGTCTTTCAAAGAGCCGTTTGTGAGCCAAAAGAGCCGGCTCTTTTCAGAGCTGAGTCAAAAGAGCCGAATGCTCATCACTACTAAGCGTGCTTTAGAACACCCGCCCAACTCTACCTCTGATTGGCTTACCGTGACAGTTTACTCTACCTCAGCTAATCGTCAGCATTTATGCGCTTGTCTCGTGCTCAATGGAAGAACAGTAAAAAAAGTGTGCCTCTCGCTCAGAGATCTAGTTGGTCTGATGAAGAAAAAAAACAGCTTCATCAGTTGTTATAGTAACGGGACGCATTTTTGGCATTTTTGGCAGTAACGGTAACGGCGTTGTAGATGAGAAGAGTAATCAATTAGATTAGCCTACTCGTGTAGAGATTCTGGTCGGACACCATTAACCAGTTTGCATGCAATTACTCAGAGCGTGGTTGGCAGAGACCCTCTTAACACATTCCTACGCATATGTGTTTTAATTCAACTTTGACTTTACTGCTTTAGGCGCCTGAGTGTCTAGAGGTGAATGACTTTTATTATGAAGAATGATAAAGACGGAGACATCGCGAGGCAGCGTCATCCGCCCGCAACGCAGTTAATCTGATTGCAATCAGAGCCAGCTCTCTCCTCTTTTGATCCTTTGACACCTCCAAAAAGCGAGGTAACTCTGAAGACTAACCAGACTTCGTTTGTTCTATCGCAATATACGTGTGACCCGCTGGCCCACACCTACGTGCAACACGGTCACACACACACACACACACACACACACACACACACACATCAACGCGTCCGCGCGCTGAACATTCCTGCACGCACACAAACATGGACATCTCTGAAAAGCTTGTAAAAGGGTTACCAAAAATATCTAGTATGCTGAAATACATGTAAAAGAACTGTGATTCACTATTTCAACTTTAGGTGTACTCACGAGTGACAAAGAAGTTTAGATAACTGGTAATACAATGCTTTATATGTAACTCAACAATGCTGTCAAAATGGTTCAATGTGTTTGATGTCTTTGTAATCCTCATAGCATGATCTGTCTTTTAAACTGTATATCGATATTGTGAAATGTATACCATCATGTATAAGTTTGTTTTCAAAGTTAGCAGAACTTTTCCTTTGTCTTAAGAACCAAGATTAACAACGTGATATGTTAATCAAGTGGGCGCGCGCTCCTTCATTTGTGTGACGCTCATTGGCCATCTGAGTTTTAGAGGGAGTCCCGAAACACCCTTGAAAAACTCTCGCCACAGAATCATCGCTCTCTTACCTCATCCCTCTTACACTCTTGATCTCTTACACCTGACCTCCTTCCGGAATCTCCTTGGACCCTCTCGTCGTCTTCTGAAGCTTCTTAAAGTTATCAGTTGTTCGTTACTTTTACTTCGTTTACTTTTGCGAATAGCCAGTTAAAGTTCGTAAGTGTGTCTTCTCCAACAAGAAGACAACATCCAGCACGAACTCGCTTTGAACTCCCGCGAAACACACCCACATGAGAGAACGAAGACATCCGCCGCCTGGACGACCACGCGCTTCCATCACAAACACAGGTCTGAATGCAAGTGTTCACACTTAATTTTGAGACTCAAGTCAAGATATAATCCTGTGGTTGTCTCTGAAGGTTTAAAGCTGTGCTAGTAACTGTAATTTTCTTTGTATTTCCATTTTCCCTTGTTTCTTTTTTACTTTCACTTTCATTTTGTGTATATACATATATCGTGTGATTTTTGTAGTGTAACTTAGTCGTGTGCTTTTATTAAACTCATTTATACATTATTTGCCATTGTTTGTATTAATCACATAGCAAAGCCTCTTTAATATTAGATCCTAACGCTACAATCTGATTTTGTTGAGTGCACAAAACATTGTCAGAAAATTAAGCTAAACAGATCAAGTGATTGATAGTTTTACAGATCCGCACGCTGGCGCACTGACTGAGAAAACTGTGTAATCCTTGTTGTTTTAAAGATCAAACAGCCCCGATCTGTGGAAAACATATGCTCCAAATTAATCATAATTCATTGTGTTAATTTCATCATATATACCTGAAGCAGACGTGTGTTGTGAAACACCCCTCTTAGGGTGATTTAACATATGTGAGAAACTCGGTTTAAGGAATATTCTATGAATTATTGATCCAGATCATTAATTTGGAATATTCTTCCCCTGAATTCAAATTGAGCTATAAACCTTGAGCCGAGATTCTCTACACTTGTTACTGGAAAAAGTAATGCCGTTAGTAACGGCGTTATTTTATAACGCCGTTATTCCCATCACTAGCCACATACAACAGGCATGCAGTATCAGGACGGACGGACCCTCATCTGCATTGGCATATCAATTGCCTCGAGTTGCTAGCAGTACACCTCGCTCTACGCCGTCTGAAAAGGCCGCTGCAGGGCAGGGACGTGCTAGTCCGTACGGACAACACTGCGACCGTTGCGTATATCAACCGGCAAAGTGATCTACGCTTCCGACGCATATCGCAACTCGTCCGCCATCTCCTCCTATGGAGTCAGAAGCATCTGAGGTCGCTTCGAGCCATGTATGTCCCCGGTGTGCTCAACCGTGTGGCCGACGAGCTATCACAAGCCGTGTTCCCGGGAGAATGGTGGTTAAGCTGATCTGGAGAGAGTACGGGAGGCTCAGGTAGACCTGTTTGCCTCCTCAGAGACCTCCCACTGCCAGCTGTTTTACTCCCTGACCGAGGGAACACTCGGCACGGACACACTGGCATATAGCTGGCCCTGGGGCCTTTGCAAATATGCGTTTCCCCCAGTGAGCCTTCTTGCGTAGCCACTGTGCAAAGTCAGGGAGGACAAGGAGCTGGTCCTGGTGGCTCCCTACTGGCCCACTCGGTCCTGGTTCCCAGAACTCATGCTCCTTGTGACGGTCCCTCCCTGGCCCATTCCTCTGAGGAAGGATATTCTGACTCAGAGACGGGGCACCCCATGGCACCCGCGTCCAGACCTCTGGAAACTCCATGTCTGGTCCCTGGATGGGACGCGGAGGTTCTAGGTGACTTACCCCCAGAGGTACTTAACACCATCACTTCAGCATGGGCGCCGTCCACGAGACGTGTTTACGCCCTGAAGTGGAACCTGTTCGTCGAGTGGTGTTCTTCTCGCTGAGAAGACCCCTGAAGATGTATGATAGGGTCCGTGCTTTCCTTCTTGCAGCAAGGGTTGGAACGAAGGCTGTCTCCCTCCACCCTCAAAGTCCATGCTGCTGCTATTTCAGCTTATCATGACCACATCGATGGCAAAACAGTTGGACAGCACGACCTGGTCGTCAGGTGTCTTAGGGGAGTGAGACGATTAAATCCTCCTCGACCCCCTCCATACCCTCTTGGGATCTTTCCCTGGTGCTCCAAGCATTTCAGGACATTCCCTTTGAGCCTCTGCAAACAGTGGACTTAAAGCTTCTTTCCATGAAGACTTTGCTGCTGGTTGCATTGGCCTCTGTCAAGAGGGTAGGAGACCTGCACACATTTTCGGTCGACGAATCGTGCCTAGAGTTCGGGCCGGGTGACAGCCACGTGGTATTAACACCTTACCAAGCTCAAGGTGTGCCCTGCCTGCTCAGGTTGCATGCACACTCCACGAAAGGCGTTGCATCCTCCTGGGCGCTGGCCCGTGGCGCCTTGCTAACAGATATCTGTAGAGCTGCGGGCTGGGCGACACCTAACACGTTCGCTAGATACTATAGCCTACGTGTAGAGCCGGTCTCCTCCCGTGTTCTCACCCTAAACGGGTAGAAGCACTGAGAGGCCCGGCTCTGTTGGCTTGCTGCACCCTACTGTGCAATCTTATTGCTCCAGAGTGAAAAACCTGTCGAGTCCTCCAACACCCCTCGGCCCGGACATGGCGGAGCGTCCGGAGCCAGGCCCCTGTCCACTGAATCCTCGAGAGCCGGACTCGGGCTGGGTTCCATATGTGCGACCCTTCAGAGATCCCATATGTGTATATGTTCCACGGCTGCTCCTAAGTCGGAAGCCCGTGTCTTTCCCTTGGGTTAAGTCACCCGTTATATCATATGCAGTACAGCCTTCGGGTTAGTCAATATGTATTTTCCACATAACTCTCTGAAGAAAGTGGGTTCCGCAGCGTTCCCCTCCCTCTAAAAAAGGGCACGCTTTCCCAGTGTTATCCATGTCTCACTCTATGGGTTATAAAGGAACAACAGTGTCAGACACTCTCTGTGTAACCCTCCTCCTATCGTCCTTCCAGGCAAGAAGGTGTAGAGGCTTGTATGGGGCGCTGGATGGGGTGCAGCGACTGTGGCGCTTTGGTAGGGATCTACCTACGTTGTAGTGACTGACCGATAGGGAACGTCTCGGTTACATATGGTAACCCTCGTTCCCTGAGGGAGGGAACGGAGACGTAGGTCCCGTCGCCACATCTGCTGCTGCCCGCCGGGGGGGCCAGCTTCCCAAGTTTGGCTCCTCAGCAAAAAACTGAAGTGCAATCACACAGCCGCTCGTTATATACCCGCGCTGACGAGGACGCGCAGCTGTTGCAAATGATTGCACACCAATGTGCATTGGCTTGTTTTAGATTCACTCGAAGTAAATTGGCTCTCTAGCGAGATTCCTATAGGTCAGTTTGACCTACGTCTCCGTTCCCTCCCCCAGGGAACGAGGGTTACCATATGTAACCGAGACGTTCTTTGGTGATCTCATCATGTTTGTATTTCTCTTAAAAATCATTGTCCATTACTTTGCAGAACAGCGATGGTGATCTACACAGTAAAGGCATACACAGGAACGAGGCTTCTGGCAGGCACCACCAGCCGTATCTTCATCCAACTGCGTGGAACTGAGGCTGAGAGTGAGGAACAGAATCTAAATCACTTTGAGGGGTTTTGGCAAGGATCGGTAAGTGCACCCAATTAAACCAACAGTACGTTTTTTTTAACTAAAAACCGTTAGTCAATGCTACAATTAAATGGAAGATATTCCATTAATTTCTGAGAAAAAAAGTTTTTCTATGAAATAATAGTTGCACTAGTTGTAACATTCCATGAAAAAAACATTCCATGGGACTAGCATATTATAAAGTCATAAATTTGTGGGAAAAAAACTCACAACATCACTTCACAAGTGTAATGAGGTGCGGCAGAAATAGCGAGAAGGCTGGATCCAAACGCAGTGTGAATTTCTTAACAATACTACAAACTTAGACAGGAACAGGATACAATGACTCAGAAACAGAATTCACAGATACAGAAATTACCACCGTTAACATCTACTATACATTCAACAACTCACAAAGACAGGGCAGAAACACAATGCTTAAATAATCAAGGACAATCAAGATAACAAGGGGGCGTGGGAATTACAAGAAACGCCTGGGAGAACTAACAGACAGGGAACCACTGATCATGAAAAGATAAGACACAAAACCCACATTATGACTAACCCTAACCCCTTAAGGGTGGCTCCTGACGCCCATTAAAACAACAAAAAATGCAGGAGAGCGGAGGAGTATAGGCAGTCCTGGGGGAGTGACGGAGGGCCAGGCCCGTGCAGGGGAATGGGACTAGGAGAAAGCCAAGGCGGGCCTGGGCCGTAGAGCGTGGGCATACCAGACTGGGCCAGTGACCAGGGCGGAGCAGGACGTGGCGAAGGCCAGGGCGGAGCAGGACGAGGCGAGGGCCAGTGCGGAGCAGGACGAGGCGAGGGCCAGTGCGGAGCAGGACGAGGCCAGGGCAGAGCAGGACGAGGCGAGCGCCAGGGCGTAGCAGGATGAGGCGAGGAACAGGGCGGAGCAGGACGAGGCAGAGACGAGGGAACCTTCAGGCTCTCAACAGGTTCAAGAGAGACATCCTGGAGCTTGAAGGGCGCAGGCAAGGCGCAGAGGCGGGGCCGGCAGGGTGACTCAAAGAGGCGGGGCCGGCAGGGCGAGGAGTGTGGGTATGCTCACCGGAACTTGGAAAAGCTTCCTCCTTCTCCTCCTGCAGTGGTGCGTCACCGTGCTTGACTCGCTCACTGGGCTTGACTCGCTCACTGGGCATGACTCGCTCACTGGGCTTAACTCGCTCATTGGGCTTGACTCTCGCTCACTGGGCTTGACTCTCGCTCACTGGGCTTGATTCACCCACTGGGCTTGAATCGGCTCTTAACTCACTTGACTCGGCTCTTGACTCACTTAACTAAAAGTTGCGGTGTATTTGCTGCCTTTGGCCGCCAAGAGGTGCTACAATCACAGACTTTCTAGACAGACTTTGTAGATTGCTACAATCTACAGCTGCGCCGTGGTTCTTTCAGAGCAATTGAAAGTTGATAGGAGATTAATTTAAGTGAAAAGTAGATAAATTATTTAATTTATTACAATACTGAAATTAAATGGAAAAAATAATGAAACCTTAAAACATTGCAGTTGAAACATATTAGGCTACATCAATGAGGCTTTACAGTCGTATAAGACAATAATGCATTAGCAGTCTAACGATAGCTGTGTGGTTAACGCATCATCCTCAACCTCATAGACCTCCAAACAACGTGAGATCGAATCTCGTTACATGCTGTTGGCCGACAGCTTTTATGTTTTACTGTTCTTCCGAACAGTAGAGGTTCTAGGCACGGGCGAACCGGGCAGTCGCCCGGGGCGGCATCTCCTCATGTCACATGGGGGGCGGCATGAGCAGTTAAAAAAATCCTCTGTGCCGCAAAGGTTTTCTATTTTTTATCATTTCGATTCAATTATTAGCAATGGCGCCCTTGCTTGCTGAGAAGGTGCCGTGCACAGAAGCGATGTCAAGGGGGTCTCTTGATTAGTTCACGTATCATGTCTTTTGCGTGCTCATTTCAAATAGGTGATTAGGCGCACGGAAATCGCGCTAATTATGCGCTCGCGGGAGGCGCACTCATAAACTTTTCAGTATGGGAGTGCACGTGCACCCAAACACTTGGGTGTTTTTTCTCTTCTCCATAAATAAATCTTTTAGCAGAGCTTCAGTAAACGTTTTTATGATGTTATGTGTTGTAATATGAGAGCTGTAATAATGAATGGTATTTGATTTTATTGTTGTTGTTTTTTTTGTTGTTTTTTTTGGTTTGGGGGGCGCTCGAAGGGGGTCTTGCCCTGGGTGTAATTCAAAGTAGAACCGCCACTGCTTCCGAAGCTTAAATAGGTAGCTGTTTATTAGCAAGTTTATTAACTGTTTATCTACTTAAAGTGTCCGACATAATTTGCCACTTCTCATTAAGAGTTGAGGTCGCAGATAAATTCAAGGTTAACACTGTAGCCGCTGTACTTGGGGACAGGTGGGACATGTCCCCACCACTTTTTGTCAGGGTCGATATTGTCTCCACCACTTTTGAAATCTTAGCTAACAGCATTCGTTTCATTTGTTTGTTAAATTAGAGGCGATCTAGCGCTGAAATGTGTTGTCTTCACTCGGACTCGCGCTGTAATCTGTTGCTGAGGTTTCATTCGTTCCGGTGAAATCACAAATCAAAATACACACAACGTGTCCCTGTTTCACTGGGTTCTAATCCACACTCGTACAGTTTTTTTTACCCTCATCAAAACCAAGAATGTTTTTCAGTGGTAGTACATCAATACACATACGGTTTTGATGAGGGGAAAAAAAAACTATACAACATTAGAACCCAGAACCTCCGACACGCTTGGCAAAAATTCTGCCACTGGACCATTACTGCACATACACAGAATAGACGAATCTGTGCATTTATACCACATTGAAAACATATTAGATCTCATACGACCAATTAAACCCAAAGTACCATAACATTTTTGGTTGGACATCACATCTTTGTATACATTTTATTTATTTACATCAGTAAGCTACAGGAAAAAGTCTTTGAAAACATGACCTTCGCGAAAGAGAAAAAAGAATGAATGCTTCATTGTACCAAGCACTTTTGAAAATGCCCTTCCATCTCTATCCCCAGCACATTTCAAACCAAACTGACGCCCATGACTGTAGCTAAACGAATTCATAATCACAATGCTGAAAAAAGTAAATTAGAAAATGAAATAAATGTGAAATAAAAAAAGGCCTCTATTATTCCATCAAATTTAAGTAGGGACACTTCAACATTAGGCTGTGTGCCCAGTTTTTCTATAATTTAGAAAGGTTATTTCAATAGGTTATACATGTCTTTTACTTTGTGTTATTTTAATTTGTTAGTAGATGTATTCGATTAAACCAAATGATCATAAAATTAAAACGTTTTCAGGGCTTGCAGTTAGGCTACTAAACCATGTTACTGCATTTATGTTTCAGCCTATGGTTTAAGCATGCCAAAATGCCTACCGCGGCAAAAATAAACAAGTCGCATTAAATTCGGTACATTGTGGGATATTGTGCAAAACAGCAGCAAATGCTGTCTCTCTGCTGATATGGCATGGGGGTCTGTTCTCATCCAAACGAATTCTGTCAACAATAGTGGAATGATTCAAACATTGTATAATGTGATAAATAATAATTAAAAGCAGAAAACTGTTTAAATTCATATTGATCAACAATAAAATTAGTAGCCTTATTATTATTTTCGTGTGTTCCTCATCCTGGAACTGTAAAATGAAGAGGTGTTCATGGTCTGACGACAGTTCAATTTGTAAAAGAAGTTCTGATAAAGTTATGTGGTCTTTTTTTTTACATGGCTGTGAAATGTGAATGGGGTTGCACACGTGTTAATCAAAGGAGAGAAAAACATTATGAAACGATCAGAGGTGCCGATCAGAGGTGCCTATTCAAACCGCGGGGCATGTGCCCTCTCAGATTTACGAGGCAAATTTATTAAAAATGTAGCCCACTTATAGGCAATACCTGTAGGCTACATATTTTTATTTATTTATTTAAATACACTGTAGATTACGTAAAAATACGGTACAATGTACCATACAAATTTGAAGGATTTTTCCATTTTTCCGTATTTGTCTTTTTTTTTTTTGTCTAAGGTTGCGGGTTTTTTTTTTTTGAAGTTGGATTTTGGGTGTGTGGATATTCTGACACTAATGTGGTAAAACCCGAAAATTATGTTTTTCTAAATGTCAAATAAGCTGTTAACATAACTTTAACGTTAATTAGTCAGCCTACCATCTGGCATGTTAGGCAAATGAATGTCTGGAGTAGGCCTAGCATACTTTTTACAGATATTTCTTCCCGAGCGCACCCGGTAACCAGTTGTGATAAAGTGCAGTAATGTTACTAATGTTAGTGTTTTTGGAGCAATTGAATGCCTTCAAACAAAAGCTACCGAGGAATCGTAAAGAAAAGTAAAGGCCAGTTTTAAAGTTTTACAAAAAAATAAACCATGTTCAATTTGTAGCCTACATATTGTTCTTGAATTGTTTGAAGAAAAAACGTCATAAAAACACCAGCCTAATCAGGAGCTGACTTGAGTACGCTCATGGTGTTTAAAAAACGTGGAGCTCCCATTGAAAACAATTGAAATTGGTGGACACACGGCCTTTCAAGTGGAGGAGGACGCATATTTGCATTTGAATGTTGTGTTACATTCTAAAACATTTAACGTGTGATGCACACACAACGGAGAAACATTTTGATGTTATAAGCACACATACACACACAAACACACACACACACACACACACACACACACACACAGGGCTTGCATTCTGTTTGACTGTGTTATTGTTGCAAACATGCAGCTCTAAAACTAATTGCCCCTTGTGGGATTAATAAAGTTGATTGATTTGAATACTTAACATTAGGTAACGTTTCGCAATTGCGATTCAATACATTATTTTCAGTGGGCCCTAATAAATTTGTGGGGCTGTAATTTCAGTGTGCTATTATACAACGCTATATATTCAATTATATATATTCAATATATATTCAATATATATTCAAAAAAGATCCAAGAGGTCTGGTCTCTCTAAGGTGGAGGTCCGGACAATTCTAAAAACTTTTTAGGTTATATGACTAATTCAACATGCCAAAATAAACCCAGATTTTAGAATAGGCCCTATACATAATATTATATATAATAGTGTATATATATAGGGCCTATTCTAAAATCAGGGTTTATTCTGGCATATACAGTATATATATATATATATATGTATATATATAATATTTTTTTACAGAACTGCTTTTGAAATTACAATTGGTATTATTAGGCTATAGATTTTACTATTTGTTCCTTCCTTAATGTAAAATGGAAATGGAAATATAATTTTTTTTTATAAATACAAGCAAAAAAAACAAAAAAACTAAATGGTGTAACAGTTTTAGAACTAGACAAATCCTTCCGCATAAATACCTAAATATAAAATTTAACTACAGTTATCCATGTTTAATCGGGCTTAATCGGCCCATGTCATTATCATGTTCTAACATAAGTTCTACCACTCGGCCATGTGTTCACTTACGGAGAAATGCCCAAACATGTGTTTCTGCAGTGAGTATTAGCTTATTGTGAGTGTAGGTCTACCTTACGAGAAAAAAAGTACACCTTTTACAGTTTTAAAAAATGCTTTTATTTTAGCTGTTATGAGAAAAATAAATTCAAGTGAGCACCGCCGCGTTTGTCGAACACTATAATTAATGCCAGAATAAAACCTGATTTTAGAATAGGCCTACACATATTACTAAAATAATCAATTATAAACTTCAATATTTCAATATTTCATTCAAAACCACATCAAAACACTTGCGTGACATTTTAAAAGCCGTGAATCAATGTATTAAGGCCACTGAAACTGAAACTGACAGATTATCTCTCAATACAGGAGCAGAAGTGCTGGTTCAGATTTTATTATTTGTTGTTTAAACGTGCGTGTTGCATAGCCTATTTTTAAACAAACAAATATATATATATATATATATACATATATATACATATATACATATATGTATACATACATATACATATACATACATATTTGACATTGTTTATTTAGGCTAATTATAGCATTCATTACTGTGGAGGGGGGAAATACCCCACCGGCAGATATTAGCTAATGTTAATGTTTTTTTTTTGTTTTTTTAATAAAACTTAATGGAACCCCATTAAGTTTTATTTTCTATATTTTTTTTACATAACTGTTACGTGCAAAGGAACGAAGGCGAAGGTGAGGATCTACATGCAGGAATTTTAATAAAATAATAAGAAGAATAAAAAGAATAAAACAGAACAAAGGAACAAAACCACGAGGAACGAAAGCAACCATAACATATACAACAACTGACAAAGTAACAATTGAAACACAAGGGCTGTAAATACACAGACAAACAGGCTAAACAAGGTAACAAGGGGGCGGGGCTAATCAGAAACACCTGGGGAGACTAATCGACAAAACGGGAAACAGCTGAACATGAAAGGACAGGGAACCACAAACATGAATCGTGACATAGCCCTCCCCCAAAGAGCGCCTTCCAGATGCTCAAAAAACCAAAAAACAAAACCGTCCTGGTGGGAGGTGGAGCGGAGGCGGATCTGGAGGGCGGGATGGAGGGCCAGGTCCGTGGAGCAGAAGAGGAGCAAAGCGGATCAGGCTGTGCAGGAGACCAGGGCGGAGCAGGCTGTGCAGGAGACCAGGGCGATGAAGACCCCTCGGGCGGCCACAGCGGTGAAGACCCCTCGGGCGGCCACGGCGGTGAAGACCCCTCGGGCGGCCGTGGCTGGGATGCTGGGACATTGGGACATTGGGCCCCCCTCCCCCCCCCCAAAAAAATTTTGGGGTGAATCCCCGGATTAGGGGCAGATGGGGCACGAACAGTCTCTGACTGGACGGTCTCAGCGGGACGAGATTCTGGCTCAGGAACCGGAACAAACTCTGGCTCGGAGGCGGCCATCCTGTCTATATCCTATAGGAGGAAGTGAAGTGAATAGTCTCTGGTCCGGCCATCTTGTCCGTAGACACTGGCTCGGAGGCGGCCATTTTGTCCATAGACACTGGCTCGGAGGCGGCCATCTTGTCTGTAGACACTGGCTCGGAGGCGGCCATCTTGTCTGTAGACACTGTCTTGGAGGCGGCCATCTTGTCTGTAGACACTGGCTCGGAGGCGGACTTCTTGTCCGTAGACACTGGCTCGGAGGCGGCCATCTTGTCTGTAGACACTGTCTTGGAGGCGGCCATCTTGTCCGTAGACGCTGGCTCGGAGGCGGCCATCTTGTCCGTAGACACTGGCTCGGAGGCGGCCATCTTGTCCATAGACACTAACTCGGAGGCGGCCATCTTGTCTGTAGACACTGTCTTGGAGGCAGCCATCTTGTCCGTAGACACTGGCTCGGAGGCGGCCATCTTGTCCGTAGACACTGGCTCGGAGGCGGCCATCTTGTCGGTAGACACTGGCTGGGAGGCGGCCATCTTGTCCGTAAACACTGGCTCGGAGGCTGCCGTCTTGTCTGTAGACACTGGCTCGGAGGCGGCCATCCTGTCCGTAGACACTGGCTCGGAGGCGGCAATCTTGTCCGTAGACACTGGCTCGGAGGTGGCCATCTTGTCTGTAGACACTGGCTCGGAGGCGGCCCTCTTGTCTATAGACTCTGGCTCAGAGGAAGTGAAGTGAATAGTCTCTGGTTCGGCCATCTTGTCGGTAGACACTGGCTCTGAGGCGGCCATCTTGTCTATAGACTCTGGCTCAGAGGAAGTGAAGTGAATAGTCTCTGGTTCGGCCATCTTGTCCGTAGACACTGGCTCGGAGGTGGCCATCTTGTCCGTAGACTCTGGCTCGGAGGCGGCCCTCTTGTCTATAGACTCTGGCTCAGAGGAAGTGAAGTGAATAGTCTCTGGTTCGCCATCTTGTCCATAGACACTGGCTTGGAGGCGGCCATCTTGTCCGTAGACACTGGCTTGGAGGCGCCATCTTGTCCGTAGACACTGGCTCGGAGGCGGCCATCTTATCCGTAGACACTGGCTCGGAGGCGGCCATCTTGTCCGTAGACACTGGCTCGGAGGCGGCCATCTTGTCCGTAGACACTGGCTCGGAGGCGTCCATCTTGTCCGTAGACACTGGCTCGGAGGCGGTCATCTTGTCCGTAGACACTGGCTCGGAGGCGGACATCTTGTCCGTAGACACTGGCTCGGAGGCGGCCATCTTGTCCGTAGACACTGGCTCGGAGGCGTCCATCTTGTCCGTAGACACTGGTTCGGAGGCGTCCATCTTATCCGTAGACACTGGCTTGGAGACGGCCATCTTGTCCGTAGACACTGGCTCGGAGGTGGTCATCTTGTCCGTAAACACTGGCTCGGAGGCGGCCATCTTGTTCGTAGACACTGGCTAGGAGGCGGTCATCTTGTCCGTCGACACTGGCTTGGAGGCGGCCATCTTGACCGTAGACACTGGCTCGGAGGAAGTGACGTGAACAGTCTCTGGCTGGACGTGGCTGACGTGGAACAGCGTTGCGGGCTCAGCGGGCATGATGGTCGTGATAACATCCCTCTCTACCTCTCCAACAGTGAAGGGAGATCCACAAAACTGCAGGACAAAATCAATGTAATGCACCAGGGTCCAACTGGGGTATTCCTCTGATAAATTTAAACTAATGTCTGGATCTAGTCCACTCCAGAAACAGTCCTTTAATGTATTTTCTATATCCGGAACAAGATAACTATACAAACGGAATTGCTCCATATAATTCTCGATGCGGCGATTATTCTGATAAATTGTGCAAAGTTTGCTTTGTGAGCTCGGGGTACTACCTGCTAGATCCATGTAAGTTGTTCGGTCAGTTGTTCTGTTACGTGCAGAGGAACGAAGGCGAAGGTGAGGATCTACATGCAGGAATTTTAATGAAATAATGAAATAACATGAAAGGACAGGGAACCACAAACATGAATCGTGACAATAACTGCTTTTGAAGATTCAGTCAATCTGTTGGAAGAGATTTGTTCCTCAGTGTAAAATGGAAATGCATGGTAATTTTATTTTATAAATATAAGCAAAAACACTAAACGGTGTAACAGAGTTTTAGAAAAAAATCTTTCTGCATTAATAGCCTAAATAAAATATAACTACAATAGTCCATGTTTGATCAGACTTCGAACCCATGTCTTTGTAATGGTAGAACCGTAGGCCAATGTTCTACCGCCCGGCCATGTCTTCAAAGAAAGAGCCCAAACATAAATTTTTGCAGTGTGCATTCGCTCAAATGAGCAAGAAAACGTTTTGTCATTAGCCTATTGTGAATGCAGGCCTGGGCTACTTTACATGAAAAAGTAGACCTTTTACGGTTTTAAAAGATGATTTTATTTTAGCTGTTATGAGAAAAATAAATAAATTCAAGTGAGCACCGCCGCGTTTGTCGAACAATGTATTAAGGCCACTGAAACTGAAATGTGCATGTCTCAATAGAGGAGCAGAAGAGCTGGTTCAGATTTTATTAGGCTATTTGTTGTTTAAACGTGCCTGTTGCATATTTAAAAAAATATGAATACACATATTTGATATTGTCTATTGATGCTAATTACAGCATTGATTACTATGGAGGGGGGAAATACCCCACCGGCAAATCGCAACTTGCTTAGCTTGGTTATGTTTTTTTTTTTTAATCTACATGGAATCCCATTAAATTTTCTTTTCTTTTTTTTTTTAACATAACTGCTTTTGAAGATGTAAATTCAGTCAATCTGTTGTAAGAGATTTGTTCCCTAATGTAAAATGGAAATGTAAGATAATTTTAATACATGTTTATGTGGGATTTGAACAGTGTCATCACAATGATTGAACCAACGTTCTACCGCTCGACCACAACTTTTCTCAACGTGAGAGAGAAGCGCTCTTCAGTCTCTGATTCCTCAATAGCATTATTGAAAGCACCCAATTTATTTTCGCTGACTGCGAGATAGCCCTATTTTAACTTTTGATTAATAAAATGTTCTACTATAAAAGTTTATATTCTAGTTAAAGCTACAATATGTAACTTTATTGGCCACAAAAGGGCGCTGTTTCCAACAATAACAAAGGCGTATGTATGTGACGCAGTAACGAGCTGAATGATGGGACTTGCTGTCAAGCTGATGGATCTAATAATGTTTAAGGATTAGTGAAAACACTCATGTTTTTTAACATTACAGTGGTATGAAGCAGGTCGCGATTCCTAATAAGATACATATATCACACGCGAGTCCCGCGGATATAAAGGAATAAGGAAATTTCATCCTATTGAACTACACGCAAGTGCTGGATTACTCACACAGGTCAGTTTATTAGATGAATTAAACTTGTGAGGGAAACGCAGCGCTGTTCCACTTGGAATAACGTTACACTATATGTAATTCTAGTATTTTAGCATAAGTACAATGTATTTGAAGTACATAAAATAGCACTTTATTGTATATGTGTATTTTGTCTGAAAACAGTGGTGTCTTTTTTTAATATGTTACTGAATTCTAAGGTGTTCTTTAAACTTAAATGTGAGCTTTGTTATGTGTTGTTTGTGATGACCTGACGGGGGACTCCAGATGGAAAGTAGCCCTGGGGCTAATTCTGGCATATTTACATTGCTGAAAAGCTAAGTTGTCTATCAATATACCATCACGCTGATATTGATCCTCATTCTAGTTCTCCTTGTTTTTCCCAAAGTCTGCTTGCCATGGTCTATGTTTGAACGAAACAAGAACTTTTTCCGGGACGGCCACTTATTTAAAATGGGCTATATGCACGCATAAGTTCCGCATTTGACGCAAGGATGCTCGTCCATTTCCGGTTGTGGAGATTAAAGCGGAGGAGAACCGAGGAAAACGGGATTATGGCAGAGTCTTCAAAATTTACATTGAAACGAAACGTACATACGTTTAGATGTAATTTTATATATAGTTATGTTTATTTAATATAATTTTAAAAAGAAGCATAAACACAACGAGGGGTGTCTGTTTTATCTGTTTTTGTGACAAACGTTTCTTTATTATAACCATGGACTATAAAATTCAATATAAATTCTCTGTATTGCATTGGACTCTATACGATCGGAAGTCATCGAGCATCCTTAATCCTTCACCGGAAATACCGCCGTGCATAGAGCCCATTGGAATTTCTCTGAAATAAAAGAAGTTTGGAGACTTTTGGGATATTGTAAGTACACAACTGCAGGAAATATATCACACTGTGCAAGTGATTTTTGGATATTTTATAAAAAAATTCGTACATATGGGACCTTTAAAGCTATTCTATTTAAAATGTAGGCTACTTTTACATAATTCTGTTTTGCTTTCGCAAAATGTGCCTGGTGGTCATTTCGCAACCGACTTTGAAATACGGCTGGTTTATTTTTGCTGCGGTGGATTTACCGCGGCACTTGTCGCGGCGGTAAACAACATTCTGGTTGTCCACCTACTGTATAATTCAGCCCGTTCAGAAACAGGGCCATGAGCTGGATTTCATCTAGCGCTCCCAGATGGAAAATGGACAGAAAGTCCTTTGTGTACCTTTGAACGGGCTGGCCCTCTTGAAATAACGGTGACAGGTATTCTCCCAGGGCCCTGTAGCTGACAACTGCTGGATCCATTTTGCCGTGAGTTGTTCTGTAACGAGGTGCGGTAGAAATAGCGAGAAGGCTGGATCCAAACGTAGTGTGGTTTTATTAACAATGCTACAAACTTAGACAGGAACAGGATACAAGGACTCAGAAACAGGATTCACGGATACAGAAATCGTTAACATCTTGGCTGTGACACATTGTGGCTGTGGGGTATTTGAATTGAATTTATAGTAACAGAATATTCTTGTTTTTTGTGCAAATTTGTTTTTTTGTTTTCATGCAAACTTGTTATTATATAATCTCAGAATATGTGTTTTTTCATGGAAATTCTGCGTTTAAAGCTCCTCCACCAATTGCATATTATTATAATTTTTTGACCTACAATGGCCCTAATACACTATTGTACATATGTCTGTGCAGGAGCGAGAATTTAAGATGCACTGTAAAGTGTCCCTGGGAGAGCTCATAGCTGTCAAGCTCTTTTCCAAGCCGTTTATGGGTCTTCTTCACAACCGGTGGTTCTGCGATAAGATCTCGATCAACACGCCCGAAGGAGACAAGATTTTGTTTCCGTGCTACTGCTGGCTCGACTGTAACGAGAAACTCGTTTTAAGACCTGCTAAAGGTAGGCACTCCCATTTCAAGTCATGGCCAAATTCACATTTACTGTTGAACTTGAAAGTTCAGTGGTGATGTCTTGCAAATATATTGCATGTGAACACACACACACATGCGCGCGCGCACACACACACACACACACACACACATACACACACTCTTTTGTATATTGCAGAGTAATTCCTTTAAGCAAACATTTGTGTCTTCATATGATGGAGAGATAATGTCAAAAGTGTCAGATGCTCTAATAAATAACTCCTGCACATGGTCAGGACTAGAGATTGCACAATTGTCATTGTTGTTGCAAACGTAAATAAAACTAGATTGTGAATTAATGTTGGCATTTGCATTTCAGCTTCATTTGTGTTCCAGGACACCAACCCAATAGCCCAAAGACAAAGGATGAGGCAGCTAGAGGAGCAACAAAACTTATTTAGGTTTGCGGGCAGCACACCAATACAAGTCGGGTGTGACAGCAAAGTGTCTGCCTTATATTAAAATAAATTCAGTGAAATTAAATTCCTTCCGTTAAAATACAGATTAATATTCTGCCCTTAGGTGGCGTGTGTATGCTGAGGGCACACCTCAAGTTATCGATTGCGACACTGCCCTCACTCTGCCACCTGAAGTCCAATTCTCTTTCACAAAGGAAATCGAGTTTTACTCCAGTGCAGGAAAGCAGTAAGTGACCAAGTCATTTCTAACCCTCCAGTAGTGTTCATCTCTTTGTTACACACTGCTCACTGTTCATGGGTCTGCTGGATCTCAGTATTGGGTTTTTAGAACAACACAACCTTAAGAATTTAGGGAAACAACTGAAGAGATGTCGACTTTTTTTTAATTTCAATTACAAGAAATATAGGCAGTAGGCCTATTCATGATTAATGTTTGCCATATAGGCTTCCTCTTCCAGATCACAGTTATTGGTAGCAGCAGATCCTATCGGTGTAGTTTCTCCCATCAGTGTAGTTTCTCCGATCAGTGTAGTCTCTCCCATCAGTGTAGTTTCTCCCATCAGTCTAGTTTCTTCCATCAGTGTAGTTTCTCCCATCAGTGTAGTTTCTTCCATCAGTGTAGTTTCTCCCATCAGTGTAGTTTTCCCATCAGTGTAGTTTCTCCCATCAGTGTAGTTTCTCCCATCAGTGTAGTTTCTCCGATCAGTGTAGTTTTTCCCATCAGTGTAGTTTCTCCCATCAGTGTAGTTTCTTGCATCAGTGTAGTTTCTTGCATCAGTGTAGTTTCCCATCAGTGTAGTTTCTCCCATCAGTGTAGTTTCTCCCATCAGTGTAGTTTCCCATCAGTGTAGTTTCTCCCATCAGTGTAGTTTCTCCGATCAGTGTAGTTTTTCCCATCAGTGTAGTTTCTCCCATCAGTGTAGTTTCTTGCATCAGTGTAGTTTCCCATCAGTGTAGTTTCATCAGTGTAGTTTCTCCCATCAGTGTAGTTTCCCATCAGTGTAGTTTCTCCCATCAGTGTAGTTTCTCCCATCAGTGTAGTTTCTCCCATCAGTGTAGTTTCTCCCATCAGTGTAGTTTCTCAGATCAGTGTAGTTTCCCATCAGTGTAGTTTCTCCATCAGTGTAGTTTCTCCCATCAGTGTAGTTTCTCCCATCAGTGTAGTTTCGCCCATCAGTGTAGTTTTTCCCATCAGTGTAGTTTCTTCCATCAGTGTAGTTTCTCCCATCAGTGTAGTTTCCCATCAGTGTAGTTTCTCCCATCAGTGTAGTTTCCCATCAGTGTAGTTTCTCCCATCAGTGTAGTTTCTCCCATCAGTGTAGTTTTTCCCATCAGTGTAGTTTCCCATCAGTGTAGTTTCTCCCATCAGTGTAGTTTCCCATCAGTGTAGTTTCTCCCATCAGTGTAGTTTCTCCCATCAGTGTAGTTTCTTGCATCAGTGTAGTTTCCCATCAGTGTAGTTTCTCCCATCAGTGTAGTTTCTCCCATCAGTGTAGTTTCTCCCATCAGTGTAGTTTCCCATCAGTGTAGTTTCTCCCATCAGTGTAGTTTCTCCCATCAGTGTAGTTTCCGATCAGTGTAGTTTTTCCCATCAGTGTAGTTTCTCCCATCAGTGTAGTTTCTTGCATCAGTGTAGTTTCCCATCAGTGTAGTTTCTCCGATCAGTGTAGTTTCTCCCATCAGTGTAGTTTCTCCGATCAGTGTAGTTTCCCATCAGTGTAGTTTCTCCCATCAGTGTAGTTTCGCCCATCAGTGTAGTTTCTCCGATCAGTGTAGTTTCCCATCATTGTAGTTTCTTCCATCAGTGTAGTTTCTCCCATCAGTGTAGTTTCTCCCATCAGTGTAGTTTCCCATCAGTGTAGTTTCTCCCATCAGTGTAGTTTTTTCCCATCAGTGTAGATTCTTCCATCAGTGTAGTTTCTCCCATCAGTGTAGTTTCCCATCAGTGTAGTTTTTCCCATCAGTGTAGTTTTTCCCATCAGTGTAGTTTCTTCCATCAGTGTAGTTTCTCCCATCAGTGTAGTTTCTTCCATCAGTGTAGTTTCTCCCATCAGTGTAGTTCCCCTTCGAGGGAACTCTACACTGCGTCGAGAATCGACACTTTGGGGACGCTCCCTAAGCGTGCGCCTCTGAAGTATGAATGACACTAATCCAATCCTGATTGGTGTTGCGTCGTGACGTAACATGTGACGGCATACCCGGAAGTATAAAAGTGACCTTGTCACAACACACACTAGCTTTCGCTCTTTAGCAAGCGCTTTATGTTGAAACTGTCTGTCTTATTTGGTGTTGTTTGTCACTCAGTTTGAACTGGAAATGGCCAGCGAGCAATTTAAAAAGATGTGTGCATCTCTGCCCTCGTTATGTCACAGGTGGGGACGCACATGCTTTGTGTGTAAATTGTTTGGGAGCGCAGCATGACTTGTGCAGACTGTAAAGCACTTCCTATTAGAGTGCTGCGCTCCCGGCTGGCGTGCTTTGATGAGCACGGTCAGGCTTGCGTTCCCTACGTTTCTGGTCCCGCGTCCGTTGAGGCGGCGCGGCGATTGAGATCGTGGGGTTCACAGCGGGATCTTGCAGACGAGAATGAGACTGCTGAGGCACTTTCTCATTCATCGTCTGATGATCCCGTAGCCCCTGTGAGTGGCGCAGAAGTCCGCGCCGCGGCTTCTTCTGACCACGATCAGGTTCCGATACTCAGGCTCTCTGCTTCCAAGGAAGTAGACGTGCTCAGTATCGATACGGATGACCGTGAGTTAGGCGCGCCAGTTCACGGCCAAGCATATGAGGAACTGGTGAGGTTGTGACTCGTGCCGTGGCCAGACTGAACTTCAGCTGGCCACAAAATGAGGAGGGAACGCAAGTTTAAATAAATTGGATGATTTATTCCTCAGCGCCGGAGTTTGCCGTTTTTCCCCGATCTCCACTAAAAGATCATGAGATCGGGGGATGAACCGCATTCGTCCCGTGTTTCCAAACCCAGTGTCCTAAATTCTTGCGTTTGCCGAGGCAGCGTGTAGATTACGAGTCTACTCTGCAATAAAGATTCTGTGACTGGGATCTCGCGTTTACCGAGGAAGCAGCGCGTAGATTTAAGGTCTGCATTGCAATACGGAAACTTTGACTCGGATCTCTCGTTTGTCGAGGCAAATTTTCTCTCGTGAAAATTACGAGTCTACTTTCCAATAAGGGAAACTGGCCTGTTCTCCGGCGCTGTAACTTCAATCGTCGACAGGTTTAGGAATAAATAATATATATATATATATATATATATATAGTAAATAAATAAATATATATAAGATATATATATATAAAATATATATGCTGTCCCGCCGTTTTGAACGTTTCGGGCTACATCGATTTCCAGCGAACGCACACTGTGGCGTTCACCCCGACTGTGGTCACAAAATTTTTCTCGACTTTTTCCTGCCGGTCATCCGCTTCAGGGACTCGAAAGACACCCGAGGTTGGTCTCAAGGGGCTGGTTCCCTTAGTAGATTTTGCAGAATGGCTACACCTTCCAATATATCTATATGGGGCCTGAATATTTTTAAACAGGAAACGATGTATGTTGCCCGCCGTCAGCGACGCTTCGGGCCACATCGGTTTCCAGCGAAAATATTATAACGAATCATCGTTTATGGTCAAAACATCCATATCGACTACAGCCTGCCGGTATTCCGCTTCAGGAAGTCGAGAAAGATGCTCTCGAAAGACAAAACAGAAAAAAAAAAAACAGAGGCCAGTCTCCAGAGGCTGGTACCCCTAGTATATTTTGTAGAGGCATGGTATCATCTTCCCAACATATCTGCATGGGTCCTACATATAATAGAATCAGGGTACAGACTGCAGTTTGCACACCGCCCCCCAAGTTCTCTGGGGTGGTACAGACTACAGTGGTCCCAGAGCAGGCTCAGGTGGTGGAACAAGAAGTTTAAACTCTGCTGCTAAAGGAAGCCATAGAACGTGTTCTTCCTTCAGACAGGGGGTCCGCGTTTTACAGCCGGTACTTTATAGTTCCAAAGAAGGATTGGGGGTTAAGGCCAATTCTAGATCTCGGGGTTTTGTACCGATCTCTGAATGGGGAGGTGCAGGTTCGAACGGTTCACTCCAGTAATCGTGAGTCAGATCAGAGGACTGATTTGTCACGATAGATCTAAAAGACGCCTATTTTCACTCCATCCTTCCATGTCACAGGAGATACCTGAGGTTCGCTTTCGAAGCTTACCAATATCGGGTTCTTCCGTTCGGCCTAGCACGCTCTCCCTGCACATTCACCAAATTTATGGATGTAGCCCTTGCTCCACTGAGACTTCAAGACATCCATATATTGATTTATCTCGACGACTGGCTCATTCTGGCTCAGTCTCGGGAAATGGCAGTTCGGCATCGAAATGTCGTCCTTGGCCACATTCTGAAATTGGGGTTGAGACTCAATGCAAAGAGGAGTGTGCTAGAACCATCCCAGTGTACGACATTTTTGGGAGTCATATGGAACTCGATTACGATGTAGGCACGCATGTCTCCCGCACGTATCGAGTCAATTTTGACGATGGTATCCAGGGTAAAGCTAGGCCAGGCCATCACTGTGAAGCAATTTCAAAGAATGCTGGGCCTCATGGCAGTGACATCCAACATCATTCCTTTGGGGCCTGCTACACATGAGGCCCCTTCAGTGGTGGTTAAAAACCAAGGGGTTTTCTCCCGAGGGGAATCCGCTTCGTATGATCAGAGTAACGCGCAGATGCCTTTGTTCTCTGAGAATATGGAAGAAACCTTGGGCCAGTGTTGGGAGTGTCATGTCGCCGGGAAACCGTTTCGACAGACGCCTCCCTCACTGGCTGGGGCGCGGTCATGGACGACCGTTTGCCAGGGGTCTATGGCAGGACCATCATCTTTCTTGGCATATAAACTGCCTAGAGATGATGGCTGTGTTCAGGGCTTTGAGGAGCTTCCTCCCAGACATCAAAGGTCACCACGTCCTAGTACGGTCAGTGGTAGCCTATCTGAACCGACAAGGGGGAATCAGATCGCGCCCTCTGTGCAGACTGACGCATCAGATTATCCTTTGGTCCCAAGGGAAAATACTCTCTATCAGAGCAATGTATATTCCGGGGTTTCAGAATCAGGGGGCAGACATCCTGTTGAGATAACCATACTTAGCTCTTGGGCTCCATCCACCAGGAGATTATATGACCTCAAGTGGAATGTGTTTGTCACTTGGTGTAGAGAACTTGGGTTAAATCCAGTAAACTGCCCGGTGGCTTCAGTTCTGGGATTTCTCCAAGATCGTTTCTCTAAGGGTCTCTCCCCGTCCACGCTTAGGGTGTACGTGGCTGCCATTGCGGTTTTCCACGCACCGTTAAGTGATGGGCCTCTGGGGAGGCACCAGTTGGTCATTCGGTTTCTCCTTGGTACTTGGAGGATGAGGCCGGCAGCCAGGTCCAGGGTTCCTGCCTGGGACCTGGCAATAGTTCTGGAGGGGTTATCCCTGCCCCCTTCGAACCTTTAGAGTCGGCTTCGCCTAAGGACTTAACACTGAAAATGGCTTTTCTCTTAGCAATTACCTCACTTAAGAGGGTGGGAGATTTCCAAGCCCTGGCAGTAATGCCAGCTTGCTTGGAGTTTGCCCCTGGCAGAGTGAAGGCCTTTTTACACCCGAGTCCGGGCTACGTGCCTAAAGTTCCATCGAATACGGCTCATTCTATAGTCCCTCAGGCATTCCATCCTCCACCTCATGTGTCGGCGGAAGTGGAGAGGCTTCACTTGCTCTGCCCAGTCAGAGCTTGAGCTTGTACCTTGAGGGGTCCTCTTCTTGGAGAAGGTTGGAACAATTGGACTAGTATGTTCTGGGTCACCTAAGAGGGGGCTCCCGGCAACCAAACAAACTATTAGCAACTGGATCGTCCAGGCTATTACTGAGGCTTACAAGGTGCGCGGTTTGCCTTCACCTTTTACCTTGTGGGCACAGTCAACTAGAGGCATGGCTTCCTCTAGGGCCCTTCTTTCGGGAGTACCTCTTCAGGAGATCTGCGAGGCAGCCAGCTGGGCTACCCCACATACTTTCATAAAATTTTACAGTCTCCACCTTCCCAGTACACCCGGTGCACAGGTGCTCAGTCCTTGCTGAGTGCCTAAACAGTTTCACTCCAGGACAAGCCTATTCGGTGCGTGGCCTAGTGGGCACACGTTCCCCAAAGTGTCGATTCTCGACGCAGTGTAGAGTTCCCTCGAAGGGGAACGTCTCGGGTTATGACTATAACCCTTGTTCCCTGAGAAGGGAACGAGACACTGCGTCGTTCTGCCACGCCCCCTTTAGGCCTTAGAGCGTCTTGCTTCATCGCGAGGCTAGTGTGTGTTGTGACAACGTCACTTTTATACTTCCGAGTATGCCGTCACATGTTACGTCACGACGCAACACCAATCAGGATTGGATTAGTTTCATTCATACTTCAGAGGCGCACGCTTAGGGAGCGTCCCCAAAGTGTCGATTCTCGACGCAGTGTCTCGTTCCCTTCTCAGGGAACAAGGGTTATAGTCATAACCGGAGACGTTTCTCCCATCAGTGTAGTTTATCCCATCAGTGTAGTTTCTCCGATCAGTGTAGTTTTTCCCATCAGTGTAGTTTCTCCCATCAGTGTAGTTTCTCCCATCAGTGTAGTTTCTCCCATCAGTGTAGTTTCTCCGATCAGTGTAGTTTCCCATCAGTGTAGTTTCTCCCATCAGTGTAGTTTCGCCCATCAGTGTAGTTTCTCCGATCAGTGTAGTTTCCCATCATTGTAGTTTCTTCCATCAGTGTAGTTTCTCCCATCAGTGTAGTTTTTCCCATCAGTGTAGAATCTTCCATCAGTGTAGTTTCTCCCATCAGTGTAGTTTCCCATCAGTGTAGTTTCTCCCATCAGTGTAGTTTCTCCCATCAGTGTAGTTTTTCCCATCAGTGTAGTTTTTCCCATCAGTGTAGTTTCTCCCATCAGTGTAGTTTTTCCCATCAGTGTAGTTTTTCCCATCAGTGTAGTTTTTCCCATCAGTGTAGTTTCTTCCATCAGTGTAGTTTCTCCCATCAGTGTAGTTTCCCATCAGTGTAGTTTCTCCCATCAGTCTAGTTTCTTCCATCAGTGTAGTTTCTCCCATCAGTGTAGTTTCCCATCAGTGTAGTCTCTCCCATCAGTGTAGTTTCTCCCATCAGTGTAGTTTCTCCCATCAGTCTAGTTCCCTATCGAGGGAACTCAACACTGCGTAGATAAAATCGACTCTTTGGGGACGCTCCCTAAGCGTGCGCCTCTGAAGTATGAATGAAACTAATCCAATCCTGATTGGTGTTGCGTCGTGACGTAACATGTGACGGCATACCCGGAAGTATAAAAGTGACGCTGTCACAACACACACTAGCTTTCGCTCTTCAGCAAGCGCTTTATGTTGAAACTGTCTGTCTTATTTGGTGTTGTTTGTCTTATTATTGAAAGAAGAAAGTATGGCCAGTGAGCAATTCAAGAGGTGTGTGCATCCCTGCCCTCGTTTCATCACGGGTGGGGACGCACACTCTCTCTGTGTGTATTGTTTGGGAGTGCAGCACGCACGGGCAGCTCTCGAGGGGGCTGCTTGTAAAATGTGTGAGGCTTTGCCTATTAGAGTGCTGCGCTCCCGGCTGGCGTGCTTTGACGAGCACGGTCAGGCTCGCGTTCCCCAGGGTTCCGGTCCCGCATATGTCGAGGCGATGCGGCGACTGAGATCCTGGGGTTCGCAGCGGGATCTGGCGGAGGAGAGTGAGAATGCTGAGGCATTTTCTCGCTCGCCATCGGCTGATCCCGCGGCCTCTGAGAGTGGTGTGGGAGCCCGCGCTGCGGTTTCTCCTACCCGCGATCAGGTCCCGGTGCTTGAGCTGTCTACTTCTGAGGAAGGGGACGTGCTCAGCATCGATGCGGACGACCGTGATCTCAGCACGCCATCACGCGGCCTGGGTTATGAGGAGCTGGTGGAGGTTGTGACACGCGCTGTGGCCAGACTAAACATCAGCTGGCCACAACATGAGCAGGAAATGCAAGTCACCAGTAAAATGGACGAGCGTTACCTGCAGCGCAGGTCACAGCCTTACCGCCGGGGTCTGCCGTTTTTCCCCGATCTCCATAAAGAGATCTCGAGAACGTGGGAAAGACCGCATTCGTCCCGTATTTCGAGTCCCAATGTAATAGATTACAGCAATGTTGTGGGGGCTCGAGATATGGGATATGGGAAGATGCCGAAGGTGGAGGAGGCTTTAGCGAGCTATCTCTCTCCCGAATCGGCGTCTTCCCTAAAGACCCCGGTGTTGCCTAGTAAGCCCTGCAGGGAGACATCTGCATTAGTGGGCAGGGCTTACATGGCGGCGGGTCGGGCTGGTTCGTGTCTGCACTCGATGGCGATTTTGCAGGCATACCAGGCCGACCTCCTGAAAGATTTGGATGAGGGGGAGGGGCCTACTCCTGAAGATGTCGCGGAATTGAGAAAGGCCGCAGATTTGTCTCTCCGGGCCACTAGGGAAGCGGCCAGCGCTATTGGCCGCTCTATGGCGGCCATGGTGGCCACGGAGAGGCATCTGTGGCTGAACTTATCCGGTATTAAAGAAAAGGATAGGTCCTTCCTGCTGGATGCGCCGCTTTCGGCTTCTGGCCTGTTCGGCGACGCCGTTAATTCGGTTGTCGACAGGTTTCAGGAGTCGAGAAAACAATCTGCGGCGTTCCAGCAGTACCTCCCCCGGAAAGCGGAGGCCAAATCTAGTAGGGGGGGGGCAAAGCAATCAGCCCCAGCCATCAGCCAGCTCCTCCCACAGGGCAGAGCAGAAGGAGAGCGTTTCCTCTAGAGCCCCCCCTCCGGGGTCTTGGCAACAGAGGAAACGCTCCCAAAAACCTAAGTCCTCCGGCCAGAGGGGCGACCTGAGGGACGTCATTCAGGCTAAGAGGACTTCGGAAAAGAGGTCCTAGCCAAGGCAGGACTTCAGAGGGCTGCCCCCTCCGCAGTGAGACAACCGAGGTTGTTCTCACAGCGGAGCCCTCTAGGAAAAGATGCAGGTCCGCCATTAACAGCGCTTCGGGCCGCATCAATTTCCAGCGAAAAGACACCAGAGGCCAGCCTCGAGAGGCTGGTACCCTTAGTAGATTTTGTAGAGGGATGGTATCATCTTCCCAACATATCTCCATGGGTCCTGCAGATAATACGAGTTGGGTACAGACTGCAGTTCGCGCACCGCCCCCCCAAGTTCTCTGGGGTGGTGCTCACTGCGGTGGTCCCAGAGCAGGCTCAGGTGTTGGAACAAGAAGTACAGACTCTGCTGTCGAAAGGAGCCATAGAACGTGTTCTTCCGGTAGACAGGGAGTCCGGGTTTTACAGCCGGTACTTTATAGTTCCAAAGAAGGATGGGGGGTTAAGGCCAATTTTGGATCTCAGGGTGTTGAACCGGTCTCTGAGAAGGTTCAAATTCAGAATGTTGACCATTCCAACAATCGTGAGTCAAATCAGATCCGAGGACTGGTTTGTCACGATAGATCTGAAAGACGCCTATTTTCACATCTCCATCCTTCCTTGTCACAGGAGGTACCTGAGGTTCGCTTTCGGGGGCGAAGCATACCAATATCGGGTTCTTCCGTTCGGCCTAGCACTCTCTCCCCGCACATTTACCAAGTGTATGGACGTGGCCCTTGCTCCACTGAGACTTCAGGGGATTCGCGTATTGAATTATCTCGACGACTGGCTTATTTTGGCCCAGTATCGGGAGATGGCAGTTCGGCATCGAGATGTCGTTCTTGGCCATATTCAAAAATTGGGGTTAAGACTCAATTTGAAGAAGAGTGTGCTAGAACCGTCCCAGGGCACGACCTTTTTGGGAGTCGTTTGGAACTCGATTACAATGCAGGCACGTATGTCTCCCGCACGTATCGAGTCAATTCTGGCGATGGTGTCCAGGGTGAAGCTAGGTCAGGCCGTCACTGTGAAACACTTTCAAAGGATGCTGGGCCTCATGGCAGCGGCATCCAACATTATTCCTCTGGGCCTTCTTCACATGAGGCCCCTCCAGTGGTGGTTGAAGACCAAGGGGTTCTCACCCAAAGGAAATCCGTTCCATATGATCAGAGTAACGCGCAAGTGCCTTCAGTCTCTGCAAATATGGAAGAAGCCTTGGTTCCTGTCCCAAGAGCCAGTGTTGGGGGTGTCATGTCGCCGGGAAACCGTTTCGACAGACGCCTCCCTTACGGGCTGGGGCGCGGTCATGGACGGCCGCTTTACCAGGGGTCTGTGGCAGGACCATCATCGCACTTGGCATATAAATTGCCTGGAGATGATGGCGGTATTCAAGGCTTTGAGGAGCTTCCTCCCAGACATCGAGGGTCGCCACGTCCTTATACGGACGGACAATACGTCAGTGGTGGCCTATCTGAACCGACAGGGGGGACTCAGATCGCGCCCTCTGTGCAAACTGGCGCATCAGATTATCCTTTGGTCCCAGGGACAGATATTGTCAATAAGGGCAATGTATATCCCAGGGGTTCAGAATCGGGGAGCAGACATCCTGTCGAGGCAGGGGCTGAGGCCCGGGGAATGGAGACTTCATCCGGATGTGGTGAAGTCGATATGGGAGAGGTTCGGACCGATGGAAGTGGATCTGTTTGCGTCTCGAGAGACGTCCCACTGTCCACTTTGGTTCTCCCTCTCACATCCAGCCCCGCTGGGGTTGGATGCCATGGTACAGGCTTGGCCGAGGCTTCGCCTGTATGCTTTCCCCCCGATCGCTCTGCTCCCAGGGGTCCTGGAGAGGGTCCGTCAAGAGGGCATCAGTCTACTTCTGGTTGCCCCGAGATGGCCGACACGAGTATGGTTCTCGGATATAATATCACTCCTCATAGCTCCGCCATGGCCGATTCCTCTGAGGAGGGATCTATTGTCTCAGGCGGAGGGCACAATCTTTCACCCTCGCCCAGAGTTGTGGAAGCTGTGGGTCTGGCCTCTGAGGGGGTTCAGTACCTAAAAGCTGGCTTATCAGCTGAGGTGGTTGAAACCATACTTAGCTCTAGGGCCCCATCTACCACGAGATTATATGGCCTCAAGTGGAAGGTGTTTCACACTTGGTGTGGAGAACGAAGGTTGGATCCAGTAAACTGCCCAGTGGCTTCAGTTCTGGAATTCCTTCAGGATCGTTTCTCTGCGGGTCTCTCCCCATCCACTCTTAAGGTGTACGTGGCTGCCGTTTCGGCTTTCCACGCGCCAGTAGATGGTGGACCTCTGGGGAGGCACCAATTGGTCATTAGGTTTCTCCGTGGTGCTTGGAGGATGAGGCCGGCGATCAGGTCCAGGGTGCCTGCCTGGGATCTGGCAATAGTTCTGGAAGGGTTGTCCCTCGCTCCCTTCGAACCTTTAGAGTCGGCTTCGCCTAAGGACTTAACACTGAAAATGGTCTTTCTCTTAGCGATTACCTCTCTTAAGAGGGTGGGAGATCTCCAGGCCCTGGCGGTAACGCCAGCTTGCTTGGAGTTTGCCCCTGGCAAAGTAAAGGCCTTTTTGCACCCGAGTCCGGGCTACGTGCCTAAAGTTCCTTCGAGTACGGCTCGCTCTGTAGTCCTTCAGGCATTCCATCCTCCACCTCATGTGTCGGCGGGAGAAGAGAGGCTTCACTTGCTCTGCCCCGTCAGAGCTTTGAGTGTATACTTGGAAAAGTCTGCTTCTTGGAGAAGATCTGACCAGTTGTTAGTATGCTTTGGGTCACCTAGGAGGGGGCTCCCGGCGACCAAACAAACTATAAGTAACTGGATTGTCCAGGCTATTACTGAGGCTTACAAGGTGCGTGGGGTTCCTTCACCTTTGGCCTTAAGGGCTCACTCGACTAGAGGCATGGCTTCCTCTAGGGCCCTTCTATCGGGAGTACCTCTGCAGGAGATTTGTGAGGCAGCCGGCTGGGCTACCCCGCATACTTTCATCAGGTTTTACAGTCTCAGCCTTCCCAGTACGCCCGGTGCACACGTACTCGGCCCTTGCTGAGTGCCTAATCAGTTTCACTCTGGGGCGGGTCTGTTCGGTGCGTGGCCTAGTGGGTACTCGTTCCCCAAAGAGTCGATTTTATCGACGCAGTGTTGAGTTCCCTCGATAGGGAACGTCTCGGGTTATGACTATAACCCTTGTTCCCTGAGAAGGGAACGAGACACTGCGTCGTGTTGCCATGCCCCCTTTTTCAGACCCTTGAGCGTCTTGCTTCATCGCGAGGCTAGTGTGTGTTGTGACAGCGTCACTTTTATACTTCCGGGTATGCCGTCACATGTTACGTCACGACGCAACACCAATCAGGATTGGATTAGTTTCATTCATACTTCAGAGGCGCACGCTTAGGGAGCGTCCCCAAAGAGTCGATTTTATCGACGCAGTGTCTCGTTCTCTTCTCAGGGAACAAGGGTTATAGTCATAACCCGAGACGTTTCTTCCATCAGTGTAGTTTCTCCCATCAGTGTAGTTTCTCCCATCAGTGTAGTTTCTCCCATCAGTGTAGTTATTCCCATCAGTGTAGTTTCTCCCATCAGTGTAGTTTCTTGTATCAGTGTAGTTTCCCATCAGTGTAGTTTCTCCCATCAGTGTAGTTTCTTCCATCAGTGTAGTTTTTCTCCCATCAGTGTAGTTTCCCATCAGTGTAGTTTCTCCCATCAGTGTAGTTTCTCCCATCAGTGTAGTTTCTCCCATCAGTGTAGTTTTTCCCATCAGTGTAGTTTCTCCCATCAGTGTAGTTTCTTGCATCAGTGTAGTTTCCCATCAGTGTAGTTTCTCCCATCAGTGTAGTTTCTCCCATCAGTGTAGTTTCTCCGATTAGTGTAGTTTTTCCCATCAGTGTAGTTTCTCCCATCAGTGTAGTTTCTTGCATCAGTGTAGTTTCCCATCAGTGTAGTTTCTCCCATCAGTGTAGTTTCTCGCATCAGTGTAGTTTCTCGCATCAGTGTAGTTTCCCATCAGTGTAGTTTCTCGCTTCAGTGTAGTTTCTCCCATCAGTGTACAGTAGTTCCCTTTCGTAGTCACTTCGAGTTACGTCAGAAGTGACGGAGAATGGGGGGTTTCGCATAGAAAGCCAATCCTCTTCGAGTATTAAAAAACGAGCCAATGGCAAAGAAATGCCATGGGTCTGCAGAATTTGCATAGCATATCTCCGCCTCATCCCGTGACTATAAAAGGAGGAAGCGGACGCCACCGCAGTTTCCGCTTCGGAGCCAAGAGCATATCTTCACTCCACAAGCCAAAAGATCTGAGTTACAAGTGACTCACCCTCTTCGAGACGAGCGGCTCTCCAGTGTTGGTGTGACGGCGGTACCCAGCGAGTCTTCACTTGCCTGCGGTCTGTGTTGCGGTCTGCCGGACTCTGTGTTTTCTCCCTGGTCGCCTCAGCGCTGCAGAGCTTCCTCTCCTAAAAGAGTGCACGGTGCGCGTCTTTTTAAAGATGTGTTTTTCTGGTTGCGGTCGTTATCTGTCATCCTCTGATGGGCACGAGTGGTGTTTTGTGTGTCTGGGCTTCGAGCATGCAAAAGCAGCACTCGTGGATGACTCATGTTCTTTCTGTGGGAACATGACCATCGCTACACTGAGATCAAGACTCAATGATCTGAAAGTGAGAGTCCCCGCATCCACCACCCGTTCTGCTTCCTCTAACAGGGCTAGTAGTTCGGCTGGGGGACCGGGTGATCTGAGGGTGACGGTGTGGAGTGATCCGACGACACGTCCTCGGACCACGCCCCCCTCTCCAGTGTCGCAACCCGCGAGTGCCGCGAGGATTCAGGCGGGGCTTTCTACGTTTCTTTCGGCGCTCCAGAGGAGGACGCGATATCGATCGCGGCATCACAACGCGAGCCTGAGTCATTGGGAAGTGATGATGCGGCTGCGTTGCCTCCCTCGGGAGTCTCAGCGTTGTCCGTATTGGATCCCGAAATGACTGCTATGCTGTCTCGGGCGGCTTCGAGCATCGGGCTAGAGTGGAACCCTCCGCCCTGTCCCGTTCGCTCGCGGTTGGACGGTTTTTGGGTGCGGCTGCCGCTGCAAAGCCTCAGCCAACCCCAATTCCTCTCTTCCCGGAACTGCATGAGGAGTTGGCGAAGTCATGGAAGGCTCCTTTGACCTCCCGTGAACGTTCGTCGGCTTTCTCCGCCTTTCCCCCCCTCGACGGTGCAGCTGTCCATGGGTACACTGGTGTCCCTGCGGTGGAGCGCTCTGTTGCGATGCAACTGTGTCCGCAGAGCGCGTCCTCTCGTGGTGATCCAAAGCACCCGTCTAAGGCCTGTAGGTTCTCGTCAGCAATGGTGGCGAGATCTTATAGAGCTGCAGGACAGGCAGCTGCAGCCATGCATGCGATGGGCACCTTGCAGGTCTACCAGGCCCAGCTGCTCAGAGACATGCACGAGGGCGGGACTGACCCAGGGACGTTTGACGAACTGCGTGCCGCCACTGACCTCGCTCTCCGGGTGACGAAAGTGGCCGCACGCTCCCTGGGTCAGGTGATGGCCACTAACGTGGTCCAGGAACGTCACCTCTGGCTCAACCTGGCTGATATGCGGGACGCTGAGCGGACTCGTCTGCTTGACGCTCCCATATCCCAGGCTGGCCTTTTCGGCGGTGCGGTTGAGGACTTCGCCCAGCAGTTCTCGACCGCTCAGAAGCAGTTTTAAGCGCCCTGCAGAGGCCTCCCTTTGAGCCTCTGCAATCAGTCGAGATTAAGTTCCTGTCGCTTAAGACAGTGCTCCTGGTTGCACTGGCCTCCATCAAGAGGGTAGGGGACCTGCACGCATTTTCCGTTGACGAAGCGTGCCTGGAATTCGGGCCGGGTTACTCTCACGTGATCCTGAGACCCCGGCCTGGATATGTGCCCAAGGTTCCTACCACTCCCTTCCGGGACCAGGTAGTGAACCTGCAAGCGCTGCCCCTGGAGGAGGCAGACCCAGCCTTGGCACTGCTCTGTCCAGTACGCGCCCTCCGTGCTTACGTAGACAGAACGCAGTGTTTCAGGACCTCAGACCAGCTCTTTGTCTGTTATGGTGGGAGCCAGAAGGGAAGGGCTCTCTCAAAGCAGAGGTTGTCTCACTGTATAGTGGACACCATTGCTTTGGCTTACCAACAGCAAGGTCGTCCGTGCCCCCTTGGTGTGACAGTCCACTCCACCCGGAGTGTGGCTTCCTCTTGGGCTCTAGCGCATGGCGCCTCGCTAGCAGACATCTGCAGAGCTGCAGGCTGGGCGACACCCAAAACATTCGCCAGATTCTATAATCTCCGAGTGGAGCCTGTGTCCTCTCTTGTACTCGCTCACCCGGCCAGTACTGGACCCGCTCAGGTATCTTCGCTTGCTCGCCATTCCACTCCACCGACTGGATAAGTGCGATTTTTCT
This sequence comes from Pimephales promelas, assembly GCF_016745375.1. Next base: position 685,038 of record NW_024121173.1, on the reverse strand, counting down.
CAGTTGAGTCTTCTACGGAAGCCCTGAGTTCCTCCAGCACTGTTGATGCTGACGCCAGTGTCTTGCTTGGACGTCGGTTAGGTGCCTCCATGTGCATGGTTCCTCCTAGTAACCCCCACATGTGTATTTCCACTGTAAGCCTCTCTGAGCATGTGTCTTCCCTCGGCAAGCCATCTGCCACCCCTGGAGTTAAGTTCTGCCACCTGCGGTTGGTGCTCCAGTGATCTCCATATGTAGTCCCTAATTCAGCCATATGTGTATTGTAAGTCCTCCTTCGGTAGGCATCTGGTAGCATGTCCATCCCGGGATATGTTTCCCAGTGTACCTTGGTATTCCTGTGTCAAAGTAGGATCCCTGGTTTTAAGCTATGTTCAGGGGTCCAGACTTTCGCAGGGCACTGGAAGACAGCTATGAAAATGGCGTGATGGCACAGACCCCCATTCTCCGTGACTATGAAAGGGAACGTCTCAGTTACGGATGTAACCCTTGTTCCCTGAGTAGGGAACGGAGACGTTACGTCTCCCTGCCACTTCCGCTGTACCGCTGGGTAGATGCCTGAGTTCAGTCTCGGCTCCTCAGCGAAGACATACTGCGGTGGCGTCCGCTTCCTCCTTTTATACTCACGGGATGAGGCGGAGATACGCTATGCAAATTCCGCAGACCCATGGCATTTCTTTGCCATTGGCTCGTTTTTTAATACTCGAAGAGGATTTGCTTTCTATGCAAAACCCCCCATTCTCCGTCACTTCTGACGTAACGTCTCTGTTCCCTACTCAGGGAACGAGGGTTACATCAGTAAGCGAGACGTTTCCCATCAGTGTAGTTTCTCCCATCAGTGTAGTTTCCCATCACTGTAGTTTTTCCCATCAGTGTAGTTTCTCCCATCAGTGTAGTTTCCCACCGGTGTAGTTTTTCCGATCAGTGTAGTTTCTCCCATCAGTGTAGTTTCTCCCATCAGTGTAGTTTCTCCCATCAGTGTAGTTTCTCCCATCAGTGTAGTTTCCCACCAGTGTAGTTTCTCCCATCAGTGTAGTTTCTCCTATCAGTGTAGTTTCTCCCATCAGTGTAGTTTCTCCCATCAGTGTAGGTTTTTCCCATCAGTGTAGTTTCTCCCATCAGTGTAGTTTCCCATCAGTGTAGTTTCTCCCATCAGTGTAGTTTCCCATCAGTGTAGTTTCTCCCATCAGTGTAGTTTCTCCCATCAGTGTAGTTTCTCCCATCAGTGTAGTTTCTCCCATCAGTGTAGTTTCTCCCACCAGTGTAGTTTCCCACCGGTGTAGTTTTTCCAATCAGTGTAGTTTCTCCCATCAGTGTAGTTTCCCACCAGTGTAGTTTTTCCGATCAGTGTAGTTTCTCCCATCAGTGTAGTTTCTCCCATCAGTGTAGTTCCCTTTCGAAGGGAACTCAACAATACGTCGAATGACGCTATGGGGAACGCCTCAGGCGTGACAGGTGTCTGAAATCAAATATCAACTCACAGTAATCAGGTTGACCGGCGACAGCCCGTGCATCATCAGCTTGAATGATGAGCGCGTCAATCTGGATGTATAAGAAGGGCGCCTTGAAACCGTGACAACATCTTTTCGTCTTCAGGGACTGTTTGTCTGTGTGATAGTATCAACGATTAAGCGCACAGAGACGTGGAGAAACACTTTGCGCGAGTGTGCCAACTTGTGTCCAGATATTTGACACCGGAGGATTCACACGATCTGTGCGTGTTCTGCCTGAAAGAAGAGCATGTGCGGGAAGCTCTCGAGGGAGTTTTTTGCGCGAACTGAGAGTTTTCCTTTCAGAACTCTCTGCTCTCGTCTGACCCACTTCTCGAGGGAAGTGGGCGCGGCATCTGAACCCCGCGGTTCCGGTTCCCGCTCGGGCTGAGGCTCAGTGGCGGTTGAGCTCGTGGAGCTTTCAGATGGAGCTGGCAGATTATCGGGAGAGGGGCGTTAACCTCGCGGATGATCTACCAGCTGACGAGGGTGAGTTACAGATTAATGTTGGACATCTAAGAAGAGAGAAAATGAGCGCTCTCTCTCTTTGGTGAATCTGTAACTGTTCTCTTTGGGCAGGGCAGGAGTTGGCTGTAATATATATATATATATATATATATATATAGAAAAGGATGTCAGTTTGGTTGAGACCGAATCATTTCAGCCCTCCTGCCCAGTGTACGCTGAGCTGGTTGACATTATGGGGCGCGCCTCAGACAGATTGCTGTTGCAGTGGAGGCGCGTCTGGGAGGAACCCGCTCATGGTATTTTGGATGGCTGGTTCCTCCCCACCCATAAGCCACCAGCCCGGATGAGCCTTCCATTCGTTTCCGATCTCCACGCTGGGATCGAGAGGGTATGGAAGAATCCGTTCTCCTCACGTCTCTATCTGCATCAGCGGGCTAGTTTCGCTGCTGTGGAGGGAGCCGTGGAGAACGGATAAGTGTCGAGGCCGCCAGTGGACGAGACGTTGGCTAACTATCTCGTCTCTGGTTGGTCCTCTTTACTAAGAGCTCTGACCCTGTCATCCAAGCTGCTCAAGACATCTTCATGCTTGAATGACAGAGCGTACACGGCAGCAGGTCAGGCAGGTGCGGTTCTGCATGCCCTTGTGGTCCTCAGGCCTACCAGACCGATCTGTTGCGGGACTCCGGGCCACCAAGCAATCTCCCACCCAATGTGGTCGCCAGGTTACAGGCCTTACCAGGCCTTCCTGGTCATGAGCTCCCACACACTGTGGTCGCCAGGTTACAGGCCTCAACAGGCCTTCCTGGTTATGAGCTCCCACATATTGTGGTTGCTGGGTTACAGGCCTCACCAGGCCTTCCTGAATTCAGAGTGAAGTACACAAACCCATACTTCACCTATTATTGTGGTAAGTCACCCGACGAGATGTCTTGTGCACTTTTTAAAATCCATTTCTTATGGTGAGGGTCACGCGCAGTATGCTTCGGTCCCTTCTTATGTGGCTCAGACCCCGGTCTTTCCTCGGGTCCCACTTTAAGAGTTCTTAAGAGCTAACTTCTGGAAGTAGCTCCCACTTGGTGTGGTTTTTCAGGTACACCAGGCTGGGTCTCACTGACCTTCCTGAGTACGAGCTCCCACCGGATGTGGTCGCCAGGTTACAGGCCTCACTAGGCCTTCCTGGTTATGAGCTCCCACATACTGTGGTCGCCAGGTTACGACCTCCCGCATACTGTGGTCGCCAGGTTACAGGCCTTACCAGGCCTTCCTGGCCATGAGCTCCCACACACTGTGGACGCCAGGTTACAGGCCTCAACAGGCCTTCCTGAATTCAGAGTGAAGTACACAAACCCATACTTCACCTATTATTGTGGTAAGTCACCTGACGAGATGTCTTGTGCAGTTTTTAAAATCCATTTCATATGGTGAGGGTCACGCGCGGTATGCTTCGGTCCCTTCTTATGTGGTTCAGACTCCGGTTCTTCACTTTGGGTCCCACTGTAGATGTGTCTTTGTCGCAATACATTACGACAGGCACTTCCCTTGTTCAAGCTATCTCCCACAACTGTGGTTTTAGGTCTGATTAGACCTTTTTCGAGGTAGCCCCACATTGTGGGTCTGTCAGGTTTCTAGCCTCTGGCTTTCCTGAAGGATGAGCTTCCACATGCTGTGGTCGTTGGGTTTCAGGCCGCACAACGTACGGCCTTCCTGACATGAGCCCTCATGTATCGGAGCTCCCCACACATGGGGTCATCAGGTCTTAGGTCTTTTTGACCTTCCTGATTTTTGATCCCTCTCTTACTTCCTCAGTGCTCAAAAGCGAGCACTGGGTGGAAACTCGTGGATTGAGTGTACGATTCTTATTGGTTCGAGGTTGAGTCACACTCTCCGGAGGATCCCGTCTCTGTGATCCGAAACTCGATGGTTTCCGCCAGCTTCGCGGGCCTTCAGTTTTTGGATGCCTTTTCTAGGCAATTTCCAGAGGCTCTGTCTTGGACGGACAGGCTATGGCCAGACTGTGTGTCTAAGTACAGATCACCAGGCCAGCCTGGGGGCATTTCAGGAGGAGTGTTCTCCTGAATAGTGACTGGCTGGGGGTCTCTTTGGCCCCCTAGCCACACTCCCTAGAAGGGACCCCTTCTATTTTGAAGTTGTGGTCCTAAAGCCTTTGAGCTGGCCCTGATTTACTCACGTTATTACGTTCTGGTTTTTCTTGGTTCATTAGCTTGGGCTATGACCGGTAGGGAGTGCTGTCACTGACAGCCCGATGTAACATAGGGTGAGTGGTTTCAGTGTTCCTTGGAATTACTGGTTCTGACAGTTGTCACTGCCTTTCGGCATGCACTCCCCTCAGCATGGCGGAGTGGGTATTTCGTTCCCCATAGCGTCATTCGACGTATTGTTGAGTTCCCTTCGAAAGGGAACGTCTCAGGTTACGACTGTAACCTATGTTCCCTGAGAACAGGGAACGAGACAATACGTCTCGTTGCCATCCCTCGGGGCCTGCCTGCAACAGTCCCTTCAGACGATAGGATGTTGTCACGGTTTCAAGGCGCCCTTCTTATACATCCAGATTGACGCGCTCATCATTCAAGCTGATGATGCACGGGCTGTCGCCGGTCAACCTGATTACTGTGAGTTGATATTTGATTTCAGACACCTGTCACGCCTGAGGCGTTCCCCATAGCGTCATTCGACGTATTGTCTCGTTCCCTGTTCTCAGGGAACATAGGTTACAGTTGTAACCTGAGACGTTTTTCCGATCAGTCTAGTTTCTCCCATCAGTGTAGTTTTTCTCCCACCAGTGTAGTTTCCCACCAGTGTAGTTTCCCATCAGTGTAGTTTCCCCCATCAGTGTAGTTTCCCCCATCAGTGTAGTTTCCCCCATCAGTGTAGTTTCCCCCATCAGTGTAGTTTCCCCCATCAGTGTAGTTTCTCCCATCAGTGTAGTTTCCCCCATCAGTTCCCTTTCAAGGGAACTTCGAGCTGCGTTGTCAAACGCGATGGGAACGCTCGCGTCGTGGGACGTGATTGCGTGATTGAACGTGATTGCGTCGTGAAGCGTCTGTACAATCAGTCCAATGAGAGAGTAGGACGTCAGGTGACGTCATCGACCAGGCAACTATATAGCACCCTTGAGATCAGACCGCGACAGCTTCTGTAGCCTTCAGCAAGCGATCTCTGTACTCTGTCCTTGTCTATTTATTGTTGTTTGTCAAAGCCAAGAAAAGAAATATATATCACTATCTATATTTATGGCAAGCAAGATTATAGACGCTGTGTGGTTCCCTGCCCTCGTTAAATCACGGGTGGGGACACACATCAGCTATTTGTTTGGGAGTGGAGCATGCCAGCAGTCAGTTCTCGAGGGAGCTGACTGTGGGCATTGCGAGAAGCTGTCCGCGAGGACGCTCCGCTCCCACCGGGCGTTCTCCAAGGAGGACGGTTCGGTTCGCGTTCCCCGCGCGGGTCTCTCTGTTGCCGAGGCACGGAGACGACTCGCATTTCGGGGTTCGCAAATGGATCTAACAGCGGGTGTTGGGACGGGCTCAGCTCTATCTCAGCTTTCACATGCCAGATCTAGTGGACTGCGATTTCCAGTTCCGAGGAATTGGTATCGTTAGTGTTTTGTTTTAAAAAGAAACAGTACAAAACAAATAAAAATGTTAAGAGAAAGGCAAATGTTTGACTTTTAAATGAATGAATAAATAAGTCAGCTCATATCTGCTGAATAAAGAGGAGCTTTTAAAAGGAGGTTTTATTTATGCTTTTGCCAGTTAAAATTTTACTGGCTAGCTGAACATTATGAGATTGGAAAATAAATAAGAGTTTTTAGATTAAATTTATCTTAAAAACTAGAAAACTCTGTTTCTCAGCCTCCTCGTCGGGGTTTATATTTTATGTGTTTAATCCCCATATTATAGCAATGTTTGGGTATTTCAGTGCCTCGGGTTAAGAGACGCTTGCAAGCTTTCTCTCTCCCGAGTCGGTTTCATCGTTTTTAACCCCGATGTTTCCCACCAGCCATCATAAACAATGAATAAATTTTTATTAGGCAGCCCTGGTGGGTATGGAATGAGTGTGAGGAGCGACTCTCTGAGGAGGGTCGCAGCGCTGCCAGTTCGGTTGTTCCCGCTGGTGGCCACAGAATTATATGTACATATGTTTTTTCCGATATAAAGATAATGGGAAAATAAAAATATGTCTGTTCTTCAGGACGCTCCGCTTTCAAGAAAACTATGAAATAATCCATTCAGCGGTGTTCCAGAGGTTTCTTCCTCACCAATATTCCTGAGACTGCTGGACGAGAGCTGTCTCGGCCTATTAAGCTCCTCGCAGCACAAGGTGCAAACAGAACAGTCTATAGCCAGTTAGAGAAATGCAAGATCTGAGGACTGTTTTATCTCTAAAAAAAGCTTGGACAAAGGAGAAGCCCTGACGCTGAGGCGGTCAGGCTTCTAAGGGTGGTCCCCTTTGGGGTAGGGACGGTTTTGAGAAATCGTTTCTCCTCAGTGCCCTTTGGGGCGCGACTCTCTGAGGAGGGTCGCAGCACTGACGGTTCGGTTTCCCTGCTGGTTCGCCTTTTCAGGGCACCAAGGTCTCAGTGTCCCTAAACGAGCCTTAAAAACAAGCAGTCAGTTCGGTTTCCCTGCCGGTTCACCGTTTCAGGGCGCCGAGGTGCCTGCTTTATCCAACGGTCCTCCGAGGAGGGTCGTAGGAACTAAGCTAGTGAAGAGATAGGCAGATCTGAGGACTGTCATCATCTCTAATAAAGCTTAGACAAGAAAATGAGGCTATCAGGCTTCTGAGGGCTCCTCCGGGCCAGGGACGATTTTGAGAAATCGTTTCTCCTCGGCAACCTCTGGGGTGCGACTCTCTGAGGAGGGTCGCAGCGCTGCCAGTTCGGTTGTTTCCTGCCGGTTCGCCGTTCAGGACACCGAGGTGTCAGCGTCCCCATACGATCCTCCGAGAAGGGTCGTAGAGCGGTCAGTTCGGTTGCTTCCTGTCGGTTCGCCGCTTCAGGGCACCAAAATGATTGTTCAAGCAAATCCAGAGGCCAGTCTTGAGAGACTGGTTCCCCTAGTAGAATTTCTGGCAGCGTGAAAACTACTTCCACACATTTCTCAGTGGGTGCTGCACACTATAGAAAAGGGTTTCAGAATTCAGTTCGGTTCTTGTCCGCCCAGATTTCTAGGCGTCCTCCTCGTAGTGGTGGACCCGAGCAGGTTTTGGTTATGGAGCAGGAAGTATTGACACTTCTGTAAAAGGAGCTGTAGAAGGGATTCCTCCTCCCAGCAGACAGCCATTACTTCATTGTTTCTGAAAGAGGATGAGGTGTTGCGTCCTACTCTGGACCTGTGTCAATTAAACAGCAGGACTCAGAATCTTAAGTTCAATATGCTTAAATATGATTGTGTCACAGATTCAGTCCAAGAACTGGTTTCTCTCAATAAACTTAAGGGACGCTTACTTATCTTTCCATCCTCATCACAGGAGGTTTGCTTTCGGAGGCGAAGCATACCAATATCGGGTTCTCCTATTCAGCCATCGTTCACCCCACACCTTTGTTTTCAATATGCGTGGATGTAGCTCTGGCTCCTCTGGACTCCAGGGCATTTGCGTATTATACTATCAATGATTTATTGATCCTATCTCAATCTGAGCATGTGGCAGTTCGGCATTGAGATGTCGTTCTGTCTCATTTTAAGATGTTGGGGGTTGTTGCTCAACGCCAAGAAGAGTGTGCTCTGAGGACCACTTTTCTAGGTGTAGCCTTTTACAGCAGTAAATGGGGTATATATCATGGCAGCTGCGTCCAACGTAATTACTTTTGGCCTTCTGTACATGAGACCCATGCAGTGATGGCTCAGGACCAAGGGGTTTTCTCTGAGGAGAAAAACGTTTTTCGCATGATCAAGGTCACGCGGCTTTGCCTTCGTGCTTCGGTCTTGAGGAAGAACCTTTGTTCCTCGCCCAGGCCCATTGTTGGGGGCTTCTTGTCGACGCATAATGTTATCGACGGATGCTTCCCTCACAAGTTGGGGGGTATATCTAGGCCAGTTACTCACTGTCAAGCATTTTTTAGACTGGTGTCTCTCATGGCAGCTGTGTCCAACGTAGTTACTTTTGGCCTTTTGTACATGAGACCCATGCAGTGATGGCTCAGGACCAAGGGGTTTTCTCCGAGGAGAAAAACGTTTCGCATGATCAAGGTCACGCGGCTTTGCCTTCGTGCTTCGTCATGTCGAAGAGCCTTGGTCCCTCGCCCAAGCCCAGTTTTTGGGGCATCTTGTCGACGCATAATGCTATCGACGGATGCTTCCCTGACAAGATGGGGGTGATCATGAGTGGTTGCTCGGCGGATGGTACTTGGCAGGACCATCTACCTTTTAGCACATAATTGGCTAAAAGTGATGGCGGTATTCCCGAAAATCTCAATACTTCCTGCCAGACCCTAGAGGTCACTATGTGTTTGTCCTTTCGGATAAAACACTGATGGTCTCGTATATCGGAGCAGATATTCTGTTGAGGCAGGGGCTGAGGCCCAGGGAATGGAGACTCACCCCCGAGGTGGTGGAGTTTCTTAGGGAGAACTAAAGTCAAACTAAAGTCAGTTGACATTTCACATCGTTGGTACAACGCATTACTCTATTTGGTTCTCCCTCACACATCCAGCTCTGCTTGGACTGGATGTGATGTATTAGGTGTGGTTAACACTACACCGGTACGCATTTCCCGATATCTTTGCTCCTGGGAGTTCACCCTCATTTGGAGTTTGGATACTGTGGCTTGGCCTCTGAGGGGGCCCGGCTCATAGAATCCCGTCTCTCGACTGAGGTCGTTGAGACCATTCTCCAATCCAGAGCTCCTTCCACGAGAGAAACTATATGCATTGAAATGGAAATTATTCTCCATCTGGTGTGGCGAACATCACCAAGATCCTGTTAACTGCCCTGTTGGTACAGTTCTTGATTTCTTGCAAGACCATTTCTCTGCTGGATTATCTCCTTCTACCTTAAAGGTTTACGTGGCGGCTATATCGGCCTACCACACCCCTCTGGGGGGTACTTCTATCGGGAGAGATCCTCTAATTACTAGTTTTTCTCGGTGGTACATGAGGTTGAAACCTGCACTGCACTTAGATCACTGGCTTGGGATTTGGCCATGGTACTTAAGGGTCTGGCTTTGGCTCCCTTTGAGCGCATTGAAGAGGTTTCAGAAAAATTCCTCACTTTGAGAACATTTCTCCTTGCGGTTTCATTTACCGGAGATTAGGATATTTGCATGCCCTGTCGGTTGCTCCTTTATGCCTGGAATCTGCACCGGGTATGGTGAAAGCATTTCTATACCCTAGACCGGTTTATACTCCTTAGGTCCCAGTTAATTTTTGGGGGCCTTATAGTGCTGCAGGCCTTTTATCCTCCCTTTTAATACCCCAGATCAGGAACGACTGAACCTGTTATGTCCAGTTCGGGCATTAGATGCCTACGTTCACAGAGCTGCCCTGTGGCGTAAGTCTGAACAATTATTTGTCTGCTTTGGGTCACTCAAGAAAGAGTCCCCTTCATCTAAACAGGTTATGAGCAAATGTATAGTCGAGGCTATATCATTAGCTTATGAAGCGGCTGAACAGCTTTCACCTATGGCTGTTCGGGCCCATTCTACTAGAAGTATGGCGGCCTCTACGTCCTTTATTCCGAGTGTTTCCCTTCTCGATATTTGTAATGCGGCAGGATGTCCTCTCTGCATAGATTTGTCAGATTTTATGACCTTGGCCTCTCCACTCCTGGGGCTAGGTTGCTTGCTTCTTAGTGTGCGCAAGGACTTCACACAGAACGGGCATTTCTCAGCATGGCGTAGTGGGTATGGGGTTCCCATCGCATTTGACAACGCAGCTCGAAGTTTCCTTGAAAGGGAACGTCTCAGGTTACGTATGTAACCCTGGTTCCCTGAGAGGGAATGAAAGCTGCGTTCGCCTGCCATATTTCCTGCATGCCCTGATCGACTTGCTTCAGGCCTTTCACAGAAGCTGTCGTGGTCTGATCTCAAGGGTGCTTTATAGTTTCCTGGTCGATGACGTCACCTGACGTCCTACTCTCTCATTGGACTGATTGTACAGACGCTTCACGACGCAATCACGCAGAGCGTTCCCATCGCGTTTGACAACGCAGCTCTCGTTCCCTCTCAGGGAACCAGGGTTACATACGTAACCTGAGACGTTTTTTGGTGTTGTGCACAGCATCTGTTGTTCATCAGTTCATCATGTTTTTGACCATGTTTGCCTTTTCTCACCTATGATTTACACTTTTCAGTCCCTCCAGGATTTCACGATTTTTTTGTGTGATTTTTGTGATCAAAATGACTGATTTTGTGGTGGTAATTTCCAAAAATTTGTGAAAAAATTTGCGATTTATATATAACATTTACCATAACAGTTTTTTTGTGATTGTTGTGGGCAAAAAATTGATTGATTATGCGGCCCGTTTTCTTTAAAAATGCGATGGAATATGCGGGATATTTATGCAATTTTATGCGATGAAATTGCAGGAATTTGCAAAAATTGAGGGAACTTGCAAAAATTGCGGTTTGATGAAAAAGAGAAAAAAAAGTGATTCCCCCAACATCCTGTTCTTACTACCCAGACAGCAAACTGACATTGAATCAACGTGGAAACGACGTCTCTCATGACATTGAAACAACGTTGATTTTGCTCATCGAATTAACGTTGAACCAACGTCAGACACGGCATTCTTCAAAGCTAAATGAAAATCGAAAATTGGTTTGCTTTCATAACGTTGAAACAACGCGTTGATTTCAAGTTGATTTTCTGTTAGTTTTGAAAGAATGACGCGTCTGACGTTGGTTCAACGATAATTCGATAAGCAAAACAATGTCAGATCAACGTTGTTTCTATGTCATATTTCCACGTTGATTCAATGTCAATTTGCTATCTGGGTAGGCTAATGTAAGAGTCATTTCTTATTACTTCCTTTGATAAGCAAGCATACTACATCATAGAAAGTGCTGGGAATATTTAATTTCTTATCTTGTTTTATTTCAGAGTGTAACGAGTGTAAATAAGGTGTGGCCCCTTTAAGAGCTCCGCGCTCCCTGTTGAACTCTCTGCAGTGTTATATTATATGTGCGCCTCAAACACCCCATGTGTGCGGGTAATTTCTGTTTGATGCTACTTCTTTTATCTTATGTTGTTTATTAAGTAACGATGTGACGGTAGAACGTGTGACAGACAGTTATACGAGTTCGATTTGTGAGATGTCAATCGCCTCACTTCATAACGTTCCCATGGAAACAGGGGGAAATGGCTGCTCTTGTGTGAAGCAAACGCAACATTTTTCAACTTTCTGCTAAGATACATGTGACTTTTTTTGCAACGAAAATGCAAGGATTGTGAAATTATGCAAACCCCGCATATTTTGCACGGAAATCGGCAATTTATGCGGCGAAAGTGCGGCGTATTTGAAAAAATGCGGCCCCGCATAAATATGCGGACTTTGGCTGATTTTGCATTGAATTCAGCGATCGCATAATCGCGTTTTTCTGGAGGGACTGACTTTTCTGTTTGCATCCTTGTTCCATAAACTCTAGCACCGCAGAAGAGATAAGTTATATTGGTGACGTAGATTAAATGTATGGTTACTTTGGAGTATGCTTTCTTAAAAAATGAACTGTAATAAAGTTGGCTATACCCACTGTAATGCTAATACCAGAGACGCATTTAGAGAGTTTATAAGTGGTGAGCCTATGACAGCAAGCGTAACCATTTCACCTTATTGTTGGGACACTGGACTGTATCAATGTTTTCTGTTTGTCGGTTAGCCTAAATATGGTGTATTTTTTAGTTAAATATTGCACTGGTGTAAATGCTGAATATTTATAGCTAGATTTAATTTTAAGTATGCTTTAGTTAAAAATTAACTATGGTGATTTAAAAACATGATCCATGTAAATACAGTGTATTTTGCATGGAAAGTGTATATCATTACAAAATACAGTAATACAATATAATATCTAATAGTAACTACAAAGATGCTCACAACTAAAGCTAGGATGGATTATAGGAAGTATATCAAGGTTAGTTGCACTATTAATGTTTGCACTGTGTACCTGTGTATTCTTTGTGTGCAGGTTAGCTGCTCTAAAGCTAACTGGATGGGCTGACAGCAAAAGATCATGGGAAAGCATCAGTCAACTGAAAAAAATCCTTTGTGGAAAACAAGTGAAAACCATTGGTACTCATCTTAAATGAACAGTTCAAAATGTCTGTATTGCCAATGATGTGCTGTCTGTACTGTAGCATATGTTCTCACACAGCATGCTTTGCAGAATACTGTCAGGAGCACTGGGATGAGGACGAGTTCTTTGGCTACCAGTTTCTGAATGGCCTCAATCCTATGATGATCCAGCTCTGCTCAACTCTGCCCGAGAACTTCCCCGTCACAGACGACATGGTCAAAGGCTCCCTAGGAGGCAGCAGCTTGGAGCAGGAGATGGAGGTACACTACTTGCTACTGGCAATGATTTGGAATGACTAGGTCTGGTTTGCTTTGGTTTTGCCTAATTTCGTGTGTGTCTTCATATTTGGTGTGATCTGCACCCACACCCAGAAAGGGAACATCTTCCTGTCTGACTATAAGATGCTGGATGAGCTGGTGGGTAATGTTATCAGTGGCAGACAGCAGTATCTCACGGCTCCCCTGGTCCTGCTGTACTGCAACCCTCAAGGGATGATGCTGCCCATCGCCATTCAGGTGCGTATCTTGCATCCGAAGGGCAGAAATCCACGGGTTTATAACCTCGGATGAATATAACCTCGGCTCTTTGAGGGAGAACACTCCTGTATCACTCCTGTAAGACACCTCCCTGTATGGGATACCGCGGCTTGAGCATAGGGATTAGAATTGGCTTCAACTGGGAAATGCTCAAGAAGAGATATCCCAGGTTGACCCTGAAGTGCTTTGACCGAAAGAGAAGTACCTGGGGACCTAGGCGTGCAATGTGTGTTATTAAATTAAATACAGATGAATACATTTTAAAAGATGAGGTAAATACCCAAATTATTACAAAGAAACAAAGAAAAGGTGACATGTAATGTACAACTTAAGAGTGGGCAAAAATGTCTAAATAATTAAATATTAAATAAACCTTTTTATTTTAATTTTTCAGTGTATTTATAGAGTATTTAAGACAGATGCTGCCCATATTCCAATTTTCACGGATGTTCAAATTTAATCTGCACAGTTAAGGCAAAAGCCCACCAAAGACAATCCCATCTTCCTCCCGACGGATTCAAAGGCTGACTGGAAACTGGCCAAGATCTTCGTCCGAAACGCAGAGTTTGGCGTTCACGAGGTGGACTTTCACCTGCTGAGGACTCACCTGTTGGCGGAGGTGTTCACAGTGGCCACGCTGCGCAATCTTCCCTCTCCACACCCTCTCTACAAGGTATTCAATCTGTCATATGAGTTGGTTTGATGTGTGAATGGCGAGAGCTCATAGAAAAACAGGGGCGTCTTCCAGACATGCCACATCCACAGAGAGAGAGAGAGATGTTCAAAATGCTTTAATTTTTGACGTTTCAAATACATTCATATTCATATTTAAACAACATTAGGCACTTTGAGCTTGACCATCACTCGTCTCACCAGCATGAGAGACATTTTGCGGCATCAGATCGATTTCCTGAATCCTGCATCACTGCGGTCTCCTCACTGTTCTGGGCTTTATGTGAACATGCCATCCTTTTATGGCCCACATCCCCACACTCAAAACACTTCATACTTCCAGAGTTTGCATACACCATGTACCACTTTCCTTCATACCATACTCGGATAGAAATATCCAATTCTGGCTCATTCACAAATGTGAATGCCTGGCCCCTAAAGGACATGTTTTAAGCCTCTGAGGACCAAAAACACATCCCCGCGTTTTGATCGTTTTTTTCTTCTTCACACATAAGCCGCTTTCCGACCAAGTAGTTACAGGAACTTAGTTATAGGAACTGTCCACTTCTAAACAGTTCTAAGAACTGAAGATCTGAAGTAACATTCCCATCAGGTGTGCGTAATGCATGCATATAATTAGTATGTATACACTTCTTATTCAAATTGAAAAAGAATGTTGTGGGAGCATCCATGTCATGTACAGAAACAAAATGTGATTTTACAAGAGCTCTTTTTACTTTTTCATTTAACATTTGACTTAGCTCTTGCCCCTTCTGGCTAAGATCATCTTGTAATTTTACATCACTCTAATCAATTAACATATTGTTACGACCCTTCTTAGTTTTTAACCGTCTAGGCATTTAGAAGGGGAACATTAATCATCCCTCGACACCCACCATAGAAAACACTGGGAAGTGACTGAGAGAAACAAAGGCAGTAGAATATTTAAGGTTTTATTTTATTATTGCTGGCCACAACCGGTCAAAATAGCTCTCCATAAAATATGTGTACAGCACACATATTCATGAAGAAACAATTCAAACAAATATTAACCAATCAATAAAGTAACATAAACATACCAGCAAATTATGTATTAATTCTGGGAAAAGAAAAGGGCAACTGGACAGTGCCAACTCAAAGAAATTAATAAAAAGAAAACAATCTTTCTTACCCGAATTTAATCTAACCTAACTAATAAAAAAATAAAATGTAGAAAAGAAAGATCTTCAACGTCCGAGACGTCGTATACTTCCCTACACTAACTAACCAAAACAAAAATACAACAGTGGCACTTGTCCCTAAATCTAGTGTTTTTAAACAAAGAAAAAAACTACATGTGCGCAATGTATGTCACGTGACATCTTACCTGACCCTTTCCTTTATCCCTGTTTTAATAAAGCATCTTTACTCAAGTTCAGATAATGAGTAAAGGAGTTCAGGTTTAAGACACTATAATTCACATGACAAACTTAAACGAACTAAATCAATAATCAAACGAATGTCAACAAAACCGTAACAAAGGACTCAGCACACGGTTGCAGTTCCCAAAACAAAAGGCTGGCCCCACAATCGCGTTCAGGTGCTCCTTTTATAGTTCCCGCATCTCCTGATGATCCCCGTGATTGGATCGCTCTTTCCCTCCTCTCTGATGACAAGCCTCAGATCAGCCAATGACCGTAACCAGGACAACCAATCAGCGCTTCTCTGCGAAAGAGAAAGTAACACGGCAGAAACACGAAGAAACACAGAGACACCCAAAGTCGCAAACTCGTGTAATCGCCTTTATTCGTAACACATATTTTGAATTTTTGAAATATCTTTCTCTAATTTTGCCATTTCATACTTAATTTTACAAGAGGTATGTACCATAAATTGTTGACAGAAAAGCTTAATCTGCGTTTTCCCTATTTCCCACCACTAAAGCAGATTTTCATAATAATTTTTTTCTTCAACCCAACAATTCCAAAACATTTTAAAATTCTCATAAAAATTAACATCTTGAAGTAATTTAATATCAAAACGCCACTAAAAGAATTGTGGTTTTGTTTCTGATAAAACAACATTCACTGAAATGAGCTGATGATCAGAGATAATGCAGGGTGTTATGTATGCACCTATCACTCTATTACACTGACTATTATGTAAATAAAATCAATCTAGGCGTGCCGCACTAACTCTATCTACTGCCACTTTAAGCCAACTATATTGTCTCACGTTATTTTTTTCCCTCCACACATCTACTAGCCCAAACTGAGAGGTTATTGCTTTCAAAACTTTAACAGAAGGAGGATGTGGTTCTTCTCCAATCCTATCAATAACAAAATCAGGGGTGCAATTAAAATCTCCACCTAAAATTAAAACATCTTCTTGTGAAAGAGAAACAAGAGTATCTTTTAACATCTCAAAAAGCTTAATTCTATCCTTACCAATATTTGGTGCATAGATATTAACAAAGACAAAACACATATCTTTTATTTTAGCTTTAATTAGAAGAAGTCACCCCTTTTCTAGTTCATCAATTGATAAAATCTTTACATCTAATTCAGGAGAAAACAATATTGCCACCCCTGCACTTAAATTTGTCCCATGACTAAGAACACACTGACCATCAAACCACAAACCCCAGTCTACTTCATTGTTTATGTCACTGTGTGTTTCTTGTAGAAACATCACATTAATTTCTTTTAGCTTTATGCATTCTTTTAACATCGCCCATTTATTTCTTGCCCTAAGACCATTTACATTAAGGGACCCCATTCTTAGGACATCCATAGTGAAATAGTGTAGGAAAGCAGAAATCAACAGAATTGTGAAAAGAATACCAGGAGAAGGATAGATACCCATTGTGCACTTATTTTTGTTTTCCTTTCGCAGCCCGGCGTTTCACAGCCCTGCCTGGTTTTACTCCTCCTTGATAATTGTTGTTATATATTTTTTTTAATCGGAACCTTTTCTGCTGGGATAATACTTCTAGGCTGCATTCTTGTCTCACTTTCATAACAGATAACACAAATTTATCCACATCTGGAAAGAACTTACCAATTTCAACACTTTTACCCTTAGTCTCATCCAAAAATGCATTAATCTGCTCAACTGAATACAGATCGCTTCCACAATTTACCACATCAACATCAGCCAATGACTCATCATCTCTACAACTCTCTACAGTTGCTTCTGACAAATCATCCATCTCTTCACTTTGCCCCTCATGCATCTCATTTTCCTGTACTTGGCCTACTACCCCAACACAAACATCACTCTTACCACCACCACCACTACAGCCTGGAACCACAGCATCAATGACAATATTTTCCAAAACATTTGGCCTTACCTCGGTATTCGTATCTGCCGTTCCAGACTGTTGCGGTGTACTTTCCATCACAATCTGCGGTGCATCAGGTGTTTCAGTTGGGCCTCGCTCTTCATCATTACGCGCTTTGTGCGGACAAGTGAAACGTTTATGACCAATATCACCGCATTCAAAACAACGCAAAGTCTCCGTACTAGCATACACCATATATGAGCTCTCTCTGTGAGGTATCCGAAAAGATACGTCAAGCGTTTTAGTGGGAGAGCTCAAAAACATGTAAACGTGTCTCCTAAAAGATAACACGTGCTTCAGTGCAGCGTTTTTGCAACCTAAAGGAATCTCTTTTATAGCGCCGGCAATTTTGCCAAATCTAGTCAACTCTTTAATAATGATCTCATTGCCGACGAATGGGGGCACATTTGAGATTACAATTTTCGTTTCCGGTGCTGACAACGGTGTTATCGGCACATACGTTTCATTGATCCATATTCCACTTTCAATTAAGGTTTTTACTTGATTTTCACTTTTCAAAAAAACAACAACCTTGTTCATTCTTGAAGCAGAACTAATATTATCATTACCAACATTGGCTCATACAGCAAGGAGAACATCCTCAATAGAAGTATTCGCCTCCGGGGCGCACCTGAAACCATTTCGGAGGGTGAGAGGCGACGCCCCCCCCGCTTATCTTATCCCTACTCTAAACCCTAAAAAAGTGATCAGAGGTGTGAAACAAAAAAGAAAATAAAGAAAAAAAGAATAAAGAAAAAAAGAACTGCTTGAAAAACGCAAAACGCTCTCCCACACATGCACCCACTCCCAACATCCGCTCTGAAAGAGAGAGAGAGAGATTTTTTTTTTTTTTGAGATTTTAGAAAAACTTTACTATACAGTGATCATTCACACACTTTTACACATTACTTCATCTCAATTCATCAGAAAAAGTTAAAGCATTATTTTCAACTTTACAAAGTACATCTCCATAAGTCCAGATTTTTTCAAAATCCCATAAATTATTCATATGTAAATAAAAGGAAAAGTCATGCTTAATTCTCGCTTTTACAAGCCCTTTAAACACACTCACAATATTACATTCATTTCCATGTTCAATTTTCTTTTTTCTACTTGCATAAATAGACATTTTGACTTGACCAATAATAAAATTGAGCAAACGCCCCAATTTTCTCTTTGTTTTTGAATCCTTAAAACCATAAATGTCACGTTACACTAATTAGAACCCAAGCGCAGACAGAAACTTTCTCAAAACACGGTTTATTAATAACCGGAAAACAAAAACCCACGATGGGGCAAACAAACAGAAACTATAATAACAAGCTTGACAATATAACTGGAACATTCACAGACAGATGACAGTACTCACAGAACCAACTGTTAACAAGACGAACCAGCACTGAGAAACAAACAATGAAAGTTTACATAGAACACATAATCACAAAGGTACAGGTGACACTGATGAACATCAATACTAACGAGGGAACAAGGGGTGTGGTAAGGACACATGATGACTATCACAGGTGACACTGATACAACATTAACTAACAAGGAAACGTGGGTAAAATACAATGCAAACACATAGCCCAAAACAACCGGCCATGTGTTTGTACACAAAACAAGAGACAAATACATGACATAACATCCTCCTTACGGAGCGGCTACCAGACGCTCCACATGGGACATAACCACTTGTAAGCTAGACATAAACCAACAAAACAGAACAACCATTAACAGTGGCAAACATAAAAACATAACATTAGGATTGGGATGACACAATAAAAATAACACATGAGGGAGGGGGGTGGGGGAACAAAAGTTTTTGTAGGTGGAGGTCCAGAGTGGGTAGGCGGAACAAAAGTCCTGGATTCACTGGACATTGGCACTGATTGAGGACACGAAAACTGGGCAGGTCTGGGTGGAGATACATGAGGTACAGTCTTGGGAGGTACAGGTCGGGGCACGACAGGAACAGGTGTAATTGGGGAAACAACAGGGGACACAACCGAAGTTACTGCAGCAAGCAGAGGAGCTGAAACAGAACCCAAAACTGGGGGTGTTGCCTTTTGCAACGGAGCTGAGACAGGTGGCACCACAGACAGCTCAGCATGGACAGTCCTTGACTCCATAGCTGGGACAGAACTGGCCTTGGTCACCCTTTCATCCACTTCAACGTGGACAGGACTTATATCTGGGACAGGGCTTTACATGGTCACTCTCTCATCTACCGCAGCGTGGACCAGACTGACAGAAGCAACCTGGAGAGTCGGCACAGAACAGGGAAGGGACTGAGATGGTGAACCTGACGATCTCTTCCTCCTCCTCTTTGACCGTGGTGCAGAAGCCATAGACGGACCTAGGATCCCCGCAATGTCCGTAGCAAAAGCTGAAGGACCTTTCATAGACGAAGTTGTGAGAACATGGCTGCCAAGCGTTGTCGTGGCCAGGACGTGACTCTCCGGGATCGCTGGCAATGCAGTCCTTGTGGGGTCCTGCCGCTCCTTTTGACGCACATGGTCCACTACCTCTCGAAACGGGCGTCGGATCAGCCCCTGCCGTTCAGCCAGCGGAGGAGGTACATTAAGCCCCGCAATGAAATAAGAGTTTAGGAGGACCTCCGGCGTAAAACTTCTCTTCTCCTCTAGGCCCTGGGCATATCTCTCCAGGGATCTCTCTCCCTGGGGAGGAAACGGAATCTTGCCCCTCCTCATATCCTTCATGATCGACTGCCACCATCGCTCCTGGTCACCCAACTGGCTACTGGCGGAACAAGACATAGCCTATTGTCTGCTGGGTTAAAAAAATGGGCTGGTTCGTTCTGTCACGTTACACTAATTAGAACCCAAGCGCAGACAGAAACTTTCTCAAAACACGGTTTATTTATAACCGGAAAACAAAGACCCACGATGGGGCAAACAAACAGAAACTATAATAACAGGCTTGACAATATAACTGGAACATTCACAGACAGATGACAGTACTCACAGAACCAACTGTTAACAAGACGAACCAGCACTGAGAAACAAACACTGAAAGTTTACATAGAACACATAATCACAAAGGTACAGGTGACACTGATGAACATCAATACTAACGAGGGAACAAGGGCTGTGGTAAGGACACATGATGACTATCACAGGTGACACTGATACTGAGTTTGACTGTTTTGCCATTGCTGGAGATTTTAACATTCACATAGATAATGCAGAAAACAATATGGCAAAAGAAATCAAAACTGTTTTAAAAACTTTTGATCTGACACAGCATGTACACGGTCCCACACACAATCGTGGACACACTCTAGATTTACTTATCAGTACGGGTTTAAACATCTCATCGATTGTTATTCAGGATGTAGCACTGTCTGACCATTTCTGTATTTTATTTGATATATTAATCTCTTCTGCCATTGAAGCTAGAGCTGTGTCTGTCAAGAAGAGATGCTTAAATGAAAACACTGGTGTGCTATTTATGAAGGCTATATCTTTAAAACCAAGCATATCTGCCGACTCCGTTGATTTTCTCCTTGATTCTTTTAACTCAAAAGTTAAGAGTGTAGTTGATGATATTGCTCCTGTGAAAGTCAGGAAGAATAGTAGACAAAAAGCACCTTGGAGAAACTCAACAGCTGTGCAAAATATGAAAAGACAATGCAGAAGAGCAGAACGCATGTGGCGGAAGACAAAACTTGTAGTCCATTATAATATCTACAAAGACAGCATCCACACTTTCAATAGGGAACTAGGCAAAGCTAGACGGACTTTCTTCTCAAATATTATAAACAGCAATATAAACAACACACGCACTCTTTTTGCTACTGTAGAGAGACTGACAAACCCCCCAAGCCAGATTCCCATAGAAATGCTCTCAGAAAGGAAATGCAGTGAGTTTGCTTCTTTCTTCTCTGAGAAAATCAATAACATCAGAAAGGTGATCAGCACATCCTTGAGTTGCTCTGGGGTCAGGCAGATCAGACCACAACCTGAGAAAGTAGTTACTATGTCTGATTTCGAAGAAATTGATGGCACAATTTTGGTAGAAACCGTACAGCACCTTAAAACATCAAACTGCACCCTTGACACACTTCCCACATCTTTTTTCAAAAGTGTGTTAAACTGTTTAGAAGCAGATCTCCTAGAAGTGGTAAATGCCTCAGTTCGCTCTGGGAGTTTTCCGAACTCCCTGAAAACTGCAGTTGTCAAGCCCCTCCTGAAAAAGAGCAATCTGGATAAGACCATCTTGAGCAATTATAGACCGATCTCAAATCTTCCTTTCATAGGCAAGTTCATTGAAAAGGTTGTCTTCAATCAGCTGAACAAATTTTTAAGCTCAAATGGATATTTTGACAATTTTCAATCTGGTTTCCGATCGCATCACAGCACGGAGACAGCGCTCATAAAGATAATAAACGATATTCGCTTAAATGCTGAAACAGGCAAATTATCCGTGTTGGTACTACTCGACCTCAGTGCTGCATTTGACACTGTTGATCACGACATACTTCTTGACAGGCTGGAAAACTGGGTGGGGCTTTCTGGGATAGTCCTAAAATGGTTCAGCTCATACTTAGAAGGGAGAGGTTATTATGTGAGTATGGGAGAACATAAGTCTGAGTGGACATCCATGACTTGCGGAGTCCCTCAGGGCTGGATTCTTGCGCCACTCCTATTCAACCTGTATATGCTCCCAATGAGCCAAATAATGAAAAAGAACCAAATCGCTTACCACAGCTACGCAGACGACACACAGCTCTACTTAGCCTTATCACCTAACGACTACAGCCCCATTGACTCCCTGTGCCAATGCATTGATGAAGTAAACGGTTGGATGTGTCAAAACTTTCTGCAGTTAAACAAAGACAAAACTGAAGTTATTGCGTTTGGAAACAAAGATGAAGTTCTAAAAGGTGAATGCATACCTCGACACTAGGGGTCGAACAACTAAAAATCAAGTCAGGAATCTTGGCGTGTCTCTAGAGTCAGACCTTAGTTTCAATAGTCATGTCAAAGCAATAACTAAATCAGCATACTATCATCCGAAAAATATTTCAAGAATTAGATGCTTCGTTTCCAGTCAAGACTTAGAGAAACTTGTGCATGCTTTCATCACCAGCAGGGTGGATTACTGTAATGGCCTCCTCACTGGCCTTCCCAAAAACACCATAAGACAGTTGCAGCTCATACAGAACGCTGCTGCCAGGATTCTGAGCAGGACCAGAAAATATGAACACATCACACCAGTCCTCAGGTCTTTACACTGGCTGCCAGTTACATTTAGGATTGATTTTAAAGTATTATTACTGGTATATAAATCATTTAATGGGTTTGAACCTCAATATATTGCAGATATGCTAACTGAATATAAACCCAACAGATCACTCAGATCATTAGGATCACATCAGCTAGAAATACCAAGGGTTTACTCTAAACACGGAGAATCTGCTTTTAGCTATTATGCCAGCCGCAGCTGGAACCAGCTTCCAGAAGAGATCAGGTGTGCTCCTACAGTAGTCACATTCAAATCCAGACTCAAAACACATCTGTTTAGCTGTGCATTTACTGAATGAGCACTGTGCCACTGTTCGTCCGACTGTTACTGCACTTCATTTTATTCTAAATGGTTTTAATTTACTGTATTTTATTTTTATCATAATTTTTATTTTTCATTATTTCTTATTTTTTTATTCTAAACTGTTTTAGTTATTCTGATTTCTTTTTTGGATTATTTTAATTTCTTCTATGTAAAGCACTTTGAATTGCCATTGTCTATGAAATGTGCTATATAAATATACTTGCCTTGCCTTGCCTTGATACAACATTAACTAACAAGGAACGTGGGTAAAAGACAATGCAAACACATAGCCCAAAACAACCGGCCATGTGTTTGTACACAAAACAAGACAGTTCAAACAGTTCAAAAAGTGGCTTCAACCTCTCACAATGTGCAAAACAATGAAATACTGTTTCCCTCTGTTCACAAAAAGCACAGTTTTCTTTTACAAGCAGATTAAGAATGAAAATAAAAGCATTAACGGCAATAATGCCATGAATAAATCTCCATTGCAGATCTCCAGTAAACTTTGTCAATGGTGGCTTGTAAAACATACTCCACATTGGCTTAAAACTAGAATCCACACTTAAGTGACCTCTCCAAGGATTATCAGAACGATGTCTCAATTGTTCCTTATTCAACACTTTTACACACATTTTATAAAAACTCTTTCCATCAATAGACATAATATTTCGGTCCTTCCAAACTTTTGACATTGTTAGAGGACAATCATGATCTGTATCTGGCAAGTCTGGAGAAATCCTTATTACTGGAAACAAATCCTTAGCATTTGGTTCACTTTTTAATGTTGAAAAGTCAGAGTGCTATGAGTTTCATGTACAACCTGCGTGAAGTTGGCCCCCCACCCAACACAAAACGTCGTCAAAATATGCTCAATCGTTTGTGCTCCGTTTGTGCTGGTTTGTGCTGTAAAAAGTTTTGTTTGTGCTGCTTCGGTTTTTTAGATATTAAAATAATATTTTTAGGTCATTCTGAGGTCACTCAGCCCCCCCACATGATCAAAATTCACCCAAAATAGTCTCGTTCGTTTGTGCTTCGTTTGTGCTGGATTGTGCCGGTAAAATTTTCGTTTGTGCTGTGTCGGGTTTTAAAATAACAGACTTTGAATTATAGGCGATGATGTCATCAGCCCCCCGCATGCTCCAAATTCATCCAAAATAGTCTCGTTCGTTTGTGCTCCGTTTGTGCTGTTTTGTGCTGTAAAAAGTTTCGTTTGAGATGCTTTGGATTTTTAAATATTAATCATTGAAGGTTAGGTCAATGACGTCACTCAGCCCCCCACATGCTTCGAATTCATCCAAAATAGTCTCATTCGTTTGTGCTCCGTTTGTGCTGGTTTGTGCTGTAAAACGTTTAGTTTCAGCTGCTTCGGTTTTTTAGATATTAAAATATTTTTAGGTAGGTCATCTGATGTCACTCAGACCCCCACATGATCGAAATTCACCCCAAATAGCCTCGTTCGTGTGTGCTTCGTTTGTGCTGCATTGTGCCGGTAAAAGATTCATTTGTGCTGCGTCGGGTTTTAAAATATTAGACATTACATTATATTATTGATGATGTCACCAGCCCCCCACATGATCCAAATTCAACCAAAATAGCCTCGTTCGTTTGTGCTTCGTTTGTGCTGAATTGTGCTAAAATTTTACCGTGTGCTTGTGCTAAAATTTTACCGTGGCGTCGGGTTTTAAAATATTAGACTGAATGAGAGAGAATTATAGACAGTAGCCTAACTTCTCCAGTACAGACGTTTTTTATAGCTAGCAACAGTTAAAGGAAGACCGAAACGGCAAACCAAATCACAATATTCTGTTACCTATCCTGTGTGTAGCCTATTCAACTCTTAACACACTGAGGATCATTGGATGTGTGGAATGTAACACAAACTCCAAGGTAGCCTAAGTGTTTTTATATATTATGATGTTTTGTTAATAGCCTAACATGATATGAACAATGTCAAAAATACATGCACCATAATCTGTTTTGCTGTGCCCTACAAAGGCAAAGTGCAGTAAACACATTTAGTCAAAAATGAGTTAAGACTTGTAATGGGCTTTATGACACGTGTTCTGTCTTGTGAAAAAATATCTGGGTTAAATTATGTCCCGTTTCGGAGATGCATTACCACATAATCTACCCATAACATGTTTGACTGTATGGTATAAAAACTTTAAAGGCTTTTTTCTCCGTTTCTTTGTTTGCGTATTTACTGCACTTTGCCTTTGTAGGGCAGCGTGTGTGTAGGCTATAGATCTATTATAGTACAGGTCAAAAGTTTGGATATTTTTTTAAAGGTCTCTTAAGCTCACCAAGGCTGATTTTTGTTGTTGTTATTGATCAAACATACACTGATAATGTAAAATATGATTACACTTTAAAATAACTATTTTCTGTTTTAATTAAACATAGCAATTTATTCATGTGATGTCAAAGCTGAAATTACTGTCATTACTCCAGTTTTCAATGCCACATTATTCTTCAGAAATCATAGGAAAATGTTGATTGATCAATTATTATTGGTGCTCAGTTAAGAAAGGTTTTTATTTTTTTTATCAATGTTGAATAGCCTACCCATTGCGTGGGTTTTAGATGCTTAAAATTTTTGTGGAAACCATAAAAAAAACATTTTTTTTTTCTGATTAATTGAATGCATCCTTGCTAAATAAAAGTAGTATTCTTTTCAAACAATCAACGTTCTTTTATTATTCTTTTATATTCCTTAACCAAAAAACTTTTAATGGTTGTATCTTGGTTTCCAGAAGAAGAAAGAACGAATCGGTTACCTAACGTAACCTCGGTTCTCTCTAGATGAGGGAACGAGTATTGCGTAAGCTAGCTTACGCTACGGGAAAGATTCATCTTTGCTGAGAAGTTGAAGCCAAAAAATTATTCCATAATTTTGTAATCATTGTCAACGCAGTCTCTTCTGAGGCAGACCATGAGCGGGCTATCTAGCGGCTCATTGGTTCGCTCAGAGAGAATGCACGAACCTATGGGAGAGCGGCGCTGAGTCCGCGGCCAATGAGCGGACGGCGCTCGCTTACTGCGTCACAGCCCGCCAAAAGGGGCGTGGCTACAGTGTATAAAGGTCGCTCTCCCAGCTCGTTCGTTGATTCTGTAGCATGAAGCGAAACGCTAGTGGCGCAAGCACGGCCGGGAACGCAATACTCGTTCCCTCATCTAGAGAGAACCGAGGTTACGTTAGGTAACCGATTCGTTCTCTTACGAGAGGTTCTCTCGTATTGCGTAAGCTAGCTTACGCTACGGGAACACCTGGTCAACGCCGTGCGCGCTAAGTAACCACTAAGCATCCCAGGGGAAAACCGGGGGGAATCTATAAGTGGCTGAAGATAATACGGCGGCCAGCATAGCGGCCGTTATCATCTAGTGCAAAAACGCCCAAAGGCGGCCGGCGAAGGCGGGCCGTGATGTGTAGGCAATGCATAAGCACATAGGGGAACACAAGGGGTCAGCCGGTTGTGATGGAACTCCCGATAGTGCGGCTTCTATAGGAGGGCTGTGAGTACTAGACCGCCAGAACTTTAGCCTGTAAGGCTGGAACTTCCAAGTTATAAAATCTGACAAAGGTGGAGGGGGAGGCCCATCCCGCAGCCACACAAATGTCGTGGATGGAAATCCCGCAGGACCATGCCCACGATGAGGCCATGCCTCTGGTGGAATGAGCCCTGATGCCCAGAGGGCAAGGCAGGTCTTTAGCGGCATAAGCAGAGGCAATCGCGTCTACTATCCACCTGGATAGGGTCTGTTTCGAGGCGGCTAGTCCCTTGGTGCGGCCACCAAACGACACAAACAGCTGCTCCGAGCGTCTGAACGCGGCAACGCGTGTAGTGTACACTCTGATAGCCCGAACCGGGCAGAGGCGGTCAGCGTCACGTTCGCTATCGGATGCAGGCAGCGCCGATAGAGAGATAACTTGCGCCCTGAAAGGGGTACCAATCGCTTTTGGAACATAACCGTGTCTAGGCTTTAGAATGACTATGGAGTCACTCGGTCCAAACTCTAGGCACGCGGCGCTCGAAGACAGCGCGTGAATGTCCCCCACACGTTTTACTGAGGCGAGAGCCGTCAGAAGAACGGTTTTTAACGAGAGGTATTTTAGCTCCACGGACTCAAGTGGTTCAAACGGTGGGGCTTTCAGAGCTTCTAGAACTATAGAAAGATCCCAGACCGGCACCGTAGGGGGGCGAGGGGGGTTCATCCTTCTGGCTCCCCTGAGGAAGCGGATGATTAGCTCGTCTTTGCCCAGAGACTGGGCGCGCCGGGGTTCAACGAACGCCGCGACGGCTGCCACGTAAACCTTAAGAGTGGATGGGGACCTGCCCTTATCCAGCATCTCCTGAAGGAACACTAGCAAAGACGAAACCTCGCACGTCCGTGGGTCCAAATTCTTGTCGGTGCACCATTTGGAGAACACAGACCATTTTGCAGCATAGAGCTTTCTGGTAGAATCCGCTCTGGCGTGTTTGATCGTGTTCAAAACTCCTTCTGGCAATTCGACGCGTAGTCGTTGGTCACCCATGCATGAAGCGCCCAGCGCTGTGGATGGGGATGCCAGATCGAGCCGCGGGCTTGAGTGAGGAGATCTGCTCTGATTGGAATGGGCCACGGGGCTGTCTGTGACAGACGCGTTAGCTCCGGGAACCAAATCTGATTCTCCCAGCGCGGGGCTATGAGGAGCACCGAGTGGCGTGAGTCCCTGATTCTCTGAATGACCTGCGGTAGCAGAGAAATCGGGGGGAAAGCATAGAGCGGGCGGCGGGGCCAATTCTGGGCTAGCGCGTCCTCGCTCTTCGAAAAGAATATTGGGCAGTGAGCGTTCTCTTCTGACGCGAAAAGATCTATCTCCGCTCTGCCGAATAGGCGCCACAGTGTTTGGACTGTTTGAGTGTGCAGGGACCATTCTCCGGGGGAGACCAGGTTCCTGGACAGCCTGTCTGGACCGTCGTTCAGATGGCCCGGCACGTGCGTCGCTCTGAGCGATAGCAGGTGACTCTGGGACCACAAAAGGATGCGGCGCGTCAGATAAAAGAGATTCTTGGATCTGACGCCGCCCTGACGGTTGATGTAAGATACCACGGCCATATTGTCGGAGCGAATCAGGACGTGGTGACCGTTTATGCGCGGGAGGAAGCACAGCAGCGCGTTCTCGACCGCGATCATTTCCAGATAGTTTATGTGTAAGGAACTCTCGTGGCTCGACCACTGGCCGGCGGCCGGTGAGCCCTCGCAAACCGCTCCCCAACCCGAGTTGGATGCGTCTGTCGAGATAACTTTCCGGCGAGAGAAGGTTCCCATGGTAACGCCCCTCTGAAACCACTCGCTTTCTGCCCATGGCTGCAGTGCAGTGATACATGACTGAGTAATCTTGATCATCTGGCGGCCCGTCGTCCACTCGTGGTGGGATACGCGGCTCTTTAACCAGAGTTGAAGGGGGCGCATGTGCAGAAGACCCAGCTGTAGCACAGCGGAGGCTGAAGCCATATGACCCAGCATCCTCTGAAGCGATTTCAGGGATGTATGGGTACCCATCTGAAACGAGGCGGCCAGGCGCTGAACACGGCGCGCGCGCTGTGTGGATAAGCGAGCCGTCATCGTGATAGAGTTCAAATCTATTCCAAGGAACGAAATAGTTTGACTGGGCTGGAGAGAGCTCTTTGTCCAGTTGACAGAGAGTCCCAGCGCTTCCAGATGGTTGAGGAGAACTGTGCGGTGCGACAGCAGCTCCGTCTGGGAATCTGCTAGAATCAGCCAGTCGTCCAGATAATTCAGTATGCGCAGCCCTTGACTTCGCAGGGGGGCGAGCGCTGTATCCATGCACTTCGTGAACGTACGGGGTGCTAAGGATAGGCCGAACGGGAGAACGGCATACTGGTAGACTTGGCCCTCGAAGGCGAAACGTAAGAATGGCCTGTGATGAGGGTTTATCTGGCTCTGAAAATAGGCGTCTTTCAGGTCTAGAGAGATGAACCAGTCCCCCTGGCGGACGTGCGCGAGGAGTTTCCTGACTGTGAGCATTTTGAACGGTCTCTTCATGAGCGCTTTGTTCAAAGCCCTGAGATCTAAGATCGGCCTGAGGCCGCCGTCTTTCTTGGAACCAGAAAATAACGGCCGTAAAACCCCGACTCGGTCATAGATGGCGGGACTCTCTCTATAGCGCCCTTCTGCAGTAGCTTGGCTATTTCTAAGCGAAGCGTGTTCATAGCAGCCGGGCTGACTGTGGATTCGAGCCGCACGCGCGAGCGTGGCGGGCGGCGACGAAACTGTAATCGATACCCATTCTTTATTATGCTTAAAACCCACGGGGAGATGCCGGGGATGGCTTCCCACGCTTCGTAGCATACGGCTAGTGGTTGAATGGCGATTTCGCCCTGATTGCTGCACATCGCGGGCTGGACACTGGGTGTGGGCACGCTTATAATGTGGAAGGCAATGGGACTTACACTCAGAGAGGAGTTTATGGGCCGTGAGACAGAGCGGGCAGAGGGGGGACACGCGCACGGGCTCGTGGGCGTGCTTATGTTCTCTGCTACTGGAGCGGATAGTGCACGCTCCGTGTGAATGGGCTCTGCGAGAGACCCTGGGCATAAAGTGCTTGTGTGTGTACGTGAGCACATGGTTGTGGGCACATTTTTTACACTTGAGGCTTTTATGCTCTTTTTGTGAACTCTCTGGGTAGCCGTGAAAACGGCTTTTAGTCGCTCGCAAGCGGGCAGGGAAACCGGCTTGTTTGTGGCGGTAAACACTACTGTAGTCAGCGGAGAGACGGGGACTAACAGTGGGCGAAGCTTTGACGGTGGTCCGGCCGCAGCGGGAGAAAGCCGTCTTTTTCTCAGCTGTGCTAGGCAGACTTCTGTTGATCGGGCTTCAGCGCGATCTTGGGTCGAGGCCCCCGGGGAGGAGGCTGTCTGCGGCGGCTGTCTGAGCGAGAGCGAGGGCGGCCGCCCTGTCTACGCTGGGGCTGCTGAGCTTGCTGAGGCGGGCGCTGCTGTGGGGTTCTGGCAGGCGGCTCGTGAGAGCGGCCCCTCGAAGAACTCGAGCGGCGGGGCAGGAACAAGTTCATGGCCTGAGTCGCTTTTTGTACCTCGGAGAAGCGGTCAACTATGCCCGTGACGGCAGATCCGAAGAGCCCGGTGGGAGAAATAGGCGCGTTGAGGAACGCGGCACGTTCTGACTCTCCCATGTCGGTAAGCGTGAGCCATAAGTGTCTCTCGGCGACACAGAGGGCGGCCATGCATCTCCCTAGAGCTTGTGCGGCGGCTTTAGTGGCGCGAAGGGAAAGATCCGTAGCGCTTCTCAGATCCGAAAGGACGGGCGGTTGCCTCCCGCTGCTCGCCATTTCACACAAGATGTCGCTCTGGAGCACCTGGAGGACAGACATCGAATGCAGCGCTGAAGCGGCCTGACCGGCGGCGGAATAGGCGCGGGCATGGAAGTTAGAGGTCGCTCTGCACGCTTTAGAGGGAAGCGGCGACCGAGTCCTCGACGGGCGGCATGGCAGTATAACCCTTCTCGGCAGCTCCGTCCACTGAGCGCAGCGAAGCGGACACATCAGAGCGATTACGAGCCGAGAGAGGAGCATTCCAGGATTTCGTGAGCTCGCTGTGAAGCTCAGGCAGGAAAGGTGCAGCCCGGCTGCAGGCGGGGGCCGGACGCCGGTGCAGGAACTTCCCATCCATGCGGTTCGGTGGTTGCTCAGGAGGAGGAGACCACTCGAGACCCAGGCGGCTAACGGCCTGAGAAAGGAGGCGCGTTAGTTCCTCTTCGATGCCGGCGCGGGTCCCCGCAGACTCTCTCGTCGATGAGCCGATCGACGACCAATCCTCGCTGTCCAAAGCGTGCAGCGAACAAGAGTCCTTCTCTTCCGCGGTGTCATCGGAAGCGACAGAGCGGCCACTCGGCGGCAACTGTAAGTCCGGCAGGGGCGGAGAGGGAGAGCGGTCAGTGGGCGGCGGCGGCGGCCCACATGGATCCGCAGGGGGCTCCGGCAGTCTCTGGGAGCGGCGTTTCTTCTTCCGCGGCGAAGTGAGAGGCGGCGCTGGAGCGGTTTTTACCGCCTGTAGTCGAGCCCGCAGGGTAGACAGCGGCAGGTCCTCGCAGTGGTCGCATCCTCCGTTGGCGAGGGCGAGTTCTGCGTGTTCCACTCCGAGACAGAGAGCGCAGATGGGGTGGCGGTCTCCATCCTCGAGCGGAGAGCGGCATGAGCCGCAGGAATTACGAGGCATCTTTAAAAAGACGCTCGTGCTCTTTTAGAAGGAATAATAAGAAAGGATACGCGTCGGATGGCGCTAGCTTGCTGGGCGGCTGAAGGTGGCAGACGGCCGGCTTCCTCAGACTCCGGAGCTCGCTAGACGGTGCCTTCTCAACGACGGCGGCTTCTTCCCAGGACAGCGGATGCGTGTAGCTCGCTGAATGAACAAGAATCAACGAACGAGCTGGGAGAGCGACCTTTATACACTGTAGCCACGCCCCTTTTGGCGGGCTGTGACGCAGTAAGCGAGCGCCGTCCGCTCATTGGCCGCGGACTCAGCGCCGCTCTCCCATAGGTTCGTGCATTCTCTCTGAGCGAACCAATGAGCCGCTAGATAGCCCGCTCATGGTCTGCCTCAGAAGAGACTGCGTTGACAATGATTACAAAATTATGGAATAATTTTTTGGCTTCAACTTCTCAGCAAAGATGAATCTTTCCCGTAGCGTAAGCTAGCTTACGCAATACGAGAGAACCTCTCGTAAGAGAACAATATTAAGCAGCACAACTCTTTTCAACATTGATAATGATCAGAAATGTTTCTTGAGCATCAAATGAATAACATCAACATATTATCCAGATTTCTGAAGGATCATGTGACACTGAAAACTGGAGTAATGATGCTGAACATTCAGCTTTGATCACAGGAATAAATTACTCTTCACAATACATTCACATAGAAAACAGCAGTGAAATAATTGTATTTTGAAATAATTGGATCAAATAAATACTGCCTTGGTGAGCAGAAGGGACTATTCAAATATTTTCAAGCTTTTGACTGGTACCGTGTGTGTTGTACAGTATGTGTAGGCTATATATAGGCCTAATTCGTTTAATAACTATTATTATTATGTGTGGAAACTCATGACAATGAATTAAGTCAAAATGATTTAACTTTTGAAATTTAATCATATCGAACATTATGATCATAACAAAAAAATGTTGACCTTTAAAAACTTTAAAACTCAACTTAAATAGGCCTATCAACATTTCTAATTGAATTCGTCCAATATTTTAAAACCCGACGCCAGCACGGTACAGGTGTTCTGACAATTCATGCTACCCATCGAGATTTGCTACTTACCGGTTATGCGCATGTGCAGACGGGTTTTTTTTGTTTTGTTTTTTACAAAAGGTACATTTTCCTGTTATAATGTATAAATTCCCTTTAAAAAAATGCTTACTATCTTATGAATATTTGTACGGTCAGCCAGCTGAAAAAGAATAACTGAAAGTTTGAGTTACTATGAGGAAAGGTGCTTTGACAAGTCAAAGATGAATATTTTATGATAATTTTTATTTTTCACACCGTTTTAAAAATAAAAACAGTAGTCTACTGTATACAGTAGCTACTCATAACTTAGAATTGTATTATAATTGTATTTCATACGACTTTAACCGGCATTCTGTGATCAATTCGCGCTACGGTAGCATTTTTCGACAAGGCAGCAAAATCCAGCACAAACGAAGCACAAACGAACGAGACTATTTTGGGTGAATTTGGATCATGTGGGGGGCTGGTGAAGTCATCAATAATATAATGTAATGTCTAATATTTTAAAACCCGACGCAGCACAAATGATTTTTTTACCGGCACAATCCAGCACAAACGAAGCACAAACGAACAAGACTATTTTGGGTGAATTTGGCTCATGTGGGGGGGCTGGTGAAGTCATCAATAATATAATGTAATGTCTAATATATTAACTCTTTCCCCGCCAGCGTTTAAAAAAAAAGTTGCCAGCCACCACCAGGGTTTTTGACGATTTTCGCCTAAATTTGAATGCCCCGCTGAATATTTTCTTCCATGAATATATGAAGATGATATATATAAAAATAAAGATCTGAGCCTCTGCTTTTAGGCAAAAAAAACGTTTTTATTTTATCTTCATCTGTTCTTTTTTTATTGCCTCTTGAACAGAGGTAGGTTTTGTCAAAAACAACATTTTGGACAAAAAACTGAGAAAAAGGTATTTTTATCAAACAAGTGCATTTAAAAGCAGAATACATTCAGATGTTGTTTCCTTCATATATAAAACTTTCCAAAATAAATTAAAAACATAAAATAAATGTAAAATATATCAAATTTCCCAGGATGTAAGGGAAATGTAACTTTTGCAATAAAACTTCTGCCTCTGCCTCTCTGTGTTCTACCTGTGAATAATGAATAATTGGAATTACAATAAACAGGCCTAGACACACACACACACACACACACAAATACATATTACAATGTGGTAAATGTGCACAAAGAGAGAAATAATTTGACAATTACACCTTCATATTTAGACAGCCACACATAAATGCCTGCACACACACATGCATATTATAGTGTCATAATATTATACGATCTATCTGCGGCACGTCCATACTTTGTCCCGATCAGATTCAGAATTATCAAATAAAGAGTGATCGGACTCCGAGTCCATTAACCTCCAGTACTTCAGCCATATACCTCTGCATTGTCTGTCTGATACATTCTCACTACTCCACTGTTTGAGACGATTGCAATCTGTTTCTGTGATCAAAGAGTTGCGCACTCATTCAGGACATGCGCGCGGGTCTTCCTTACCGTATACCACCTAAAAAACGGATACCCGGAAAATTCCGTGTTTGGCACAGATGCGTTTTTTCATTAAACCTGGAAAATTCCGTGTTTGGCGGGGAAAGAGTTAAAACCCGACGCAGCACAAACGAAAATTTTACCGGCACAATCCAGTGAAGTGAAGCAGATGGTTCTGAAGACGGGACCGGACTGGCCGCGGCCGGCTGGAGAGTGGATGCAGATCCCGGAAGAAGCTGAGATGGAGGACATGAAGCTTTCCTCCTTCTCCTTGGCCGCGGAACAACCCCCTCAGACGACTATGACGGCGATGTACTCTCAGGACCGGACAATGGCTCGGGAACAGATACCGGCTCGGGAACAGGCACAGGTGCTGGCGCTGCTTCCGGCTCTGGAACAGGCTCAGGCTCCGCCTCGGGCTCTGTAACAGGCACTGGGTTCAGCTCCGAAACACCGGACACCGGCCTCTCCAATATCCGTGTCAGACGCTCCAGACAGTCCCAGCTCAGGAAGGCAGACGGAATGTGAACAATCTCTGACTGGGCAGAAGGGACGAGAACAGTCTCTGACTGGGCGGACGGGACGTGAACAGTCTCTCGCTGAGCAAGGGTGACGTGAACAGTCTCTCGCTGGACAACCGGGACGTGAACAGGCTCTCGCTGGGCAGACTCAGTAGATGAGGTTTCTACTGCACATTCCCCTGACACCCGTCTGCCTCGCTTTCTGCGACGGCGTCCAGCTACTGCAGGTGCCTTGGGAATTGAGGCGAAGAGAGCCTGGTCACCAAGTGTTGCAACAGCTAGAACAAGACCCTCCGAAACCCCTGGCAATGATGGAGCATTCATAGTCCTTGTAGGATCCTGCCGGTCTCTCCGACTCACATAGTTCACCACTTCATTGAACGGGCATCGAATCAACTCTTCCCGTTCACACATCGGAGGTGGTGCATTGAGACCCGCAATGAAACAAGAGTTTACAAGGATTTCGGGCATAAATCTCCTCCTCCCCTCAACATCCTGGGCATATTTCTCCAGGGACTCCTCTCCCTGGGAAGGAAACGGAGTCCTACCCTCCTTCAGATCAGAGGTTAACGTCTGCCACCATTCCTCATGGTCCTCTGATTGCTCTCTAGCCAGAAAAGACATATTGTCTGCTGGGTTCAAAGTGGTTGGTTCGTTCTGTCACGAAATGCAGAAATGAACCCAAGCGCAGACAGTCATAAATAAACATATAACTTTAATTAACAGATAGAAAACAAAAACCCACGAGGGGGCAAACGAACATAGACAATACTAGTGATGTGACATTTGAAGCGAGGCGTCGGAGCTTGTGTCGAGCAAAAAGGGGCGTGCCAGATGAAGCCGCGATTCGAGGCTTGTGTTGTTAACGTGAAAATCACGTGACTGATGACAAACGAGGCCTCGGTTTGTGTGAAAACGTCATCGGTTCGGTCTGAGTGTCGTTTGTTCGAATCTCGCGCCACCTTGTGGGTGTTGTCAGGAGTAATTGAATCAGTTGAAGTAGCGCCAGGGAGTCAGAGTTAGAGAGATGTTTCATCGTCGTTATTGTGCAATATATGTGTTAGGGCTTTATATTATTACATTATTAG
The DNA here is from genome assembly GCF_016745375.1 of Pimephales promelas. The sequence goes on along the minus strand of NW_024121173.1, from coordinate 650,296 downwards.
GTTAGATTAGTTATAGTTTATTGTTAGTATTAATTATAGCTATATTATAGTATTGTTATATTAATTAGATAAGATTATTTTGATTGCTTTGGATTTGGACTGGACTGGTTTTTGATTTGGATTGCCCTTTTGGAATTGTTTGCTTTTTGTGACCTAATCCTTTTTTCTTATAATGGAGCCAGCAAGAAAGAGCTTATTATTATTTTACTGTCTTGATATAGCTAATAATCCTCACTATATGGCTGTATAATATTTAATGTCTAAGCCTGAACACACTTGAAAAAATTCTGTTCCTCAATAAAAATAATTTCTAATCCTTCCTTCGGTCCTCTACGTCCCCAGTCCCATAAGCACAACACAGCACAAAAATAGTAACAGTTCAATACACAAAATCACCAGAAACAATTCTTAACCTTTAACACACCACACTTTTCTGTTGCACTTTACTTTTACACTCCCTCCACCATAAGCACTGCATTCAACAGTGTAACTTTTATTGTTCATACTGTCACTATCCAAATCATTTATGAATAATTAATTAACTCTGTGTGTGTGTGTGTGTGTGTGTGTGTGTGTGTGTGTGTGTGTGCGTGTGTGTGTGTGTGTGTGTGTGTGTGTGTGAGAGAGAGAGAGAGAGAGAGAGAGAGAGAGAGAGAGAGAGAGAGAGAGAATATACATATTTTATTTTATTCCCAGGCAATGGACAAATGTCTGCTCAGGTATTTGTATTATTGCAAATGAAAGGTTACAGACATTAACAGTGAGAAGAAAAAATAAAATAAAACGGGACAGGGGGGGTATATGGACATCATAAGTCTGCTCAGGTCATCGCTTCAGAATTAAATAATTTGTTTGCTATTTCTTTGCACAGTAGGTGTCACTAGTGAGCAATACTGAATGAAGCTTCGAGTAATGAACCTTTGAGTGAAGCAATGGGCTGCGAGGTCTCAGTGGTTCAGGAAGCCTCATTTTGCCATCACTAGACAATACTAGACTAATAAACTTGAAAAAGACATGAGACTAGAATTAACAAACAAGGTACAAACTTAGATCAAGACAGCTCACAGAACAGAATGGCCTTATACGACAACGAACCAACACTGAATAACCAACACAAGGACCTTAAATAAGGAACAAACATACAGGGGTAACAAGGCAGGCAGGTGAGGGAAATTAAACAATAACGAGGTAACAAGATGGGCGGGGTCAGACAATTGACAGGAGAGCACCTGGCACAAAGAAGAACATGACAGCCATGTGCTCACAACAGACCAGACTAAACAAAGACACATGACAAACCACAGGCCATAAGATAACACACACACAACATGACAAATCCTGACAGAATCTTTCTTATGGTCGAGACAATCTGACCATGTCTTGAAAGTTCCTTCTCTAAAGTTTCGTCCTTAGTGAAAGGGGGCACATTCGATAACATCACTTTCTTCGCTGGATTAACCAGAGGAAAAACTTTCACAAAACTTTCATTCAGCGTTATCCCTTTCTCAACAACCTCATTTACTTTTTCGATCTTATCCAAAAAAAGAACAACAGCACCGTTCATCCTAGCAGAAGACCGTATACTGTTATATCCAACAATTTTTCCGATCGCTATACTAACCTCCTCTACTTAGCTCTCACTTCCAACCGGCACTTTAATACCATGCCTTTAATAGCATGCTCCTCCCGAACTATCCATGGCCGCCAGTTAAAAAACTGGCTAAACCTCCCCTATCCTACTCCAACCCCCAAACACACACAATAGGCCTACCAATTTCAGCAAGATATAGTAGAAGAGAAAGAAAAACAACAGACTGTAAAAGTAGAAAAGAAAACTTCAGCCACGCTCCGAGTCACCCTCCACTCTCAACAGACTCTCACACATGCGCAAACGTGAAAAGAGAGAGAGAGAGAGAGAGAGAGAGAGAGAGAGAGAGAGCAAGATAGTTTGAAGGCGTGCGCATGGCTGGGGGTCGCTCGCTCTCTGCGGTTATGTCCTGTCACACTCATCTCACTCACCGTTCAAATTAGCTAGCTGATTAAGATCTAAACAGCTAACTGATTGATCTAAAAGGATCCAATTGTGGGATGAATGTCTAATTCCCCAAAGAAATTCAACAGTGAAGGAAGATTCCCATCCCTATAATGAAAGACTTTCGCGCAAAAGGAAAGCGAGCCACACTATCAGTGGATAAACTCTATGTTGACGGAACGTTATTTCGTGACCGTAACATCACTACTTGGCTATAGGCCAACCGAACGTCCTCTTTCATCAGCCAGAAATATTCTCTTATGGAATTTTGACACTACTCTTGCTGTCTCTCCGTACATGTTGTTATGTATCAGTTACTAGCTCAAGAAGCATTGCTTCCTCTCTTTCTCTCCTTTCATGCTACTCTCGGTTGCTCTTTTCTCTTCCTCTCTATCTATCTTTACTCTCTCTAAACCTCTAAATATGTTCAATGTTTGTACGTTATTATATGTTAAATGTATTTATGTTACATCTATTTGTCTTTTTTTTGTATCAGATTCTGCATAGTTTTGTATAGACTCAGGCCCACATTTTTTTTGTAAACCCAGGATAATCTGGAGTACATTTTGTAGTAATTCAATTATGAGAATACCCCACACCTCTCTATTTTATGTTTTCTTTAAACCCTTTGATCTTGTTCCTTTTAACACACACATAAGCACACAAACAAACACACGCACACATTGCAGTTCTCTCTTTACCCCCTCATTTTTTCCCCTACCCTTAACCTCCCATTCTTTCTCCTCATCAGATCACACATTGACTATACTATGCATATCACACACTTTTTTTAGAACTTACACTTATGCACTTACTTAAACTGATAACATTGAACATACGTGGCTTTCGCATTTAGACCAAAAGAATCAAAGTAATCAATCACCTCATAAAGTTGAAGGCTGATGTATGTTTCTTATAAGAAACACATTTAACTGAAGCAGAAATCCCACTGGTAACACTTTACAATAAGGTACATTAGTTAACATTAGTAAATGCATTAACTAACATGAACTAACGATGAGCAATGCATTAGTTACAGTGTTTATTAATCTTTGTTAATGTTAGTTAATATAAATACAGCTGTTCATTGTGCGTTCATGTTAGTTCACAGTCCATTAACTAATATTAACTAATACAACCTTTGATTTTAATAACGTATTAGTAAATGTTGGAATTAATATTAACTAAGATTAATAAATGCTGAAGAAGTATTGTTCATTCTTAGTACATGTTAACTAATGTAGTTAACTAATGTTAACTAATGAACCTTATTGTAAAGTGTTACCATCCCACTTCTTAAATTCAAGCAATTTGACAAAATATAATCATCTACCTTCTATAGCAAACAAAGAGCTGTCTCAATTTTAATAAATAAAAACATTCCTTTTATTCTAAATTCTTCAGTTTGTGATCTAAATGGAAGATTTATCATCATTAATGTTACAATTAGTCACACAACTCTAACATTAGTTTACATCTATGCATTAAATAATGATGACCCTTCTTTTTTCAATAACCTCTTTTCTCTCCTTCTCAATTCCTCAAATCTCATAGTAGCTGGAGATTTCAATACTGTTCTTAACCCCTCATTGGATCACTCTGGTAATCATGATAAAACACGGGTCTGGTACTCATCTGAAATTATTAAACAGAACATGATTGACTTTGATCTTGGTGACACGTGGAGAAAAATGAACCCATTTTTAAGATAATACTCATATATATCTTCTGTTCACCAATCCTCTTCAAGAATAGATTTTTTTTCTGGTCAGTAACTCCCTTTTTCAACAAATCTCCGAGAACACGATTAACCCTATTGTCATAAGTGACCATGCAGCTATCTCTTTAACTATTTAATTACAATCAAATTTCAAACCGTCTACTAGGTGGCGTTTAAACACGTCTCTCCTAGAGGACAAGGATTTCAATCCATTAATTAGAAGGGAGTGGGCATCCTTTCTGGAGATGAATGACTCTCCAGAGATCTCCCCATCTATACTCTGGGACACCGGTAAGACTGTCATCAGAGGTACAATCATATCATATTCTACACACAAGAAAAAGCAGCAAAAGGAATTGGAAAATACACTAGAACAGAAAATCAAACATTTGACGAACCAATTATCTCACAACGCTTTAGATGATATACAAACCGAATTAAAAAATTCACAAAGACAATTGGAGAGTATGATTCAAAAGAAGACCCAATTCTGCATCCAGCAACTCAAATATGAATAATTTCACCTCAGGTGATAAATAAATCAGGAAAATTCTTAGCTAATATGCTACAACACCACAAAGATAAATTAGTTACTCCATCTATTCTCAACCCCACTGGTAAACCAACCCAGGGTCCGCACGATATAAACAATAGCTTCAGACATTTTTACAGTGACCTGTACTCTGTTCTCAACTCTGTCCGCCTCCCGACACTATCCAAGGATCAGTCACTTTTGTTAGATCAACCAATTACAGTTGAAGAACTCTTCAAAGCACTCCAAAGCATGCCAATAATAAATCACCTGGGGTCTCATGTATAAAACTTTGCGTAGATTTCGTCCTTAAAGTGTGCGTACGCACATAAGGCAGAATTTGCATACACACAAAAGTTTTCAGATTTATAAAACCGTTCGTACGCCAGAACCTGCGCAGAATTCACTTTATATGTCCCAGTCGGCGGGAGATTATGCGCACGTGCGTCTCCTCCCCGAAATAACCATATATGGAGATTACAACGCCTAGTTTAAATATGCATATCCTCATCTGCATATCATTTGCATATGATTATTCAAAGTCAAGACTTAGAGAAACTTGTGCATGCTTTCATCACCAGCAGGGTGGATTACTGTAATGGCCTCCTCACTGGCCTTCCCAAAAACACCATAAGACAGTTGCAGCTCATACAGAACGCTGCTGCCAGGATTCTGAGCAGGACCAGAAAATATGAACACATCACACCAGTCCTCAGGTCTTTACACTGGCTCCCAGTTAAATTTAGGATTCATTTTAAAGTATTATTACTGGTATATAAATCATTTAATGGGTTAGAACCTCAATATATTGCAAATATGCTGACTGAATATAAACCCAACAGATCACTCAGATCATTAGGCTCACATCAGCTAGAAATACCAAGGGTTCACTCTAAGCATGGAGAGATTCATGACATGATTCATTACATTTATATAGCGCTTTTCTGGAAACTCAAAGCGCTTCACATAGAGGGGGGGATCTCCTCAACCACCACCAGTGTGCAGCATCCACCTGGATGATGCGACGGCTGCCATATTGCGCCAGAACGCTCACCACACACCAGCTTACTGGTGGAGAGGAGACAGTGATGAAGCCAACTGGTATAGTTGGGGATGATTAGGAGGCCATGATGGACAGAGGCCACTGGGCAAATTTGGCCAGGATGCCGGGGTTACACCCCTACTCTTTCGAAAGACATCCTGGGATTTTTAATGACCACAGAGAGTCAGGACCTCGGTTTAACGTCTCATCCGATGGACGGTGCTCTTTTGACAGCATAGTGTCCCCATCACTTTACTGGGGTGTTAGGACCCACACAGACCACAGGGTGAGCACCCCCTGCTGGCCTCACTAACACCTCTTCCAGCAGCAACCTGGCTTTCTCAGAAGGTCTCCCATCCAGGTACTAACCAGGCTCAGCCCTGCTTAGCTTCAGTGGGCAACCAGTCTTGGGCTACAGGGTGATATGGCTGCTGGCAATTGTTGGCTATTATGCTGGAACCAGCTTCCAGAAGAGATCAGGTGTGCTCCTACAGTAGTCACATTCAAATCCAGACTCAAAACACATCTGTTTAGCTGTGCATTTACTGAATGAGCACTGTGCCACTGTTCGTCCGACTGTTACTGCACTTCATTTTATTCTAAATGGTTTTAATTTACTGTGTTTTATTTTTATCATAATTTTTATTTTTCATTATTTCTTATTTTTTATTCTAAACTGTTTTAATTATTCTGATTTCTTTTGATTATTTTAATTTCTTCTATGTAAAGCACTTTGAACTGCCATTGTGTATGAAATGTGCTATATAAATAAACTTGCCTTGCCTTGCCTTGCCTTGCCTTACAGGTACACACACAGGTGCAAAAGCACACACACTCACAGACAAGAAATAAAAATTCATTCTTCATTCATATATTTTTATCTTCAAGGAATGTGAAGGCAGTGAATGCTAATCTCTTTCTTGTCCTTCTGCAGCTCCTCTTTCCCCACATGCGATACACGCTCCAGATCAACATCATGGCCCGAAATCAGCTGATATCCAAGGATGGGGCCATTTCCATGGTATGCATATGATTAAAGAAGAACTAAAGTTTAAATCTTTTAAATCTAAATACACTTTCTGTTGAATTCAGTTCATTATCCTATGTACCTGCAAACATTATCTTGTAAGATTGTTAAAAAAAACTTGGCTCTTTAATGTTTTCATTTACATTTATTCATTTAGCTGACACTTTTATCCAAAGCGACTTACAATTGCTCTATATGTCAGAGGTCGCACGCCTCTGGAGCAACTAGGGGTTAAGTGTCTCGCTCAGGACACTGGTGTCTCACAGTGGAGTCGAACCCGGGTCTCTCACACCAAAGGCATGTGTCTTATACACTGCGCCATCACCACCCCTTTTCTATGATGACTGACTTCTTTAGCTCTTTAATATTATATTTTTTTTATTTAAATTTTGGGGAAATTGTTATGGGATTTGTGGTGATGACAGAACTTAGTTTATGTGGTAGCCTTTGACCTAACTTTATGTCATGTCTTCTCTCCGTTATACCACTCGTAGTATGCAGGTGTAGGTGGAGAGTCATTGGAGAAGTTGCTGAAGCGTGCCACTGCCTCCCTGACCTACAGCGCCCTCTGTCTTCCTGATAACATCTCCGAGAGAGGCCTGGAGACTGTGCCAAACTACTACTACAGAGATGATGGGATGAAACTGTGGGATATCATCAACAAGTATGACAACCAGTGGAGTTTAGTCTAGTGTTTTATTGATAGGCATTATGCTTCTCTCTCTCTCTCTCTCTCTCTCTCTCTCTCTCTGTGTGTGTTACCTAATACATCCCATTTTTAGGGCTGAACTAATACATCCTGGTGCACCTTATGATTCATATTTCGGTAACACTTTACGGTAAGGGTACATGAATTATCATGAATTCATGTATAAATTAATGCATGAATTATGCATTAATTCATGCATTATTTCTCATGAATCATCAGGAACTAACAAAGACTTCATGAATGAACAACACCTTAATTAAAACATTAACTAAGACGAGCACATCATCATGAATAATGATTTATTACGCATGATCATGATGTTTTCTTTGTTCTTTGTCTAGGTCAGTGACCTCACCACTTTATTTAAGGGGCCACACACATGATGAAGTCATTAATAGATTAATGCTTAGTTAATAATGACTATTGGACAGACACCATAATAGACCAATCACAGCTCATAGCACACACATTCTGTAAATCAAATACAGTAGTCATCATTAACTAAGCATTATCTATCAATGACTTCATCATGTGTGTGGCCCCTTAACTAAAGTGGTGACTAGGTCCTTTGAAACACTGATGAACAATGTGCTATTGAAAGGTGGCATAACTGTGAACAAAGAAAACATCATGATCATGTGTAATAAATCATAATTCATGATGATGTGCTCATCTTAGTTAATGTTTTAATTAAGGCGTTGTTCATTCATGAAGTCATGAATGAAAAACGTTGAACTTGTGTTAGTTCCTGATGATTCATGAGATATTAATGCATGAATGAATGCATAATTCATGCATTAACTTATACATGAATTCATGATAATTCATGTACCCTTACCGTAAAGTGTTACCCATATTTAAAAAAATACAGTGTAAATAATCAAGGTTCATGGGTTTAGTCAGTAAGGCCATGCTGTTGTAAAGTCGGCACGAAATCGATCCAATGGCGGAGTTCGATTCGTGGTGAAGGTTTCACGCGCGTTCCGTCTTTCCCATGGCAAAGTCATTTTGAATTAAATGCAACACATTTAATCTTATGTATCAACTCATTTTATCTGACTCCATAAAATGAAAAAGGTTTATCAATGATATCTGTGCATCATTAAATACACGTTAACGTTTGACTATTCCTTTTAAAGGTGACCTATAATGTGAAATTGAATTTATGTTGGCATAGTTAAATAACAAGAGTTCAGTACATGGACATGACATTCAGTGAGTCTCAAACACCATTGTTTTCTCCTTCTTACTTAAATCTCGTTTTTGAAAAACACCCCTGAAAAACAGGCGAATCTCCACATAATACCGACTGACGTAAAAGTCGGGATCATTAATATGTATGATCCAAAATATTTGCATATGCCAGCCCATGTTCAGTGACAGACGAGACGGAGCTGCGCAGTCGAAGCATGGCCGTTGATCAGTGTTCGGATGTACACGGGAACACAAAAGTATATTTTAGTTCTATTTGAGAGAAAGGACCACAGGTGCTTAGGAGGCTATAGTTCTCGCCCTGGAACGTCGGTCAAAACGCAGGACAGGAGGCATGGATCAGATTGAACGTTTTACTCAACTTTCTTCAGCAGCACAGACATACATTAGACATCAATTACAGGTGCAGATTTGAATGTAGTAGTTGCCTCTCAGCTTATATTAATGGACATGGTAGGTTAACATTTTGGGCTTGAGTGTATTAGTGTAGCTGAAAATAAACAGACAGTAATAAAGGTTACATATACTGTATAAACGAGCATTATTGATTAAGTCTATCAGCTTAACACTATAGCACAATACACCAGCTCAACCAGGTGACTAATAACTCGTGAGTCACCATTCCTTAACTAATCTGTACAGAACAAATAATGCAAATATAATGATAATACAAGCATAACACTCAACTTAGTTAAACAACATAAACATAAGCATACAGTGACGTCCATTCTTTGCCAACTGCACTGCATAACTCGTCATTTCTCCTGAGTGGATTTATGACCCAAATACTTGAGTATTTCTAGATATTCACATATCCAATCAATTCTAAACAAGTAAAGGATAAATAAAACTCACTTTTCTCATAAGGACGTACACCGTTATTAATGTTAAACACGAACACTGCACCGCGACTTCTTGAACAGTCTTCCTGTGGAGAATGCAGCCGTTTGTATCACGCGCATTTCTCATGCGCAATCCCTTCCAGTCCACCCGCTAATGGCCACTAGATGGCGCCTTGGCGCTACCTTTATAACAGCCGCCCCCACATTTGCGATGCAAATGTGCTCCAATTGAATGTTAATCCTCCGCAGGCAATTCAGGCAGCTGAATTAGCTTTACCACAGGTCTGGTGAAGCTTTTGTCCTTGACTTTTACCTCAGCTGCTCTCACATGTCCATCAGCGCCTGGAAACACCTTTACCACTTTGCCTACTAACCATAGAGCCCTTGGTAATTGGGTGTCAACCATCATTACAACACACCCCTCCGTAAGGTCCTCAGTAGTCCTTTGCCATTTTTGCCTCAGCTGAAGACCTGGTAAGTAGTAGCTTATGAACTTGGCCCAGAAATGATCCACCAGTATCTGACTTTGTCTCCACCGTCTACGACTTAGGCGTTCAGAATCTTGGTAGACAACTTGCGGCAATGAACTACTGGGCCGCCCCATCAAAAGATGATTTGGTGTTATTGGGTCAACATCTGCGATGTTAGCTGACACATACCCCAAAGGTTTGGAATTCAAAATAGCCTCCACTTCAATTAAAACTGTTCTGAGTACTTCCTCAGGAACGCTTTGTGCTCCAATTGTGGTGCTGAGTGCTGCTTTTACAGAGCGAATTTCTCGCTCCCACACTCCTCCAAAGTGTGGAGCTGCTGGAGGATTAAAATGGAAGTTGATTTGATGTTTCGCCAGCAACCCTTGCAGGTCCGGACTCATGGCAGTGAAAGCCTCTCTCAACTCATTCTCTCCCCCTCTAAAATTCGTCCCCTGATCAGAGTGAAGTTCAGCAGGGGTACCACGACGTGCAGTAAACCTCCGTACTGCCATCAAGAAGGCATCCGTGTCGATAGAGGTAAGTACATCAAGATGCACTGCTCGAGTGGTAAGACATTTGAATATGATACCCCATCTCTTTTCTGTACGCCTGCCAATCTTCACATGGAATGGCCCAAAGCAGTCCATCCCGGTGGAATAGAACGCTGGCTTGAACAAACGAAGTCGAGCAGGTGGCAAGTCAGCCATCTTCGGTGAAACAGGTTTGGATCTTAACTTCCGACACTCCAGACAAGCATATTGATGCTTTCGAACAGCCTCACGCCCTCTCAAAATCCAGTACGACCGTCGGAGTTCAGCGAAGACCCGCTCTGGTCCAGGATGGCATAATCTCTGGTCGAAATCCTGGATTAGCAGTTTGGTAATACAGTGGCTTGGATCCAACACAATTGGGTGTTTGAAGTTAGGATCCAAATCCTCTGCTCTTCGAAGGCGTCCACCAACTCGAATGACCTCATCTGTTGCATCAAATTCAGGGGCCAGAACAAGAAGGCGGCTACTGGAAGGAACTGATTTATTGGCTTTGAGAAGGTTATATTCCTCTTGGAAACTTTCCTGCTGAGAATGTTTAAGGAGGAGAGAGACTGCCTGCTGATAAGTTCCTGCACTGGATGGAGCAGCTTGACCTGCTTCCTCAGGCTGAAGGGTGCTTACTGTGGCTTCAACCAGTTCACTCCAAGTAGCATACCTGCTGGAGTCTGGGACAGACCTATCGGAACTTGAGATGTAATGGCAGAACAAGGAACGTCGTAGCTCGGTAGGATCTTCTTCGCCGGACCCTGCTGGAGCTTCTGGCCACTCATCAGGTGGTTGTAAAAGAAAAGATGGACCCTGACACCACCTATTTGGTTGTGCTAGTTCCACCAATGATTTACCCCTGGTCAAATCATCTGCTGGGTTAAGTGTTGATCTCACATACCTCCATGATTGCTGATCGGTGAGCTCTTGGATTTCAGCAACCCTGGTTCCCACAAAGACCTTGAATCGACACGAGTTTGACTGGAGCCATGTCAGAACAGTGGTCGAGTCAGACCACAAGATGGTATTCCTGATTGGTAAGGTGAGCTCACTGATTATCAACTTTGCAAGTTGGGCTCCAGTGACTGCTGCACAAAGCTCCAGTCTTGGCATGGATTGTTGTCTTTTTGGCGCAACTCGAGATCTGGCCAGCAGAAATGCCAAGTGGACACCACCTTCTGCATCTTCTGAGCGTAGGTAGGCCACTGAACCATATGCTCTCTCGGATGCATCACAGAACACATGAACATCTCGTATCACGTCTGGCTGATCCATAGTTGTTGGAACATAACAGCGAGGTAAGGTAATGCGAGATAATTCAGGCAGTTCTGCTACCCATGTATTCCAGGCTTGGAGCAGCTCCTCAGGTAGTAATGGGTCATCCCATTCTCGTTGTTTATCCCAGAGTCTCTGTACAATCACTTTAGCCCGAGTAGTATATGGTAGTATTAGCCCCAACGGGTCATACTGTCTGGCCAATGTACGGTACACAGTGCGCATTGTGGTTGGGCCGTAATCATCTAGTCGATGTTTATAACCGATGGTATCTGTAGGGCAATGCCATCTTAGACCTAAGGTAGACTCTTGAACATCAGAAGAACTTTGGGTGAGCCACAATTCAGCGTTATCTGAGCGAGCTTCTTGAGGAAGATGGCTAAGGATGTCAGGGGCGTTGCTGGCCCACTGGCGGATCTCGAAGCCCCCCGATGCCAACAGGACACGTAATTTATCAAGTAGATCTTTGGCATCAGCTTTTGATGATAGACTCTGTAAACAGTTGTCTACATAGAAACATCTGTCTACTGAATTCCTGACATCTTCTCCCTCGGTGCTGTGATCGTGCACGTGTTTTTGTAGGGCGAATGTCGCACAACAAGGAGAACATGTGGTCCCAAACGGCAGAACCTGCCACTCATAGACCACATGAGGCATATCACGGCAGAGGTTTCGCCACACAAAACGAAGAAGGGACTTGTCCTCAGGCAGAAGGCAGACCTGGTGGAACATTGCCTTTATGTCCCCGCTTATTGCAATGGCATGCTCTCGGAAACGAAGCAAGACCCCCAGGAGTGATGGGCCAAGGGTAGGCCCAGGAAGGAGAGATTCGTTGAGGTTGCGACCCTGGAATTGGTAAGAACAATTGAATACTAAGCGGTTCTTCCCATTATGTTGTACCAAATGATGGGGAATGAACCACGATTCCTCACTCTGTGCAGCCTCCTCCTCAGTCAGCTTACGTACTGAGCCTGCCAATTCAAGCTTGCTCATTTCTGTAATGTATGCGGAAGCTTTGTCCTCATCTTTCACAAGTCGTTTCTCTGTTCCTCGGAGGCTTGGCATGACAGCATCTTTGGTTGCATGGAAAGGGGTAGTATTTATCCTCCGTAGCAAAGGGGTCGCATAGTGCTGAATCTTGTTATGCTCAATACGGATCGTCTTACTTTCCAGAAGTGAGAGTGCCTCTTGATCCTCTCGAGATCTAGTTATCTGTTTCTCTGATTTGAATGGTAGCGTGTCCACCTGCCACAGCTTCTCCACATTTCTCAGCAGTTCAGCTGTTTCAGAGTTTACTGAGGTCAGGTAACAGTTCTGAGATCTAGGATACTGTGGTAGACCCCTAGCTGGGCCCTGCAGTGTCCACCCTAACCTGGTCCGTATAGCGACCGGTCCTCCTGGTGGTCCATAAAGCACTGGTTCTGTTGGTGTGATCAAATGAGGCTGGTCAGCTCCAATGAGAAGAAGAGGGTGAACTTGATCAAAGGGCTCAAGGGGCAAACCTCTGAGGTGCTTATACCTTTTTTGCAAGACGGTCAGTTGGTAAGAATGATCAGCCAGTCCCAGATTCTGAGCAGTGAATGCTCCACTAATGTGGTAATTCCAGTTTGGCTGTGAGGCAGGGGAAACACTAAAAGAAACAGATGCTCCTTGAAGTACTTGGGTTTCTTGCCTTATTGTTCTCAAGGCCAGTTCCTCAGGAATTCCACGCAGGCCAAGCTTATTTGCTGCCTCGCAGAGGAGTATGGTCCTCTCCGAACCATCGTCGAGTACAGCATAAGTCTCCAGAGCTTGTTTACGATACTGCAGACGAACCTTTACCACCTTCAGCAATACCCGGCTGCAGTCCGTAGGTCGATTTAGATAAGCAGTGCCAACTGCGGAGCTCAACATGCATATGCCCTCTTTACTTGCCTTAGAATTTACTCCATGCAGTATCTGTAGGTGTTTGTTCTGGCAAATGCTGCAAGGTTTCTTGAGAGTGCAGTCTGTAACAGCATGAGACCGACCACATTTTATGCACCTCTTGTTATCAATAATCCACTTATGGATCTGCTCAGGAGAGAAAGTCTGGAAAGTAGCACACTGACTTAAGAAATGTTCAGAGCTTTCACAGTATGGACAATATGGTTGCACTTTAACTCTCTTCTTGCCTGAGGTGAACTCTTTAGGGCCTGATGCTGGTCCCTTCATCTGTGAGGCAGCTTTGGCACCATGGAGAATAGTGGCTGGTCTGGTGAAGCGGGCTGGCTTTGTCCGGCTCTCCTGATTACGTTTGTTGGGTGGTTCGGTATGGCCTTGACACCATGCTTCATACTGGAGCCACTTGGAGAATTCAGGTAATGTATACATTGAATCAGACTGATAATATAGGTGTCTGCGGAAGTCTGCACACAACTCTGAAGGTAGTTTACCCATCAGTCTGGCGACGTGGGAGCCACATTTTAATTCCACTTCTCCCTCTGCGCCAAGGGTTTCCAGCATCCCAACAAGGGCTCTGATCTGCAGTGCGAACCTTTGAAATGCCTCATGATCTCCTCGTTTGATGTCAGGAGCATCCATGACCTGTGCTATTCTTTTGAGTGCTAACTGATGCGGCTGACCAAATCTCTCATTTAGGGCTGTCATTGTGTCCGAGTATGGAGTGGTAGAGTTCAGGTAAGAGTCAGCGATAAGGGAGGCTTCCTCTAATTTAAGATGGTCGACCAATATTTGGTATTTGAAGAGCTCGGTAGCACCTGATGGCAGTAGGTTCTCCAATGACATCTTCAGCCTGGCAAATTCTGCAGGGTCTCGATGAATCAACATGGGAATACGTGGCTTAGGGCCGAGATAGACTTTCTCTTGTGCTTGAGACGATGAGGGAACAATCTCATGAGGTGAGGGTTGTGGCTGATTGTAGGAAATTTCTGGGTGTGTAGGCCATGGTTCAGTCTGTTTCACTGATTGTGGAGCATACACAGATTGTTGCTGAGGTGGCGAAGGAACGACCATCCAGGGTGCAGAATGAGGCGTTAAATATGGAGCATGGGTTGGAGGGCAGTTGAGGGGATAATACGATGAACTGTACTGACCCTGGGTATTGTGTGGCATGAGGCTTGACTTGTTATCCTCTCTGTGAGGCCTGAATGAATGATTATGGAATGAGTTTCCACTGACTGGAGCATACCGTCCATAGTAGGGCTGTGCTACTGCTCTCTCGGTGGCTAGTTTCACCGGGTTTGAATAACTAACAGAAGTAGCATGAGTGACTGGGAATACACGCTCTTTTCTAGCTATGTAAGGAACATCATCACATACCGGAGGTGGCGGTTCAGGCCATGACTCATCATCTTGAGGACCTTCCACTGTCGGTATAGGTCTCTGTGGTGTTACGCGGGTAACTGAATGTGACTCAACCAAGGACGCCGATGATACTTGGGATCGGAGTGGAGAGACTTGCGATGAAGCAAAGAAGGAAGCTGGTGATGATAAGGGAGCAGGGTGTGAAAGTGGCTGCCCTGTTACAGGAAAAAGGGCTCGGCTGTCTTCCAGTAATAGGTGAGTATCTGCACTTGAGGTTTCCTCCAAAGTCCCACGGCATTTGGCCAATACATGCTGGCGCACTCGATCGCGTAAACTTTGAATGAGCTTGGTGTCTTGGCTAAACTGAGCTTGAATGTCCTCTAATTCAGTATAAAATGATCCCCACTCATCTCTTGCTTCATACCGACTTCCAGATCTGGCCGATGCAGGTCCCGCTGAGTACATCATTCTAGCAGTTTCATCATTCTCTGCATCGTACTCCTTTCCAAGTCTAAATGTAGTCTGTGCTGCATTATCTTCTGTATAAGAGGAAGTCAGTTCTCTGTGGCCTGTTATGTTCACTTGGTAGTCTGACAAATAGGTTGGCAGTCTGACTTGCCGTTTTGGCCGCACAGATACTGAAAGGGCTTCACTCATTCCTTTAGAAGTAGCCATCCTTAACCAAGGTAAGCACTGAGATCCGGCTCGAAGGACCAATATTTGAGAGAAAGGACCACAGGTGCTTAGGAGGCTATAGTTCTCGCCCTGGAACGTCGGTCAAAACGCAGGACAGGAGGCATGGATCAGATTGAACGTTTTACTCAACTTTCTTCAGCAGCACAGACATACATTAGACATCAATTACAGGTGCAGATTTGAATGTAGTAGTTGCCTCTCAGCTTATATTAATGGACATGGTAGGTTAACATTTTGGGCTTGAGTGTATTAGTGTAGCTGAAAATAAACAGACAGTAATAAAGGTTACATATACTGTATAAACGAGCATTATTGATTAAGTCTATCAGCTTAACACTATAGCACAATACACCAGCTCAACCAGGTGACTAATAACTCGTGAGTCACCATTCCTTAACTAATCTGTACAGAACAAATAATGCAAATATAATGATAATACAAGCATAACACTCAACTTAGTTAAACAACATAAACATAAGCATACAGTGACGTCCATTCTTTGCCAACTGCACTGCATAACTCGTCATTTCTCCTGAGTGGATTTATGACCCAAATACTTGAGTATTTCTAGATATTCACATATCCAATCAATTCTAAACAAGTAAAGGATAAATAAAACTCACTTTTCTCATAAGGACGTACACCGTTATTAATGTTAAACACGAACACTGCACCGCGACTTCTTGAACAGTCTTCCTGTGGAGAATGCAGCCGTTTGTATCACGCGCATTTCTCATGCGCAATCCCTTCCAGTCCACCCGCTAATGGCCACTAGATGGCGCCTTGGCGCTACCTTTATAACAAGTTCCTTCGTCCGAGCCTCTGAAGAAACAATGGGTTAATTTTATTTTCTCTGGAAATTTCCAAACATTTCACCGACGACTTTCCTCAACTTGCCAAGAGCTGGCCTCGGATCGAGCTGATATGTTGTTGTTCAAGTTCAGACAGGTAATCTTTCACTTTAAAATCGTATCAGTAAGTCAGGCCAGTGATTAAAAATCAACTTCACATCGTTTATTTTAGTAGGATGAAAAAAAAAATCTTATTTAAATTGTGAATTATATACAGAAAGAAAGCAATCAAAGAACAATCACAGCGCGAGTTTATCTGGACACTTGCCAAACTCGTTATGAATTCAATGACGCACGTTACACTGCACAACGAAGCTCTAACATTAACTGTATTTACATCAACGTGTCTGCTGCATTAGAGAGTAACGTTAGAGAGACTGCATTGCAATGATAAGATCTTCATTCTCGCGATCGACAGACTCACTGTCCTCTGCTTGTTCAATGCTCATCACAGCAACACTTTATGTGATGGGAATAGATCTAAATACTTCAAAAACATCTCACGATTCGTTAATCTCGATAGCTGTAATAGTAAAAACCTATAATAGCTGTAGTAAAATTATTCGAGAGAGTTTCACATGTCATACATAGCTATTTCATATGCAATGTCAGCCAATCACAGCAGAGGCCGGTTACACTCAGCAGACACGCCCCTTCAAACAGTCTGTTCAAAGCAGAAGCTAAAATCAGGCTAGGAAAAATGCCTTTTATTTCTAAATTATGACTATTTTTGATCTAAAAAACATACTAACATTATAAGGGCAACCCAGGAAACATTATAAAATAATTTAAAAAACCAGTACAGGGCACCTTTAACTCTATATAAGGTCAACTATATAAGGACTCTATATAAGGAATATTCCTTATAACTCTATATAAGGTTTAACTCTAAAAAAGGTCAAAGTCTGTTAGAATAGCCAAATATACAATTTATTATGTCAGGTAAATGTATTATTACAATTCCATAAGATAATCAATGTAAACCATCAAATATTTCTAGAACAAAGAAATTTACCCAACATATTAACTACATGAATGCTGAGCCTCGAAGACACAGCATATCATGGGCTGATCTGATACAGAAAGGGTAGCCTAACCCTAATTTGCTTCAAACTTCATCTGTATAATGTAAACATACGGCAGATGTAGACCTGTGAATGGATTCTTGATATCTTTGAAACTGTTGCCATGGCAACGCATCAAACTTTACCATTCTTTTAGGATGCTTTTGAAACCCTTAGCATGCTTCAAATGGCATGAAACTCATCAGACACATCACATTTATTAGCCAGTAGACATGTGCAAAGTTTCAGAAACGGGCGTGGTGAGGGCTCAGTAGCGCCACCTTTTGACAAAAGTGGGGTTGTTCGTTTTATCTACAGTTACGAAAATCAGTATGTATATTGTACTCCTCCCCCCGGACAACTTTCTAATTGACACTCATTAGCTAGGACCAACAGAAAGTCAGATATTTTTGTTTGAATGTGGTCATGCTCTCTCTGAGCCTACGTCTCCTTCTCTGTCTCTGTCTGTGCCTGTGTGTGTTTGTGTGTGTGTGTGCAGGGGGAGGGGGCTTAACCATTTCACTGCTGTGTGTCTGGCCTGCATAAACGAAAATACATTTCTTAAGCCTGGTATGTTTTAAATAAGTTTTTATTTAAATTTTTTATAAGTAAAGGCATAATATAACCAGTTTAATTGTAGTGCATTGACAATAGTTTTATATAATTAGTTTATTAATTAATTTAACTTGGTCCATAAACTTGATCTGAAAATTTGGTCCATAAATCAAACACACTTGCATGTAATAACATGAAACTCGGTACACTTATAGATCACATCAGGCCAAACAAATTTCGTGCTCTAAGTTTTACGACAGTTCAAATGGAAGTCGGGAATTATGGGTTGTTTAAATAAATCTCCTAGGAGAAATACATCAAATTACAACGCATGTGTTTACCAATCACAACCAAACTCAGCAGTGTTGTAGTACTCGAGACTCGGACTCGTCTCGGACTCTATTTTAATGGTCTTGGTCTTGTCATGGACTCGTGTCCATTTGGACTCGGAATTGACTCGTACTCGAACATTTTTTTTTTTAGGACTCGGACTTATTCCCGAGTCCACTCGTGTTCAATTCAAAATATTTTTCATGATTATTAATGTATGCTAATAAAATATTTCTTTAAATTGATTGACACGCCCAGTGATTGGTGATTTTCTAGTGCGCAACTGCGCATGACAAATTGTAATAAAATTGCTTTTAACACCACCTACTATGTGGCCTTTTTACCCTAAACTGATAATATTTTTTAAACTCTAAGTAAATTCAGTAAAAAAAAAAGGATTTCTCTAAGTAAATAAAAGTAAATTAGGTTATCAACCCTCACTGGTCTCGGTCTCGACTTGGACTCGACCGTCTCTGGTCTCGGACTCGACTTGGACTCGACTCTCTATGGACTCGGTCTTGACTCGGACTCGACTCTCTGGTCTCGGTCTAGACTCGGACTCGAGTGAGGTGGTCTCGACTACAACACTGAAACTCGGTGTGCATGAAGTCAATACATTGAGGATGCTCAATTCCGGACGGATTTTTGATATCTCAAACGGTTTGGCCGTGGTGAGGAAATGAATTTTATGACTAAAAAAGGACACATAAAATGTGTTATAACTTTGCTCGTTTTACCTACAGTTACAAAACTTGCCACGTATATGTCACAGTGTCTGGTCGTGTTCCCTTGTTTATTCACTAGATGTTCTCCTTCCCCACGGTGTCATTTACTATCAGAACTGCATTTCCCAGCATTCTGTCTGTCACTGTCACTCATCAGTTGCACCCAGCTGTTTCCCGTAATCATTGTTCCCAGCTGTTTTGTGTTAGTCTTGTTAGATATGTGTATATATTCCCTGTGTTTGTTAGTATGTGTACGGAGTCGTTGTTTCATGTCCACATTTCAAGTCTGTATCTGCCCGGTCGTGTTTTGTCTTGCCTTGGATTGCCTATTTGGATTCTTGACCCCCTGCCTGATTACTACGAGTTTAGATTACCCTTTATTTAATTAAAATTACTGCACTTGGATTTTTCCGCCTCCTGTGTGTGTTTTGTGACAGTATATTGTTCTTGTCAAGCCGATCAACTTTCTAATTAACAGTAAGAAGCTCATACCAAAAGAAAGTCATATATTGTAGTTTGGATGTGTATCTTGTCTCTATCAGTGTCTATGTGGGGAGGAGGGGGGTTGCTGGTGTCTGTGTTTATGTGTGTGTGTGTGTGTGTGTGTGTGTGTGTGTGTGTATGTGTGGCTGACTGTAGATTTTTCCTGCAAGTCCTTGTCTTTTTGCATAACAATTTTGTATTTTTTTTAACGACAAAATATGCATATAACCCTAATCTTTTAAATGTATACTTTGCTTTAAATAAAAGTTAGATAAATTGGTAAACTACAAATTGGTAATTGAAGCTGAATGAATTTAAAACTCATGTGTTATATTTCAATATATTTGCTTTCCTTACTATTGTAAAACACTAACCTCATTCTCATCTGAATTACAAATATTTTTTTTCTGTATAAAATAATACTCTGATTAAAAAAAGAAACATCAAACGTGTTTTTAGTTAATGTAGAATGTGTAACTTAAAAATAAACAGATTAGTGCTCTGTTTGAGGACAATCCTGTGTGGGGAGTGGGCAGGGGAATTTCTCTGTTGGGTGAGATTTAATTAATTTTGTTTTTCAAGGTAGCATTCTAATCAGGTAAAGCAAGTAATATTCTCCGTCTTTATATATGTGTGTGTGTATTTGTATGTATATATTTTGCAGAGCCTTCACTGATGCAAGCTCTTCAGCACACTTCTCTTCAACAGTCAAAGCGGGGGTTAAGTTTTTGCACGTTGTGCAGAATAACCCTCTTTATATATATATAGATATATATATATATACTGTATATATACGTATATACTTAAAGGAACACTCCAACTTTTTGGGACTTTAGCCTATTCGCTGTTTAACAAAAACAGCATTCTTGCCTGGTGTGGCTTTAAAAACATATATTCCTGTGTGTGTGATTTCTGCAGCAGTGTGTGTGTGTGTGTGTGTGTGTGTGAGAGAGAGAGAGTTGTTCACATGTTAATGTGAAAACAAGATCCTTTGTCTTTAGAGGACACTGGTGGGACTGAGTTCCATTTCCAGTCTTACACTGTACATGTAGTGTGTTGTAGTCGCTTTAAATAAATTCCTGCTTAAGAAATAAAGGCAAATCAAATCTACAAAAAAATGATGCTGTAAATATCTAAACCTGAAAAACATCTGACTGTGAGGTTTCTTTAGGTTTGTTGCAGCTTTCTTGGCACACTACTATAAACATGATACACATGTGCAGAAGGACATGGAGCTGCAGCGCTGGATCAGGGAGATTTTCACCAATGGCTTTCTGGGAAGAGATTCCTCAGGTCAGTTATCAGTCCGTTAGCAGCTGAAGATGCTGCAAGTGTGATTTCTGATGGAATAAATGAAGTGTAAAGACCAACGAGTTTGCATTTTCAAAGGAATTGTTGCCATATCAGGACATTTAATCCAACAAAGGTGTCCTTTCTTTTTATTTTGTGTTTAGCTCAGTATTTGCACAGCATAAGATAATCTATAAGAAAATAATTTAACCAGGTCAGTAGTCAATTGTCAATAGTCCACTCTCCATGTCTGTGTGTATGTGTGTGTGTGTGTGCGCGCATATTAATAGATTTTGTATTTTCATTTGTAATCCACTCTGTCTGTTTCTGCAAAGGTGTGTTCCAAATGGCTCATACAGTTAATGGCCCATTCAGAAGTATGGCCCATATAAACTGATGGTGTGAATGAATAAAAAGAATCAGCATTGCTCAGAGTGGATTAGCACGTTAGATCGATCTCCTGTGGGAGGTCCTAACAGGTTTCTATTGTTTGTAGCTACATTCTGTCTCACAGACAGAACTTTGGGTTAAGATTGTTGAAGGGCAACATGCTAACATCATTGCTGAAGGACTGCTACACTACAAACCTTTAATAAATTCTTCTCCCCACAAGAACTGGTCAAGCTTACTTATTTTATGTATTGGAGAAATCAAATACATTGGCGAGCCACCCAAATCACCAAAATCTAACAGTATCCTAAACTGAGTTTCTCACAGAAACAGCCTTTCATTCTTCTTCCCAGGAATACCATCATCTGTTCAGACATTGAAAGAGCTTATCAAGTTCGTCACCATGGTGATCTTCACTGCATCAGCCCAGCATGCCGCTGTAAACAGTGGACAGGTCAGTTAGTACAAATCAATTCAATTCCAATCAAACAGAACCATTAAAGCTGTAGTCTGTGATCCTAATCTCATACACTTTCTCTCAAATCAAGTGATTTGCTCCACACATTCTTCTAGCTGTAGGTTCAGCGTCACGTGTCCATGTGTTTTGATTAATGTGTATTGTTCTGTTCTAGTGTTGTGCAGTCTGTGTGTTAAGCACTGCACGATTTTGGCCATGATTTGGGTGTCTGATACAAATTTAGCAAATCCTAAAAGATTCCATTGATCCATGGCTAAAATCTGAAGTCTAAGATCGTTAGTTTGACATGTTCACCAACAGCCAACTCATGAGCATTGCGATCACATTTGACCTCAGACGAAATTCTTGCCGCGTTAGAAGATTTGACTCTGTCCTGCAGTGCGACTTCTACGACTGTAAAATTGTCTTTGTTTTTCAAGACAAGTCGTGACCAAAATGGACGTCAGAGATTTCTTTGTAGCCACCATTTCAATCCTGTGTGTAATGCAGCTCACATGACTGACCGTGTCATTGATAGTGATGGAAATTTCAAAACACTGCTTCATGGAGCTTCGAAACCTTTACAAATCTTTTGTTCTGAATCAATGGTTCGGAGTATGTGTGTGAATCCCAGGTAAAAGAGGAAGATTGTTCCTGAGCTTTGGTGCTAAATAGGAAAAGGATCTACCGCCAGCAGTCGATTTTGATATTGTAGGTATTATCAACTGGCCGGAGTTTTGAGATTGCAATAGACGTGAAGGAATATAATGCGTTAAGAGCTCGCTCAAGTACTGGAGCTAAACCATTTAGTGATTTATAAGTAATCAGCAATATTTTAAAATTTATACGATGTTTAATAGGCAGCCAATGCAGGGTTGACAGAAGTCAAGTCAAGTCAAGTCACATTTATTTATATAGCGCTTTTCACAATACAGATTGTATCAAAGCAGCTTCACAGTGATAACATGAAAGTAGTACAACACAGATCAATAATATTGTTAAATATTAAATATTAAATAACCCCAACTAAGCAAGCCAAAAGCAAGCCAAAAGCAAGGCGACAGTGGCAAAGAACCAAAACTCCATCAGATTGGATGGAGAAAAAACCTTGGGAGAACCCAGGCTCAGTCGGGGGCCAGTTCTCCTCTGGCTTACATTCATATTGTTTATATATAAATATTAAATATAAATATTGTTTATGTATAAAACGGCGCCATAACATATCGCAGGCGTTGAGTCGTCTCTTTACTGGCGTTGGTCCTCTCATCACAGGCGTTGGGGCATCCGAAATCCCCGTGAGAGGCTGGACACAAAACTGGACCTGACGAACGCCATTTTTCTCGGGACAAGCGTCCCGAGATAACAGCAGAAAGGCAGATGGGAAATAATTAGCATAGCTGATGTTCATAATGATTTCCGTTATAACTCACAAACTCTCCGTAACCTGAACTCTCCGCAACCCAACCATACGCGCCGACCCATTTGTCTGAAAGGCTGTCGAGCCCCACTGGTGCGTTAAGCAGTTTCAGTGGCAAACGGTTCCGTATGGCATAACAGAGGACTAAAAGGTAAGCATTATGTGAATGCTTGACTAAAGAGAAGCGTCTTTAATTTAGTTTTAAACTGTGTGAGCGAGTCAGAGGCTCGGACCGTATCGGGAAGGCCATTCCAGAGTTTTGGAGCTAAATGCGAGAACGCCCTCCCTCCTTTACTGGACTTCGATATCCTAGGAATGACCAGAAGCCTTGAATTTAGTGATCTTAAGGAACGCGGTGGATTGTAGGGCGAAAGATGGTCCGTTAAGTACATAGGAGCTAAACCATTTAGGGCTTTATAGGTTAGTAGCAGTATTTTGTAATTGATACGGAACTTATGTAACCCCTCACACCCAGGTCCTACTCGCCCCGCCTCGAGCGGGCCTCGAACCCGGGTCTCCGGCGTGAGAGTCGGGCGCTCTAGCAAGGAGGCTAAACAACGCAGCCTCTAGCGTCTGTCGCTAGAGCGCCTATTGAGATTGGGGAGTGAGGTTTACTCGCACAGCAATTACTAGCTGGCCTCCGTTACACTTATTAGGGCTTTATAGGTCAGTAGTAGTATTTTGTAGTTGATGCGGAACTTAATAGGTAACCAGTGTAGAGATGATAAAATCGGTGTTATATGATCATATTTTCTTGACCTAGTAAGAACTCTAGCAGCTGCATTTTGTACTAACTGTAGCTTGTTTATTGAGGATGCAGGACAACCGGCTAATAAAGCATTACAGTAATCTAGTCTCGAGGTCATGAATGCGTGAACTAATTTTTCTGCATCAGAAACAGATAGCATGTTACGTAGCTTAGCAATGTTTCTAAGGTGGAAAAAGGCTGTTCTTGTAACATATGAAATATGATTTTCGAACGACAAGTTGCGGTCTAGTATAACACCCAGGTCTTTTACTGTAGTGGATAAAGTAACAGGACATCCGTCTATATTAAAGTTGTATTGTGAGAGGTTTTGTGAGTAGTTTTTTGGACCAATAAGTAATACCTCCGTTTTATCTGAATTTCATCCGTCATGCGTCATCCAGCATTTTATATCTTTGAGACACTCTGTCAATTTAGATGAGTTAGTGTTTTCATCTGGTCGTGATGAAATATATAATTGAGTGTCGTCAGCATAACAGTGGAAATTAATTCCATGTTTTCTTATAATATTACCAAGTGGCAGCATATATATTGAGAATAGCAGAGGGCCTAAAACCGATCCTTGCGGTACTCCATAGTCTACTGACGTTATCTTTGATTTTTTCCCATTTAAACAGACAAAATGATAACGGTCCGATAAGTACGATCTAAACCAGCTTAATGCCTGTCCCTGGACACCGGTGAAGTTTTGTAGTCGATCCAAGAGTATTATATGATCTATAGTGTCGAACGCAGCGCTAAGATCAAGTAGGACTAGTATTGAGATACGGCCTTGGTCAGAAGCTAAAAGTAAATCATTTGTAATTTTAACTAGCGCAGTTTCTGTACTATTCATTCATTCATTCATTCATTTCATTTTATTTGGTTTATCATTAACAAATATACAGCAACAAATATTCAACTCATCATAAACATAACTTTTGATTAAACCAAAGGGTATAGGCTGAAGCTCAAGGCTTATTGACGCCTATCCCTCTCAATTTTTTTACAACAGTCAAACAGTGCTCAGTTTTCTTCTTGCAACACTTGAAACAACAAAGTCATAGATTTTAATTACCCACACCTATCTATATGTAAATATCATCTTGTTTCTTAGGAGCCGTTTAAATCCACTTATTGTTTGTGTCAATTTTAGATCTTTATGCAAACAATTCCATAAATTCACTCCTCTTACAGAGATAGTTCTACATCTAGTATTTGTGCGTACCTTCAGTTTTTTAAACAAACATATTCCTTTCAACTCATACCTACAATAACGTTTCTCAAACATACTCAAAATTTTATCAGGCAGCATTTTATAATACACTTTATACATTATCAATGTAACCTTGTAATCCACTAAATCATAAAATTTTAGAATGTTTAATTTTAAAAATAAATCATTGGTATGATCCCTATATTGTGATTTTGTAATAATACGTAAAGCTCTCTTTTGTAAAATAAAAAGTGGTTGGGTGTATGTCTTAAAGGTACACTGTAAAATGTAACTGATGATCTTACTAATAACATTAAGTGAAAAAGACTTATTTTGAATAAGTTTGTTGACCTTACTAAGTTTGATAAAGTAAGGACAACTTTTTAGCATGGTAAGTTATTAAACTCAAAAGATTAAATTAACCTCTACTTAAAATAATAAGTATGTTGAACATTTTCGAGTGGTCATGCGCAGTTCTACCAGTAGGTGGAGCCGATTTGAAAACGTTATACCATTATTTCGGATGAGGAAAGCACATGGAAAGGTGAGTCCGTGCTTTTTATGTCTTTTAATGTCTGAATTGCTTAAAATACACAATTGACCGTTTAATAAGTGAAACAGATTAAACAAACTAGCGTTACAGATGAACTTGGATGTGTTATTTTAATCAAATTCTTAGATTGTGTTGGATTGTGCTAATCGAAATGAGCAGTCTAGCATTTGCAAATCGGTAGCCTAATCGTTAGGTCCATGCTTTCAATCAAGGAACATTTTTATGTTTTATTTATTTTTATTGTGAGTATAATGTAGACTGAGAAAAAAACTTTACTGATTTATATTTTAATGTTGCAATAATTATGTAGAAATATAGCAGTGCTAAAATTGATATATTTTAACTTTTGGATTATACTTCAAATTAAGGGTGTGGGATTAATTTCTCCACAATCTGTTTTGAAAAAATATAGTAGCATTAATTATTTGCGTGCTATTCTGAAATGGGCGCATGTCATTTTCTGAGTGCATCAACCACTTAACAGTGCCTGATTACTAAACTTTATATTTCGCGTCTAATACTGTGGAATATACACAATGTTTTCATGAACACAGTTGGTTATGTCTAAAGTAAAAGTGAACTTAATTTAATCGGATGTGTTTATGTATTTTAGAAGCGTGCAGGTCTTTAAGCGACGGCCCAATGCGCCTTTTTCTTAAAGGGATAGTTCACCCAAAAATTAAAATGTGTCATCATTAACTAAATTTCATTTTGTTCCAAACCTTTATTAATTTCTTTCTTGTGCTGAACACAAAATAAGATATTTTGAAGAATGCGTGTAACCAAACAGTTGATGACCCCATAGACTTCCATAGGATGATATGGAAGTCAATGGGGACCATCAACTGTTTGGTTACCCACATTCTTCAAAATAACTTTTAATTTGCAACAGAATATTACATGATGATACAATTGCCCCACAATTGTTTTTTGGGAGAACTATTCTTTTAATGTTAATAAAACAAAAGTCACTGAAAATCACTCACTTAAATACAGTGGCTTTAATAAGAATAAATTATTAATCTATACTGTCAAGCCAATTTATAGGGTTTATCTCATTTATATATTATGTTGTGTATATGTAACATGTATCTTTATTCCTATTTATTTATTAACAAAGATTAAACAATTACTAAGCTTTTTATTATCATTCATTTTGGCCTAAAATGTCAGCTATTCTATTTTTGTTTTTAGCTTTGTTTTTTGAAAATATGGAAATTTGTTTAGCTATAATGCAAAACAGTAAAACCAACATGAAAAGAATTGTGATATCATATTTTGCCATATCGCCCACCCCACACTTTAAATGTTTGAACACTATTGATTTATAAATTAAAATACAAAGCTGTATATTAAAAAAATGTGTATTTTAATATTATTTTCTTCATTTGCAGAGCTTGCTTTGTGAGATGAGACATGCAAAGGAAATGTAAGTACTGTTTTTTCCGCCTATGAAAATAGAGCTCTCCTATTGAAGCATTATCATATAAAACATGGAAGCTACTCCAGAACTACACCATTTTCATGTCTTCACACAGACTGTTTGTGTTCATTTAAGTCATAAATATATACTTTTTCGTTTATTTGAAGAATAGAGGTACATTTGGGATACTACGAGATTGAGTAAATAAGGCAATTTTTTAACTATCCCTATAACGCAGTAACCAAAAGCCTAATAATAGATATAACATTGTTCTTTTTCCTTTTACAGATCAATGCAGAGTTTATCACAAGCAAAAACCTCAAGCAAGAATTTTTCACAGCACTTGATCAACATACAGCTCCATTTCTGGCAGTTGGAAAAAAACGTTCTGAATTTCGTGGTAAGCTTGTCCATGCTTATTTCTTAAACTACATTTTGTAACTGTTATTTTATAAAATTTAATTCTATGTTATAAAACTTTTTTTCAGAGCAGTCATCACTTCATTTTAAAGTAGTTTATTCCGACTAATTTTAAATTTATTTTGGTTTTCCAGGGCACTGACATCACTGCGAATCGCACAGCAGTTCTTTGTGGACTTCCCCTCATTTTTGGAGAAGACACCTCAGACTTTTTCAAAACAATATTGGCAAGTACCATTCTCTGTATATTTCTCTCTAAACTAATCCCCCACACATACATCACATATAGCCATTCAATTATTCTTCATTCAACTATCCCAGAAACAGACCATACACAAACTCTTCAAATGTAATTGTACATTTTCTTGTGTGTTTGTTCTGCCATCATTGCACTGTGCATTGTTTTCTGATGTCTAATTTTCATACAATACTTTAATGTTTACCTGTTAGTTGAGTTGTATGTAGAACAGAAGGTGATGGTCCTGATTCTTTAAGTTACATATACTGTACATTTGTGAGATTTCCTATTTGTAATGTAACTAGAATTTTAATATTTCTGTAATTTTTTTATTAGGACTGTGATTGCAACACACCCAAGATTTCCATTGGGATTATAACTGTGATGACTGGAGAAACTCAGGATTCTTCACAAGCACTGCATTTAGATGATTCACACACAGCAATTATCCTAGAAGGAGCAATTGTTATGGATGAACTTCAAAAACTTCCGGATGCCATGTGCTTACTTTTTGGGCTGATATATGCGTTTAATTCGAAGTACACTCCGCTCAAGAACACCTTTGATTTTATTCAGAGACTGTTTCCTTGTCTGGGACACAAATTCCTGAAGCCTAAACTACAGTCACCTAAAAACATTCTGCTCATGTAAGTAAATGTTGTTTCAGATTGAAAATTCTGTCATAATTTACACTCCCTCATCTTGTTTCAAACCCGTAAGAGAAAGGTCTAGTCTTAAAACAAATCATAAATACATCTTAATAATCTCTTTATATCTTTTAAGTTAGGGTCATCTGGACTTTCAATAGAGGGACATAAAATGCTTAACTGGTTAATTTTAAATATTTGTATTTGTGTTTCAAAGAATATCCAAACTTACAGGTTTGTTACGAGATGTGGGAGAGTAAATTATGACAGATTTTTCAGTTTAGTGGCTATCCCTTTAAAGGGTTAGTTCACCCAAAAATGAAAATTAAGTCATTAATTACTCACCCCCATGCTGTACCAACCCCGTAAGACCTATGTTCATCTTCGGAACACAAATGAAGATATTTTTGATTAAATTTGAGAGGTGGATCACTGCTACATTGGCTCCTAAGGGACTGACACTTGACAGCCCAGGAAGTCAATGAAGAAAATGTTTAAATATTCCATGTGACTACAGTGGCTCAACTATAAGTTTATCAAGCGACGAGAATACTTTTTGTGCGAAAAAACAAAAAAATATAACGACTTTATTCGACTATTCCTTTTCTTCCTTGTAGGCCTGAAACGAGAGTTTAAGAGATTTCCATGACGCATGTGCAAGAAATCTTTTTAAGTCTTGTTTCAGGCCCAGACGGAAGAAAAGGAATAGTCGAATAAAGTCGTTATTTTTGTTTTATTTCCGCACAAAAAGTATTCTCGTCGTTTGATAAACTTATAGTTGAGCCACTGTCGTCACATGGAATATTTAAACATGTTCTTTAATGACTTTCTGGGCCGTCAAGTTTCAGTCCCCTAGGAGCCCATGTAGCAGTGATCCAGCTCTCAAATTGAATCAAAAATATCCTCATTTGTTTTCGAAGATGAACGAAGGTCTTGCTGGGTTGGTACAGCATGGGGGTGAGTAATTAATGACTTAATTTTCATTTTTGGGTGAACTAACCCTTTGAGTTTGTGGTTGTACAAAATTACTAAAATACACAAAACATTTATAAATTGTCACTTGTCAACCTTGGTTGAAAATGTTTTATAACAGTTGTATTGTTAAATGCTTTTGTTTAACATATTTTTACAATGCAACTTAAGTGTCAATTTTCCTGCATTACCCTAATGTTGATGCTTTTTAGCATTTGCACTGCACATTTGAATTGCTTTAGGGTTAACAAGAATAACAATATGTTTTTGTGATTAAAATTGTTAGTTACATTAACAAAAAACTGTTTTTGTGTCTGAATGACATTGTTTTGTACACTGTAGTGTATAAGGACAATTGAGGAGTAATAAATAATGTTTTACCCGAGTACAGTTTTGTCTTTTTGTCTTAACTTAATTTGTTTAGTTCAGCTTACTTCAAAATTTTAAGGCAATCGGTTTCCTAATTTTTTCCTAGTAATGTGAACTCTAATAAGAAGTTAACACAACTAATAATTTTGAGTCAACTTTACTTGAGTATACTTGATTTACAAGTTGTCTATACAAATGCTATTAAGTTGCGCCAACTAAGAATTAATACAATACTTTACTTGGAAAATTTAAGGCAATCGGTTTCCTCACTTTTTCTAAGTAAAGTCAACTTGTTACATTTTACAGTGTATTACCCCAAATCTCCAGACAATATGTTAAGTATGGAACAAATAATGATGCATATAACATAAATAATGCCTTCTTATTTAACAAGTTCCCAATCTTATTTAATATCGCAACTGTCTTTGAAATTTTAGATTTTACATAATCAATATGCTTTTTCCATGATGTACTATGTCTGAATCCTGACTGGAATTTTTCATAGATATCATTTTCTTGCAAAAAAGAGCACAATTGAGCGGACACTACTTTTTCTAGTATTTTGGACATAAATGGAAGATTTGAAATGGGTCTGTAATTTGCCAAGTTATTTGGATCTAATTGCGGTTTCTTAATGAGCGGTTTTATTACAGCCAGCTTGAATATTTTTGGGACATGACCTAAAGATAAAGACGAGTTAATAATATTGAGGAGAGGCTCTTCCACTGCAGGTAATAGTTCTTTCAGTAGTTTAGTCGGTATTGGATCTAATAAACATGTTGTTGGTTTAGATGCAATGATAAGTTTATTTAGCTCCTCCTGTCCTATCGTTGTAAAGCGGTGTAGTTGTTCTAGAGGGGCCATAATTGAAACTGAATCATAAGACACCATAGAGGATTGTACATTTATAATTGTGTTTCAGATGCTTTCTATTTTCTCATTGAAGTAATTCAGAACCGGGCTAATATGGTCATACTTCCTGGTTCTGGTAAGAACTCAAGCTGCTGCGTTTTGGACAAGCTGAAGTTTGTTTATTAAGTGTGCAGGGCAACCACCCAGTAGAGTATTACAATAATCTAGCCTTGATGTCATGAACGCATGAACTAATTGTTCCGCATTTGTCAATGAGAGCATATGGCGTAATTAAGATATATTTTTAAAGATGGAAAAATGTGGTTCTACAGATACTAGACACATGACTTTCAAATGAGAGATTAGTATCAAAGAGCACACCAAGGTTTTTAAGCTCGGAACACACCAAGCCGACGGTCGGCCAACTAAGTTTCAAAATAAGATCAGGGGCCTCATGTATAAACGTTGCGTACGCACAAAATGGGCATAGAAATATGCGTACGCATTTTTCCACGCGCACATCGGGATTTATAAAAAATAAACTTGGCGTAAATAAGTGCGCACCGTAAGGATGCTCTTGACCGTGCGTATGCACTCTTTTAGAAGAGTATGGGTTTTGGCGACACCGATGGTGAGCTGGAGTCAAATGTCTTTTTGCTTACTATTAGACAGTGAATCTAAAGAAAATTATACATCTGCAGAAATATAATACAAATATAATTTCACAAACCTATCATCACTTGAAGCAAACATCCATCCCTTCTTAAATGACCGCGCCAGCACGCGCGTTGGGCCGTTTAGTGAAACTGACGCACATATAGCCTATAATCTAACGGCAGATGGAGTAAAACCGTAAATCTTCATTATGAGTCCAAATCATACAGTCCATATTCACAATAACAGTTTAAATAAATAAGAGAATGGTTTAAACTATGTTTTACTTCTGATATAAACATTTAGATTAAATATGCCATTCTCATTAATGGAGTTAAACTCTTAAACTACATGAAATCATTACTGAGAAGTTACTATTTATATATATATATTCAATAAATAGAAATAGACCTATTTGTTGTGGATGCATTTTGAACACTTTTCTTCTGGCATGCTGTGTTTTAATGTTTTAACTAGAGATAGTCTGAGAAAACTGTTTCGTGCAAATAATGCACAAATATGTCTATCGCTTTCCATTAAAATATAAATCAATTAAAAATACTATTTGGCCAGTGGAAAAGATTGAGAAAAACTTTCTCTGAAATGTATTTAACACTATTTAAAAAACAAGGCAAGGATATAGGCTACTAAAAAAAAAAAAATGTTTGTAATAATGTGACGGCACATCCGCATTTCATATTTTCCTAACGTCTTGTACCGTTAAACTTGGCATCACGTGGATGAATAATCATATGCAAATGATATGCAGATGAGGATATGCATATTTAAACTAGGCGTTGTAATCTCCATATATGGTTATTTCGGGGAGGAGACGCACGTGTGCATAATCTCCCGCTGACTGGGATTTATGAAGTGAATTCTGCGCAGGTTCTGGCGTACGAACGGTTTTATAAATCTGAAAACTTTTGTGTGTATGCAAATTCTGCCTTATGTGCGTACGCACACTTTCAGGATGAAATCTACGCAAAGTTTTATACATGAGGCCCCAGTTGTCTGTAATGTTGCGGTTAGCATAAAACTAACGTTAGCAAGCTAAGCCATCTACAGAATGTTATTCCAATTACATAAATAAAATTACGTGTAGGACAAGTTTATCTCAGTCCTAATTTGTCTTTAAGCATAGGCAGACATCAGCTAGCATCTAACTGACTAAACCAGCTTTTGAGCGGCTTGATTAGGATTAATTTACTGTTATTACAACAATCATTTTAGGGAGGCTCCATAGTAGCTAAATATGAGAATGTTGTGGTTGTGCAGTACATGTTCATTATCTTCTACGAGTTGAGGACACAGCTATCTCTATAGCCATCCCCTAGATACAAGTTAGTTGCTTCAAATAAAGGAACACTTTGAGATCCAGTCCGAAACCAATACAGTTGTTGAAGAATATGTCTGAATTTAATAGGCTAATGAATAGATTAAAATAACACTTGGGACATTGTGCAGTTTCAGTCCAGTTACCCAGACACACTTTATGAAGGCTCAAACAGCTATCGCAATTTGACTCCAAGGATTCACTTACTCTTCCCACAGGCCCTTTAGATGTTTTCAAAAAAGACAAAATACTGTAATTTCTCTTGATCAATTTACTTTTGAACATTGTAGTACGTACAGTATAAAACAGATTTATTGGCATGCAAAACTGAAAGGGATAACACAATAAAACGTGTCAAATAAAACAAAAGAAAGGAGTAATAAAAGTGTTGACGACGTTGTTCTAACCACACAGACTCAGAGAACAACACTATGGTAGGCAGACATCTTCAATCAGATACCTGCCATAAGCCATGTGGCTCAGCACCAGGCGTGTGCTCGGCCAGTTTCTTCTTTTGGAAAAGCCTTTGAGGCATAGTGCAAGGCCACTGCCACGACCTGCAGTCTTATACATTTTTCGAACAGTTACATGCATCAGACTGTCTTTAAGTTTGAGGTCCCCAGCCAAACTCTCATTAATATAAACTGAGGGGTGGAATGGCTTTGCGAGTTCCCGGAAAGTTTTAGAAACTCTGTTGAACACGCCAAGCATAGCCATGTCTAAACTCAGAGTCTCTTCAATAATACGCTGAAGGACTACAAGTGGCAAGAATGGACTGTCCTCTGTAATGGGTGTGCCGGATGGACAGCTTAGAGATTGGAAGGGGCGGCTGACATGGGGAGATGGAGAGGGTGAGATGGGTGTGTCGGCTAGTCTTGCAGGGCTAGAGAAAAAAATGAGATCAGTATATTGGCTTCCATCTTCATGAGCACCAAATATAATTAAATAGCAAAATATGGACGCAGTATGCAACACCTTTCAAGTGTAAAGGTCTCAAGCAGTTGTCCACACCACCACCTCCTGATAGAGAGCATGTCCACCTGAAAGTAATGTTATGCTCTAAATGTCTTCATAGGCTGACACAAATCCATGTTACAGTACTTATGGGACTGTACAGTACAGATATGGGAACCATGGCAGTGTACATTTTTACAGATGTAGCCATCTCCTCCAGTGAGTACAGTAACTGCAGACAAAGTTAAGTGTATGGCCTATTGGTGCATGTTAACTGTAGCCTCCAGATTGGACTAAATTATTAAAAGCCTTATTTCACACTACAAATCTGATTGAGATTTGAACGAACTCACCTCAACAAAATCGTATGGCTTTTGGAGGCTAGAATACATTGCATACTGAAATGAACATACAAATGTGTTAGTTGTTCTGCAAACTAGTAATCAGTTATCACTTCTGAAAATATTGCATCTCACCATCAGCATAAACACACCACAGCTGTTGCTCTGATGCTGGGGAGATGCGCCCTATGATGGTAAAAGGGGTGTGTGATTTATTATCAATGATTCTTATTAAATGATGCCTACTGATATCTACACTCATTTTGCAGCTTTAATCATACAAAAAGTGACACAATGTGCTTTAACCTTCCATTTAGCAGCAACTAGGTTCATTCTGCGTCACTGTCAAATCATAATAAAAAATATAAAGAGGCCTGCCTATGTACGCTACTCTACTAAATGCAATGAATCGTGCTACAGCCACACATTTTACCTCGTCAGCCAAGTAAAATGACTTCCATGGTCCATTGGACACAGCATGTGCCAGGTTACTGAAAAGGTTTGGAAGACGTGTTAGTTGCAATTCATGTCTTTCAAATGTAACATTGAACCCCGTTCAGGAATTGCTGAATCTCTACCATGACTTGATACCCACCTTGAGCCCTAAGAGCATAGTTTAAAAATGGAACTACACCTTCCTATGCTAAAAAGTGACCTGGGAGTAGCAGCAATTCCTAGTAGGGACTTGGAACGTATGGAACATATGAACAGGAAAAATAAATGCAGAATGAAACAAAAAGGAAGTATAAAACCTTTTTTAACCACACTGAGCGGGCACATGTCTTTACAAATGAAATAAACAGAGTGGGTTCTTTTGGTTGCACGAGTTGAAGTCATTGGTAATTTGTGTATTTGAACTTGAGCAAGGGTGAGTTGTGAGTAGGGATGGGAATTGACAAGATTATCTCAATATCAATGCCACTGACAATTCTGCTTATCGATCCGATTCTTTAACGATTCTCTTATTGATTCCTCATAGCACTGTGTGGAAAAAGTAGTTCAGCAAAATTCACACCCAGCGGTAATTCAGGGGGAAAAAAATAAATAAATAAAAATCTCTGAATGCTCCACATGAAACTTTTCCGACCTTACCATCGTGTCGATTTATTTTGATTAATATGTGCGAGGAGAGCGAGCAAGACAGCGCTTAGATTAGAGACTGTATACTTTCACCTGGCTCCGCATGTTGAAATGTACCAACAAAGCATGAATGAAGATTCAATAATAACAGCACAGAATTTCAGATAGAAAAAAAAGCCATGTCAAAGTGGGTTTACTCACACACAATGTCCAGTGCCCCGGTTGCCAGGCAGGGAGAAGCACCACGTCTTTGGATGCAAAGTCACACTGAGGAAAAAAAAAAAAAAAGTTCAAAGAGGAACTTGAACATGAGGTTAAAGCTGAAATACAAGTTCTGTTACATTACTACTCACAATCATTTCAGCAATCGGAGAAGCCTCATATGGAGGAAGCCAGGTGACCACCACATAGGCATCCACAGCCATGGTTGCAATGCCCTTTATTTGAAAACAGATGCATAAAACTTTGTGTAGGCAACAAAAGTATACAGTCAGGAAACATGAATGCACAGATTATGTTAAATGTAATAAATGTAACTTACACGTGCATTTGCAGCCTTGGCGATAATGTTGAAACAACAATTTGCGATCTAAAAAAAAAACAATGATTAATTAGTAAGACAACTAATCAGCTCACACCATAGGAAATACAGTTAAACACTTGGTTCAGATTTACCGTTGCTTCAACATCTCGTTCTAGGCCCAGAGCAATCTAGAAATGCACTGCATCTAAAGCCACATGTCTGACCATGTTATATTTACCATCTGAAGATGAAACTTCAGAGGGTAAAGGTATCGACTAATTTTTGGATTACTTAACGATGCATAGTTTGTCAAGGTAATAACATTAAATCTGATAGTAACTTTGAACTATAAAAAAAATAACACCTTAGTGCGCCGACGCTCTGGCAACGGTTAACAGGTTTAAAGGCTTTTTGTGCACAGTTTGGACACCGTTTCTATGCTATAGCTGTAAAAGACTATTTTAGACAAAGATACCTACCACCAAAATGAGGCAACGCGCCCATCAAAGTTATCTGTGTCACCATAACGAAGCAGTACGTGGCCGCTACTTCATGCCTCTTGTATCTAGCTAACACGTTAACATAACATCCAACTTAACAATGTAACGTTACTGTGCTAATGTTAACTTAGTCTTCGCTGCAAACTCTTTCTAGCTACAAACAGTCGTATACGTTGCGTGAGCTGCGGAGCTGTGTGTGTGTGTTTGTGTGTATGCGGCTGTTCTCTGGCAGTTTCCAGTAAAAGCTATTGAGTTATTTCAACCACCGGTTTCAGTGCCTTTTTCGAACCCTCAAGATATTACAATTAAGTTAGCTATGGCTAAGACGAGATAGCATGACATTAGCGGCTACCGAACCTTGCTTGCCGCGATTATTAATATCAGATTCGTATACCATATAAGATTAAGAAGACACGACAGCTATATCAATGACATAAATGAGAATACTTCCCAGTCAATGTTGTAGAAATAAACAATAGCCTACTTACTGACATAATCTCTCATCGATTGACCGCTTGACTACTACTTCTCCCGGAAAATTTAAGGGAAATGACATCATACCCAGTGTGCCTTGCGAAACTCTTCGTGATTGGACGATGAAACGCTATCAGGAACGCCCGATGGGCTTTCTAGTGTCATTACGGTAACGCCCAAGCCGCAGCTGGACCCTCCTCGAGAATTGAGGTATTCAGGGCGGATTTCATCCACCCCCAGTGCCTTGCCACCGAGGAATTTCTTGTCTACCTCAGTGACCTCAGCTAGTTTGATGGACGAGTCCACCTCTGAGCCCTCAGCCTCTGCTTCCTCAATGGAAGACGTAACGCCGGGATTGAGGAGATCCTCGAAGTATTCCTTCCACCGTCCGACGACATCCCCAGTTGAGGTCAACAGCCGCCCACCCCTACTGTAAACAGCATTGGTAAGGGACTGTTTCCCCCTCCTGTGACCGCCGGACAGTTTGCCAGAATCTCTTCAAGGCCAGCTGATAGTCCTTCTCCATGGCCTCACCGAACTCCTCCCAGGCCCGAGTTTTTGCCTCCACAACCACCCGGGCCGCAGTCCGCTTGGCCTGCCGGTACCTGTCAGCTGCCTCCGGAGTCCCACAAGCCAACCAGGCCTGATAGGACTCCTTTATACATTTATTGATAGCCCAGCAAGCAATTAAGTTCTTTGGCGTAGGCCCCGTCCATAGCTCGCAATCCGAGGGTCTGGACTCTGCATTTCCTGCCTGAAGACGAAGGTAGGGGCGCAGCCAACCCCCTCGTGAGGTATAGGAAGGGACCATCCTGGTGGTGGTGGGGAGGATGGAAGGGAAGGAACCATCTTGGAGGTGGTAGGATGGGAGGGAAGGAACCATCTTGGAGGTGGTGGGGAGGATGGAGGTCAATGAAAGCGTCAGCATCTGCGAACTCAAACATGTGTAAGTACCAGACTTTTATATCTCAAGCATTAGACACGATTGGATAGATGAGAAGGTAATTAGTGACGCAACGATTGAGTCTTCCTGGCAGAACTTAACGCTAAAGCTTCCATTTCTACCAGAAAGACTCGGGAGAATAAATACTGTAACAATAAATACATTTATAGATAGCCCAGCAAGCAATTAAGTTCTTTGGCGTAGGCCCCGTCCATAGCTCGCAATCCGAGGGTCCGGACTCTGCATTTCCTGCCTGAAGACGAAGGCAGGGGTGCAGCCGACCCCCAAAAATTCCACCAGGACAGAGCCCACCCCCAAAGAACGGTAAAGAAAAGTATACCCACCAGTCATGTATCCTGTAGAGCCTAAAATAGAAAGAAAAGGGAGTTAATAAAAAGCCTCGTAGCCAATAACTAATTAGTAAGATGATACTTCATAGTGAGCCTGAAAGAAACTATGAGAAGACATGAATAATGCACTATGCATTTATGTTCTGCTGCTGTATGTACATTAGCGTTTCTCCATGCTGACGCTTTCGTCCAGAGTGACTTATTTTTTGAGACAAACTTACATCTGATCGAAGCCAGTTCCTTATAAATGAGTTGGAGGGAATCAAGTGTTGTGGAATAATGACTTAAACTGTGGGGAGGCTAACTTAGGACATGTCATTGGAACACGAGCCGTTATAGGAACACTGAGAAAAGACCGCCTTGGCCATACAGAACCGGCCATATAGGACAAGCCATTACAGACCGCACATAGACATGGCCTCAATGGACCACGCAGAACCTGGCCACATTGGCCACACAGACACGGCCGTGATGGACCACACAGAACAGCCACATAGGGCCAGGCCTCATGGAACACACAGAGACAGGCCGCAATGGACCACACAGAACAGAGCCACGATGGGCCAGGCCACCTTGGGCCACACAGAGACAAGGCCACGATCACACAGAACAGAGCTGCATTGGGCCAGCCCTCATTGGACCACACAGACAATGCACATTGGGCCAGGCCTCATTGGACCACACAGAACAGGCCACCTAGGGCCATACACAGAGCAGGCCTCCTTAGACCGCAATCTGGCCACATTGGACCACACGGCCATGATAGACCACAGAGACAAGGCCGCCCGGCCACATGGCCTTGCTAGACCACAGAGACGAGGCCGCGATGAGCCACATCGGCCGCTAATGCCGCACATAGAACGAGGTAGACTAGACAAGGCCGCAAGGCCATACATAACCAGGCCACAAGGACCACATGGACATTTTTTAGCGAGGCAGCAATGCCTTGAGGCCGCTTGGCCACACGGACAACGGCCACTTGGCCAAATTAAACCGCGCCCCTAAGGGCCACTGGCTTTTTTTTTTTTTTTTTTTTACATATAGGACAAGGCAACTTGTGCCACAAGGCCACTATAGACCACACGGAACAAGCCACACAGACAACGGCCACTAGGCCACATTGAACCGCGCCCACTAGGGGCCACTGACCACTGACCTTTTTTACATACAGGACAAGGCAACTTGTGCCACAAGGCCTTTAGACCCACACAGAGACAAGGCCCGCTGGGCCACAAGGCTGCTAAAGCCACAGAGATACAGAACCACTCATAGACAAGGCCTTAAGCCACATAGAACCAATGCCATAACTGGCCACAAGACCACGGGACAAGGTCACATTAGGCTACACGGTCACAGTAGACCACACTGAACATAGAATGAGGCTGCAAAAGCCATGATATTGTACACCCACACTGAGACGAGGTCACACAGGGACACCGGCCACTAGGCCACACAGAACCAAGACCATAAGGGCAACAAGACCATATAGGCCACACATAGGACAAGGCTACATTATGCCACAAGGCCTTGAGACCCGCACAGAGACAAGGCACGCTGGGCCACAGGCTGCTAATGCCACACGGATACAAGGCCAACGAGACACAGCCACTAGGCCACACAGAACCATGCCGTAACAGGCCACAAGACCACGGGACAAGGCCACATTAGGCTACACGGTCACAGTAGACTACACGGAACATATATATCATGTTTTGTTTTTGTTTTTTTCCACGAGGCCACCTGGGACGAGACCACGACGGCTACTAATGCCACATAAAGACAAGGGCCACATTAAGACAAGGCCACTAGGCCACATATAGATGATGACTTATGACCATGAAAGCAAGCTGATTTAAAGACCAATATGACGCCAGAATATAATGGCACCACCACCAGTAGTTGCAAAGGTTATTTACCTGAACCGTTTAGTGAAGAGCTTGCTGAGCGCCGATGGTGATTTTTGGATCAGGTCGTATGCATGACTCGAATATAGAGGAAGACCATCTGCCCAGGATTTTACTGGCTGCAGTAGAAATGCCACGTTCGGCTGCTGTCGTGGCAGCCCCAATCCTGAACGAATAACCAGTATACTGGAGGGAGATAAACTGTAGCTTTTGAGGACAGAACTTGCGTCCTGAACTAGGCTTAGAGAGAAGTGCTCGTTAGTTAGGATAAATGAAGGGGAATTTAAAGAAATTAAATCACAGATGAGAAGGGACATAATTGCATAGCACTGAGAGCATGCAAAGAACATACTTGTGTTCTTGGGAAGAAAGCTCTTGCTAGTTCTTGGAAGAACGAACTCACGAGCACACAGAACGCTGCTGACAGTTTGAGACGATGTGTTCTTGCTGGTATTGCGCAATAGTAACGTTACCCCCGCACAGACGCCATCTGAAGTGCCCAAACAACGAGAATTATTGACGATAACAGACATGCTTTATTGCCCAAGCCTAAGGGATTACTCTACATACACAATGTAATGTATATTCATAACAATAAAGCAACACCTGTCCCATTTTAATTCTGCTTCTGTTGTTTGTGTACATCACTAGCCAACAGCGGGAAAAACGCTGGTAATATTCAGGTAACTTAAAATTGAACTGCCTCTCTATGCTTCCCGCTCCTTCTGCGAATGCCGACATGAATTATGGGATATTTCTTCGTCAAGTTCACACAAGTTACTAACCGATGCATCCTCGGTAAAATGGGAGTGTCAAGAACACATCCGGGATTTTTAACCGTTCTTGCCGAAATGCAAACTTGTGTATTGGGACAGTACTTGGCCGCGACTGATGACGTTTCACAAGTCCACAAGAACACAAGTACAGACAAGAAGGCATATTGAGAAACGGCCACAGAGTAAAGAAATTAGGTGAGAAACGCAGATCAGAACAAGACCATGGGGAAATCGGAGTATTTAGCTCCTGGAGTAAGTCCCCTGGATGCATGAGCCATGAATGCTGAAATAGACAGCTACCATCTGAATAACAATAGAAAAGAGACCATTGCGGACAGTATGTAATAAAAAGGGGGTGGAAGGATTTTGATCTCTAACTTACTTAGTGTACAATGCTACTGTATAAACATAATTAACATCTTCAAGGTTACAGCACTCAGAGTTCAAGCAATGGGAGAATTAAAGAACTGCTTTTTAAAGGTTAGAACAGCTCTTGAGGGTAGCAAACAAAATTCCTCCTGGTTAGTGCATCACAACCTAAATTAACATGAATCCTGCCAACTGGACATGATTTAAAGAATATTGAGACAGAATAGGCTAATTAGTGACTAGAGATAGCTACGATGAGCTACACAATTCATCATTAACCATTCGGAATGTTGTCTGTTGACACTTGAATCTCTGAAACTTGAATGATTCCGGTTGTACAAGCGAAAAGTTCAAAATTGTTGGTGAGAGATAATCTAAGCTGCAAAACAAGCTATTGAAACTTCCACCCCTGTGCTGGGAGTAGCAGTCCTGCCACATCCAAAGGGATAGACAAAATGATATGCTCAATCATCTTCGAAATGACCATTCCGACCTGCTATTCAAAATTATCTGTGGGGAATTCTGATCCAAAACACACCGGAGACCCACCAAATATCCTGTGAAAAGGGCACAATTATAAACATTTTTTATCTTGTGATACAATGTGATTGGCAGGCGTTTATCCGAGGTTTACTTCAGGTCTTGGCTATGCTTTAAGTTGCAAACTAAGAGAGGGTACGGTGAACAGACTTTGATAATTAGTATTAAAATAGTTACCTAAATTGAATGCCTGCGAGAAAACTATGAATTGAAAAATATTAAATTACAATTCGTAATTGTAGACAAGGGAGGAAATACCGGCCATGATCAGGATGTGAAAACAGGAACCTGAAAGAAAAGCAAAACATAACTAATTTAACAAACTCTGTTAGAGGAGGGCAGGGTGATGGATACGGGTCTCTGAAGGCCAAAAGCCATCTGAAAGCCTGAAACGAAGAGTGAAAGCGCATAGCTATGGCTTTCATTGCAAGAATAATCACAACCTTAATTATGAAATTGAAAACAATTGATAGAAAAATTAACATCTCAGGAACGGCATGATCGCCTAACAATTAGATCTGCCTTGATGACAACCATGCTTTGTTAGCACATCGATACGATATATTTTGCGACCACGCCAAATCCTTAAGGATGCTAACGACCATCATAGAATGACTTAGTCTCAGTTGAGACTCTTGAATAGAAAGATACATGAACATGTAAATCATACAGTTGAGCAAAGACAATGCCACTCGAGTCTCCTTCACTAATTGAAGAGTTCAGATGCAAAAGCCTCTAAATGCCATTTGAAATTTTCTTCTTTAATGATGATTTTTATCAAACTTGTATATTTAAGTTCAGTAATTTCACTTAAATAACAATTAATAGGTAATTATCATTGCCATTTAAGTGAAATCACTGAACTTAAATATACAAGCTTGATGAAAATGATCATTCTAGAAGAAAATTTCAAATGGCACTTAGAGGCTTTTGCATCTGAACTCTTCAATTAGTTCTGTTGATTGGTTTGACTTGAAAAAC
The DNA here is from genome assembly GCF_016745375.1 of Pimephales promelas. The sequence goes on along the minus strand of NW_024121173.1, from coordinate 608,193 downwards.
TAATGTGACTGTTAGTTCTATTAAGTAAGCGGTTTTTGCTAAGAATATGTAGCTTTTGACAAGAGCATCCTTAGTCTGCATTTCTGTACATTAATGTTTAAATACCATCACGTAAAATACTCTATAAAACAAATGGATTAAGTAGTCGCCATGAATGGTTGAATATTACAGCGATTGTAGTTATGTCCAATATCATAGATCTAATTTCATTAAGGGACTTATAAAATTAATTAAGTAAGCCTAAATATGTTGAAATAGTTGTTTGTGAAATTACAACACAAACAAGTATATAATTAACTGCCATTGTAGAAATATCCACTACAGTATGCATAATAGGCAAATGAACAACTTCCCTTTAACTCAGGTTCATTCCTTCATTCATTTACTATTAAATCAGTTACTCAGTTGTTAGTGGGTATTTGCAAACTGCCACAAGAGCGTGATTTCAACAACGCTGTCGCTGATATCATTAGATCACTGCACTGTGGAATAGCTATCAGATGCGAAACTTGCTTGCACTTGCTATGAACATTTCCCCTTTAAAGGCGAGCTATCGCGGCACCGTTTCAGTCTGCAGATCAGGAGTAATTATAATTATTCGCCACGTCACCGCGTGGACTCCAATTTGAACTCTGTCGCTGGTGTAGGAAACAAAGGAGAATACTTACCTGGATGAAGTTTAATCATGATAGAGTGGACATATTAACAGTAGTTGGTGGGAGCACCTACCAAAACTTGAAAAACTAACTTGAAAACCTTGGAAATGAAGCTTGAACTTGAACCAGCGAGAGAAGATCGCCTCTCGTGACTTGCAGAGTTGTTGATTCATGTACGTGGATCGGTGATCTGCGGGATAATGCGCCCGTGCAGACAGCGAGGTCCTTTGCTGGACAGGATGACATTCTCTTCCTGCCGGATTATCCTGGCTGAGCTGAAGCTGTTGAGGCTTTTGATGACGTAAAAATTGAACGGATTGGTTATACCCAGGGCGTTTTAAGCCTGGGGGAGCAGAAATTCTCACGAGAGGCCTTGGCTGATCGAAAACTCTCTGAAGACCACTGTGCATGTGGGGAGATGCGGCGCTGAACGCGGGAACCTCGACATGTAGCAGGAAATACGGCGGGACATATCCATCGTCCGAACTCAATTACGATATGCGTGTCCTGGCAACTGAACGAGAGCATCAATGAAAGCGTCAGCATCTGCGAACTCAAACATGTGTAAATACCGGACTTTTATACCGCAAGCATTAGACACGATTGGATAGATGAGAAGGTAATTAGTGACGCAACGATTGAGTTTTCCTGGCAGAACTTAACGCTAAAGCTTCCATATCTCTCTGACAGGAGATTCGGCCAAACGTTCCGAGCAAACCCTTACAGTATGCTTGGGTCTGCCGAGTCTGTCCAACCTCCTCCCTCGCCATCAGATCCAACTCACCACCAGGTGGTGATCAGTTGACAGCTCCGCCCCTCTCTTTACCTGAGTGTCCAAGACATACGGCCGCAGGTCAGACGGCCCGGCAAAAGCAATGATTATGAATATGTCAAAAATAGCAAGGAGACATTTTAATTTAACATTTATTTATGAAGATGAAGTTGACGATGCTGACTCGCGATCTTCGCAGTAGGCTAGTGGATGAGTCAGAGAGAAATGCACATTTCATTTGATAAGCAGAAAGCAATCTGTTTGGTTTAGTTTCGTTTTGAATTGTTCTGTTTACAAGTTGACATTTGAATATAGATATACGTTTCAGGTCTGCGGAGTAGGATATACTTATACGCTGAGTTTATATTTATGAGACGCGCTCCGCACTGGCGCCTGCGTGTCGTGATTAGCCTATTTATAATTGTTTGCTTTTACTTCTTGTATTAAATCCAGGCAATTGGTTGATGAAACATTGATTAAAATCAAGATAAAATCGAAAGGAAAACAAAATTCACTTTAAATAAAGGCTTTGTGCTTTTCTGTTTGAGGTCTGGAAGTTTTAAATCCGTCTTTTAGTGCCTACCATTTTATTTTGCATATGGGCCCGGGACTGACTTGCTACTTAACAGACTTAACAGAGCATCCATCAAGTGTTAGACAGTATTCTAGGCTGTTACGTGTGGAAGTTTTTTGTCCAATAATTAGAATCTCTGTTTTTTCAGAATTTAGTAGTAGGAAATTACTAGTCATCAATTTTGTCTATAAGCTATGCATTCCGTTAATTTTGTGAATTGGTAAGTTTCGTTAGGTTTTGAAGAAATATACAGCTGGGTATCATCAGCATAACAGTGAAAGCTAATTCCATGTTCCCTTTCGTCCTGGGAACTCCGACGTGTCGTCGGGTAGTTCCCTGACGAATTGGGATCACGCTAGGGAACCTGAATACCTCTGATAGAATTAACAACGAGCCAATAACGTGATGTTGTTCAGCCCTCGGTAATCAATGCAAGGTTGCAGAGAACCATCCTTCTTCCCAACGAAAAAGAACCCGCCCCCGCAGGAGAAGAGGAAGGCTGGATGAACCCAGAGGCCAGAGAATCAGAAATATATTTCTCCATGGCCTCCCTCTCGGGAATAGAAAGAGAGTAAAGTTTGCCTTTAGGCGGAGATTTACCTGGCAGTAGCTCTATCGCACAGTCATAGGAACGATGCGGAGGAAGAGAAGCAGCACGAGACTTACTGAACACCTCCTTCAGGTCGTGGTACTTCACGGGCACGTTAGATAAATCCGCTACCTCACTCTGAAACACAGAACCAGACACAGATGGACAGGCAGACACTAAACAGGACTCATGACAGTGGTTACTCCATGTGGAAACAGTGTTAGTGCACCAGTCGACACGGGGGTTGTGTCTGGAAAGCCACGGGTGACCCAAAACCACTGGTGCAAGTGGTGAGTCCATGAGAAAAAAATGAAATGAGTTCAGTGTGATTTCCAGAAGTGATGAGGGTAATGTCTTCAGTAACGTGAGTGATGCGGGGAAGTTCTTGACCATTGAGTGCGTTGACGATAATCGGGTGCGAGAGGGGGGTGACGGGGATCTGAAGTCTATGTGCTAGTCTGAAGTCCATGAAATTACCCTCCGCTCCCGAATCCAGAAGTGCGCTGGTGCAGTGCGTTGATTGTCGCCATCTCAGTCTTACCGGGAGGAGGGTTGATGTTGATGAGGTCTTCTCGGCGGAGATCCCACCCGATAGTAGCCTCATACTTACTACCGGGCTTGCTCTTTTACGGGGCAGGAGTGGATGAAGTGGCCCGCCCGGCCACAGTAGAGACAAAGTCCTTGGGATCTCCGCCTCACCCTCTCCTCCCGGGAAAGCCAAGCTCTCCCCACCTGCATGGGTTCATGGTCGAATGCGGGGCTGACCGCGCTCGCACTAGGCTTGCCGCGATAGTGACGGTGTTACCGGTTTTAAGCCCCATCACCGGTGACATCACTTTCCCACCGTGACACCGCGATGTCTTGACTTTTTTTTTTAAGTATTCGTTTTTGCTAAAATATTTATTTGAATTAATTAAAAAAAATAATTTTCAATTATTTAGTTCTGAAGAGAGCATTATAATTAAAAATGAACTGCGCAACGCGTGCCGTCACGTCATAGATCAGCAAGCATCAGGATTCCATTTAGTGTGGAGACGAGAACGAGTCAAATTACAGAAAAGCAAGATAATGGCGGAAGATTTGGTGTCAAAACGCAATGCAAAAGCGCCTGTTTGGCAATATTTTGGCCAATATATATTAATGTTAATAAATGCCAATTTATAGTGTTTTACTTTTTTTTAGAGTGCTGTCATTTATGTAGGCTAAGGTCCTTTTTAAAGTTTTTATTTTATATTCGTCTCTTTTTATTTGGTTTTATCTTATTTAAACTTTGTTTAATTTATTTAGGCCTATTTTGTTTTCTTATTCGTTAATAAACGTTTTATTTTTTTTGGGCCCACAGTTTGCCGATTTTCACTTTTTTCAGCCTATATGCATGGGGTTATTTTTATTTGTTCGTTATGCTAATAAAAGTTCTGTCTATATTTTATTCGTTTATTATTCTAATAAAAGTGCTGTCTAAATAAAAGTTTATTGTCAGCGAGTTTTTTTTTTTTTTTTTTTGTCCATTCCAGCAATTGACGCTGAATTGCAATTGACGCTTATTTCGAAAGTGAAAGTATGTCATTTATGTAGGCTAAGGTCCGATTTGAAGTTTTTATTTTATATTCGTCTCTTTTTAATTGGTTTTTATCTCATTTAAACTTTGTGTAATTTATTTAGGCCTATTTAGTGGTGCTTGCTGAAAGCAAGGCAACACTATTACTATTGTGTTTTTTGAGTTGGCCAAAAAGTTTGGCGCGCTACTCCTCCCGCAGTTTTTGTCACACACCCATGAATGAGGTCTCAAATCGTGCGGAATATTCGGGAATGGTGTGCTATGACTTTTCTAAGCGATCGGGGGTACGATGTTCGCCCGAAGGGCGAACAAATTTCCCAAAAATCCCATAGACTTAACATTGCGACAAACTTTGACGACTCATAGCTCCGAGCGAGGATTTCACAGAAGCCTGTGATTTACCACATTTGAAGAGGCTGACAGGCTCTGTAAGAACATACCTCACAATGGGGTAAAAGTTGCACCCCTGGGGGGCAGGAGCTGCCCAAATTTTCCCCCATTGACCCCAATGTTATTTAAATTTTCTAGTATAGCATTATACTATTCCAGGAAAAAGTTTGGCGCACTCCTACGTCCACAGTTTTTGTCACAGACCCATGAATGAGGCATCAAATCGTGCGGCCTATTGAAGAGAAGTGTCCTATCACTTTTATCAGAGATCGGGGGTACGGTGTTCGACCCAGGGGCGAACAAATTTCCAAAAAATCCCATAGACTTAACATTGAGACAAACTTTGACGACTCATAGCTCCGAACAACGATTTCGGAAAAACGTGTGATTTGCCACATTTGAAGAGGCTGGCAGCCTCTGTAAGAACATACCTCACAATGGGGTAAAAGTTGCACCCCTGGGGGGCAGGAGCTACCCAAACTTTTCCCCATTGACTTACTATGGTGAAGGATGTCCCATCAAATGCATGTGTTTTTCCTACTATGGTAAATTGCATAGGGATTTTGTATTGAACATAGCTCCGGATCATAGTGTCATAGAGACAAGGGGGCGGGCTCATTTTACTCAGACGACCAATCAGTCTCTCAGGATCATTGTGAAGCTATCAAGCCACGCCCTAGCAACCATATAGAGCACCTTAGCAACAACTCCCATAGACTTCCATTGAAAGAGATCAAAGGGATATCTCCGGATAGAAGTGTCATAGAAACAAAAGGGTGGTCTCGTTTGACTCGGGGTAGCAAACAGCCAATCATGAATCACCTCAACAATTTCTGGCCACACCCTAGCAACCATTATCGAGCACCTTAGCAACCAAATTTTAAAGAGGGATATCTTCCATTCTGAATGTCATACAGGCTTGGGAGTTGTATTATATCAATTATACTGACAAGCAGCCTTTGGAGATTCATGATTGGCAGCTGCCAAGCCACTCCCTAGCAACCAAAAAGAGTACCCTAGCAACCATTTTGCAAGGCCTACATCTCTTTATCCGAACATCGTATAGAGATGGGGGTTGGTTTATACATTCACATTGACTTTGGAGCTTCATGATTGGAAGCTGCCAAGCCACTCCCTAGCAACCAAACAGAGTACCCTAGCAACCATTTTGTAACAGCTATATCTCAGCATCAGAACATTGTATCACGATGGGGTTGGGTCTTTTGACTCATGCTAGCACATAGAACTTTCAAAATGCTAAACATGCTAGCTGTGAATAGCTACATGCTAATATTGATTAGCTAAGTGCTAAATCATGCCATGAACAATATAAAAACTCTATAATAACCATATGTGAACACTACCAACCACCTAGTAATACCATAGCAACTACCCAGAATACCCTAGCAACAACCTAACAACACCATAGCAACCACCCAGAACACCCTAGCAACCGCATAGCAACACCCTAGCAACCACCTAGAAACTATCCAGAACACCTTAGCAACACCCTAGCAACCACCTAGCAACACCCTAGCAACCACCCCAAACACCATAGCAACCACCTAGCAACACCTTAGCAACCACCCAGAACACCCTAGCAACCACCTAGCAACACCATAGCAACCACCGAGCAACACCCTAGCAACCGCCTAGCAACCATCCAGAACACCTTAGCAACACCCTAGCAACCACCTAGCAACACCCTAGCAACCACCCAGAACACCCTAGCAACCACCTTGCAATACCCTAGCAACCACCTAGCAACACCCTAGCAACCACCCAGAACACCCTAGCAACCGCCTAGCAACACCCTAGCAACCACCTAGCAACACCTTAGCAACCACCGAGCAACACCCTAGCAACTGCCTAGCAACCTTCCAGAACACCTTAGAAACACCCTAGCAACCACCTAGCAACCATCCAGAACACCCTAACAACCGCCTACTAACAACCTAGCAACACCCTAGCAACCACCCAGAACACCCTAGCAACCACCTAGCAACACCTTAGCAACTACCCAGAACACATTGGCAACCACCCATAATACCCTAGCAACTGCATAGCAACCACCCAGAATACCCTGACAACCAACTAGCAACCACCCAGAACACCCTAGCAACCGGGTGGTGAGTTTTGCCACTGCAAGCACCACTTCACATTTTCCTCTGGAAATGTACGTTCTAGTTTATTTTCTTATTCGTTAATAAACGTTTTATGGTTCTTATTTGTTTGGGCCCACATTTTGCCGATTTTCACTTTTTTCAGCCTATGCATGGGGTTATTTTTATTCGTTCGTTATGCTAATAAAAGTCTATAAATAAAAGTTTTATTATCAGCGAGTTGGTTTTTTTTTGTCCATTCAAGCAATTGACGCTTATTTCGAAAGTGAAAGTATAACGCGCACGCATTTAAAAGCTATTTAACCCCCCCGCCTTGCCCTCCACGGTGACACCGGGATTACCGGTGTTGTCACACGTCGATTAACCGGTGGGAAATTTTCCTCACCGCGGCAACCCTAGCTCGCACCACCGGGTTGGTGGTCCTCTGCGCCGAACACTGGGCGGCTGGGGCGCGTCAGTCTGGTTACACGATTCAGTCGAGCGTCCACTCTCAGCGCAAGTTCCACCAGTCCATTCAGTGTCTCGGGTAAATCCATAGCGTAGATCTCTCTTTGAACGCAGTCAGCCAACCCATGCAGGAACATATCCCACTGCGCCGCCTCGTTCCAACGGCACTCTGCGGCCAGGGTGCGGAACCGGATGGAAAAGTCCGCCACCGAGCCTTCTCCTTGTCGCAGCTCGGCGAGTAATCTGGCCGCCTCCTTACCCGCCACTGCACGGTCGAAAACTCTCTTCATCTCCTCGGAGAGTGCCTGGAACGAGGTGCAGCAGTTGTCCCCGTTCTCCCACACCGCCGTCCCCCAAAGCGATGCTCTTCCTGACAGCAGGGTTAACACAAATGCCACCTTCGCCTCTTCGCTCTGGAAGGTGTGTGGCTGTAAGGCAAAGTGCATAGAACATCTAGTGAGGAATGCTCTGCAAAACTCAGGCTCACCAGAATATCCCTCAGGTGTGGGTAGGCGTGGCTCTGATCTCCCCGCTGCTGCAGGCGCTGGTGGTGGGGGGACGGGCGGCATGGGGGGCGCAGTGGGAGTCCGTAAAAGCTGTACCTGTTGGGTGAGCTCGGACACCTGCTTCACGAGTGCTTGCACCGCACGACCTGTGCCAGAGATACTCTCCTCCTGTTGATCCATCCGTGCGATACTGTGAGCGATGAAGTCATTGATCTGTGATGAATTTGCTGCATCCATGGTTTGGTCAGATCGTTCTGTAAGGAAATGATGGGAGGATGCAAGATGCAAATACACTCAGTTTAATGATAGGTCAGATATGACAAATGTAAGACACAGATCGGGGACAACAGTCAGGTGGTGGGTGAAGCAGGGACGAGATGGCGATCCGGTGGTGAAAACAGGTGATGACGTGCTCGAGTGAAACCCAGGGAAGTGGAACATCCAGAAGACACGAAGAACTGACGAAATCCAGGTAACATGAAGAACTGACGAAATCCAGATGAGACACAGACGAGGCACGAGCACAGGACCACACCGAATGACAACCACAACGATCTGACAACAAGAGGGAGAAAATGCTGGGTATATATAGGGACTGAAATGAATGGCAGCTGGTGACACTAATCAACACAACGAGTAACCACACCCACACAATTACACTCACACAGACACATCAGCCTGAGACAGCCGATTCATGAACCGTGACATATAAATTGTAGCTAAAATATAGCCATTGATGCATGAGGTCCAATATAGTGGACAGGTGATTAATCAGATTTTTCTCCCAATCTAAAATCAAAACTTGGAAAATTTTACTGTGATATGACTCATTAGATACTGCTTGATGCTGCAATATTTTTTTTTACCTACAAGAGTGTCCTAGGATAGAAGGAATGGGTGGATATTCCGGAGCACCTTGGCATGTCTGACTGGACTTGGCCATCTTGGTTTTGAGGGGGAAAAAATCTAAACTCAATGGCTTATAACTTTGTTGCAATGCATAGGATGATGCACCAGGGTCCACTGAAGAGATTGATGTGCAACTTTCCCATCAAAACCCTTGCAAATTCAAGAAAATGCTTTTTAAATAGCTGTCCACTGTAGTGACCACTATGCATGAAAGGGTTAAAAAGACGTGAAAATTATAAACATTAGTTACGATCATAGATTACGATGCAATTCTTGCCCGATTGTGCAAGTGAATATTCCGTCATGTCCCGACTCCTAAACGCGTGTGTGTGACGCCTGCAGCGCGCTTGCCGCTTGCCTAGTGCAGAGGGAGAAGACGCAGCACCGCGAGCCCTTAATATGGAAAAAATTGATTCGTGGCCGTTGAGAATCGATTTCGAATCGACCACATTTTAAAAAACGATTAATCGAAAAATCTTTTTTTTTTTTTTTTTGCCCAGCCCTATTAAAATATCAAATAAATAAGTGATACTTGGTGCCACAGCGATACTCTTGATCCAAAAAGTATTGCTATACCACGATACTCAATATGTTGTCCCACGGTCAGTCATTTTTCACCAGCTGCATCTACACAAAATTTGAGGGTTCCCCCACGTGTCAAATTCCACTTTAACTGGTAATATGGTCATACTTCCTGGTTCTGGTAAGAACTTGAGCTGCTGCGTTTTGAACTAGCTGAAGTTTGTTTATTAAATGTTTAATTTTTATTAGCATTTATTAGCAACTAATTGTTCCGCCTTTGTCAATGAGAGCATATGATGTAATTTAGATACATTCTTAAGAAGGAAAACTGCTATTTTACAGATTCTATTAACGTTTATGAATATTTGGCTTATATATCACATTTTTCACCAATTCTTTCCCCCCAGTTTGACTTCGGCGGCTGGATGCCCAACTACCCCACTGCCCTGAGAAAGCCCCCTCCCAAGGAAAAGAGCAAGACCGCTGAGGACACCATCCTGGAGACCTTACCTGACGTGAGCACGACGGTGAACGGGATGGCTGTCCTGAGACTGCTGAGCAAGGACTCTGCAGACCATGTGAGTTTTTACACCATCAGTACACATGTTAAAAGACTGCAAAATTAAATTTTGCTGTGAAAAATTGAACAATCTGAAAGGCATTCTTGTAAATGCCCTTATATTTCTCTGGATGACAATTGCTTGCTTACACTGCTTTCAATCATCTAGTTTGCATTACCTGGCTGTTTACATTTACATTGCAAAGCAGATTAGCAAACTGCAAGCATAATGTTGCAGGGGGCTCTTACTGAATATTAGTGTGCTGTCCAATGTAGTGTGTTAAACATTGTTATAAACTTGTTTCTTATCAACGTTATTTACGATTACAATCTTGATACCCTGTCCGTAGTACCCTCTGGGAAATTTCCCAGAACATCTGTATGATGAAGAGGTCCCCTGCAAGCTCATTGAAGATTTCAAAAAGGATCTGGAGAAGTTGTCCGATCTCATCGAGGAGCGGAACAAGAAGTTGGAGCTTCCCTACACCTATCTGAACCCCAAGAATGTGGACAACAGTGTAGCCATTTGAAAGGATACAGTAGTCCCTCTTAATACTTTTGCATTTCTATTAATAGCTTTTGTCTTTTCTATGCTCCTTCATAACCATTTACTCCTCTGTCTAAATAGAGAGACCTTCCTTAAAATACTGAATCATGAAATAAATAAACAAACCAGTTTAAGGGAGCTACTGAAAGTTGCTTCAACACTCTGATTTTTTAAGCTGAGGTTAGAATATAATATAGGTGAAAATGTTTGTATACAAAGTAACAAAATTTATTTACTACAAATGGCATCAAATAGAACTGCTGCAAAGTATGTCACAGATATCTTGAGCTTATGTCAAATGCATGGTGTGTTTTAAAATTACACAAAATAATAAAACAATAGAGGCCCCACCATGCGATGTGCTTTGAAAGTAGGGTTAATAAAATAAGATCTCTCTCTCTCTCTCTCTTATCCACTTCTGGTTTGACTCAGTGATGTATGTGTGCACATTTTTGTGTACATTATTGTACTGCAATAAACATCTTTTCATCAATTATTCCTCGGCATCCTCGCATACTAAACTGCTTTTTTTTGTTGTTTGGCCTGGAGGTTCACTATTATCTCTGCTTGAAAAGTTGGGTTTTTCGTCCCTATAAACTGCAGTGAATCCCACTAATCTCCGGCAGTTATTGGGACTTTTTCAGCGTTGCGTGTTCGCCAGTGTCAGAAAGGTATAGGCGCTTGCGCCTCTGCCCCTGCGCGGGATTAACAACTTTATTACCATATGAAAAGCAGCAGCATTTTCAGCAGCCCGACCCAGCTTCTCAGTCATTGGGTTAAACAAATTACATCATCAAATCATCAATCACATCTGATTGGTTGGTAGATCTTTCCCTATTGGTAACCCTGGACCTTTAGAAATACAGGCTTGGGTAAACCCCTCCCCAATAATAATGATTATTATTTATAAATTCTATACTTAATCCTGTATTAAAAATAAACCTCTTACAGCCATATGATGTTACATTTTGTATTGATGTTAATAACTAGGACATACATTTATGAAGAATTTCTCAGACAAATGTTGATTAAAACTTTTTTTATAAAAAAAAAACAAAAAAGCAAATGCATATGAACAAGCAATAACAAAATACATCAAATGCGCAGCTCCGGGATGAAATGTCTGTCCACCTCTGGGCCATGTGGTGGTGGCTTTCTGTCCGAACATGATCCACTGTACAGACGCCTGTGACGCAAGCAGCTGGAAAACAATATTTGTGTGCATTGTAAATAAATAGCGTGACCACAGCACATACTTCAAAAACAATATTAACATTAAAGCTGCAAGCAGCGATGGGCGGGCCCTCGCACCTGTAGCGCGTTGGGTTGTAAGGCGGCCGCGTTGCATATGCTGGAGCTCAGCCGGTGCGGCTGTGAATTTGCTACGGTTCATTAAAGGTCACTTCCTGTTGCCAGCAGGTGGCGCTATGACTGTTGGTGAATGTCGGCATGTAGATTTGTTCAGGGCGGGACTCTTGTCAAATGTGTAAAATTTTGTGCTGTAAAAAGGGCCACGAAATCGGTCCAAATGGCGGAGTTCGATTCGTGGTGAAGGTTTCAAGCGCGTTCCGTCTTTTCCAAGCAAAGTGAATTTTAATTAAATGCAATACATTTAATCTTATGTATTAAATCGTTTCATCTGACTCCATAAAATGAAAAGGGTTTATCAATGATATCTGTGCATCATTTAGTAGTTAATGCTTGACTATTCCTTTTAACTCTAATGAAAATAAAGTCAAAGTCCGTTAGAATAGCCAAATATAACAATTTATTACGTCAGGTAAATGTATTAGAATTCCACAAGATAATCAGAGCAAACCATTAGATGTTTCAAAGAACTTTACCCAACATATTACATGAATGCCGAGCCTCGAAGACCCAGCATCATGGGCTGATCTGATACAGAATAGCAGCCATGAACTCTTGTGCATTTTCCTTAAATAGAGCCAAACCTTACCTGATCGAATCACCAAATTTATCTGATCCAATCACCAAACTACAATGGACTGAAACCCCCACCATGTTTACTGGGGGAAGGAGAGTTTGCATTCAGACAAAAGGTAGAAAGTGGTTAACTCAAAGACACACCCTTTTGTGTGCAAGATATTTCTATATTCTTAAAAACCTTATTACCTTTTCTTTAACTTCTTTGGAAATGAGACATTATTACCAGTCACCCTGAGACTTTTGAAATGATTCTAAACAGTCCTTAAAGATTATCACATTCACATTAAAAACACATATTCTTGTGAGCTTCCTCTGCAAGAGTGTGTGTGTGTGTGTGTGTGTGTGTGTGTGTGTGTGTGTGTGTGTGTGTGTGTGTGTTGTTCAAGCAAGGTCATCTTGTCTTCAGAAGACACTGGTCACTGATTACATCAACCAGTTCCAGTTTTCTAGTCTTACAGTGCCGATCTGGGCATTTACAGCCAAGTTAATACAACTTCCTGTTTCATGGCGAATCATCGACGCCACGGACACGCCCATCGACGAAAATGCGCAGATAGCACAACTTTACATCATCAATGCCTTTAGAAGGCACAGCAGAAATTTGAAGTCGATCTGACTAAATCCCTAGGAGGAGTTCGTTAAAGTACGTAATGAGTAAATCATCCAAAAATGGCGGTAAAATTAGAAATGGCTGACTTCCTGTTGAGTTTAGGGCATCGCTCCAAGAGACTTTTCTGTGCGTCTGGACATGGTAGATGTACCACAGAAATTTCGTACATGTCGGTCAAACATGCGACGGGGGCTGCTTCGTTAAAAGTCACTTCCTCTTGCCACTAGGTGTCGCTATGAATGTGGGTGAATGTCGGCATGTAGATTTGTTCAGGGCAGGACTCTTGTCAAATGTGTAAAATTTCGTGTAGATCTGGGCATTTACAGCCAAGTTACTACAACTTCCTGTTTCATTGCGAATCATCGACGCCACGGACACGCCCATCGACGAAAACGCGCAGATAGCACAACTTTACATCGTCAATGCCTTTAGAAGGCACAGCAGAAATGTGATGTCGATCCGACTAAATCCCTAGGAGGAGTTTGTTAAAGTATGTAATGAGTAAATCATCCAAAAATGGCGGTAAAATTAGAAATGGCCGATTTCCTGTTGAGTTTAGGGCATCGCTCCAAGAGACTTTTCTGTGCGTCTGGATATGTTAGTTGTACCACAAAAATTTCGTACATGTCGGTCAAACATGCGGCGGGGGCTGCTTCGTTAAAGGACACTTCCTGTTGCCACTAGGTGGCGCTATGACTGTGGGTGAATGTCGGCATGTAGATTTGTTCAGGACGGGACTCTTGTCAAATATGTAAAATTTTCTGGCAGATCTGGGCATTTACAGCCAAGTTACAACAACTTCCTGTTTCATGGCGAATCATCGACGCCACGGACACGCCCATGGACGAAAACGCACAGATAGCACAACTTTACATCGTCAATGCCTTTAGAAGGCACAGCAGAAATGTGATGTCGATCCGACTAAAGCGCCTAGGAGGAGTTAGTTAAAGTACATAATGAGTAAATCATCCAAAAATGGCGGTAAAATTAGAAATGGCTGACTTCCTGTTGAGTTTAGGGCATCGCTCCAAGAGGCTTTTCTATGCGTCTGGACATGGTAGATGTACCACAGAAATTTTGTGCATGTCGGTCAAACATGCGGCGGGGGCTGCTTCATTAAAGGTCACTTCCTGTTGCCAGCAGGTGGCGCTATGACTGTGGGTGAATGTCGGCATGTAGATTTGTTCAGGGCGGGACTCTTGTCAAATGTGTAAAATTTCGTGCAGATCTGGGCATTTACAGCCAAGTTACTACAACATCCTGTTTCATGGCGAATCATCGACGCCACGGACACGCCCATCGACGAAAACGCCCAGATAGCACAACTTTACATCGTCAATGCCTTTAGAAGGTACAGCAGAAATTTTAAGTTGATCCGACTAAATCCCTAGGAGGAGTTCGTTAAAGTACGGAGTGTGTAAATCGTCCCAAATCGGTCGCCAAATTCAAAATGGCGGACTTCCTGTCGTGTTTAGGGTAAGGGTTCTTGAGGCTTTTTTGTGCGTCTTGAAAGGATACACATCCCCACCAAATTTCGTGCATGTAGGTTGAACGTGGACGAGGGGCTAATTTTTTCCAATTTTCTAGGTGGCGCTAGCGAGCCATTTTGCACCGCCCATCCGCGAAACCCCCAAAATACGAAATTTTTCACCAGTCCTGACATGCCTGCCAAATTTGGTGAGTTTTTGAGCATGTTGCGGCCCCGAAAATGGCGCTTACTTTGCAGAAAAAAGAAAAGAGAAAAAAATTAAAGCTGCAAGCAGCGATGGGCGGGCCCTCGCACCTGTACCGCGTCGGGGTGTGAGGCGGCCGCGTTGCATATTTTGCAGCTCAGGCGGTGCGGCTGTGAATTTGCTACGCTGCTTCATTAAAGGTCACTTCCTATTGGCAGCAGGTGGCGCTATGACTGTGGGTGAATGTCGGCATGTAGATTTGTTCAGGGCGGGACTCTTGTCAAATGTGTAAAATTTTGTGCAGATCTGGGCATTTACAGCCGAGTTACTACAACTTCCTGTTTCATGGCGAATCTTCGACGCAGCAGACACGCCCATCGACGAAAACGCGCAGATAGCACAATTTTACATCGTCAATGCCTTTAGAAGGCACAGCAGAAATTTGAAGTCGATCCAACTAAATCCCTAGGTGGAGTTTGTTAAAGTACGTAATGAGTAAATTATCCCAAAATGGCGGTAAAATTAGAAATGTCTGACTTCCTGTTGAGTTTAGGGCAACGCTCCAAGAGACTTTTCTGTGTGTCTGGACATGGTAGATGTACCACAGAAATTTCGTACATGTCGGTCAAACATGCGACGGGTACTGCTTCGTTAAAGGTCACTTCCTGCTGTCACTAGGTTGCGCTATGACTGTGGGTGAATGTCGGCATGTAGATTTGTTCAGGGCGGGACTCTTGTCAAATGTGTAAAATTTTGTGCAGATCTGGGCATTTACAGCCAAGTTACTACAACTTCCTGTTTCATGGCGAATCATCGACGCCACGGACACGCCCATTGACGAAAACGCGCAGATAGCACAACTTTACATCGTCAATGCCTTTAGAAGGCACAGCAGAAATGTGAAGTCGATCCGACTAAAGCCCTAGGAGGAGTTCGTTAAAGTACGGAGTCTGTAAATCGTCCAAAAATGGCGGTAAAATTCGAAATGGCCGACTTCCTGTTGAGTTTAGGGCATCGCTCCAGGAGACTTTTCAGTGCGTCTGGACATGGTAGATGTGCCACAGAAATTTCGTACATGTCGGTCAAACATGCGACGGGGGCTGCTTCGTTAAAGGTCACTTCCTGTTGCCAGCAGGTGGCGCTATTACTGTGGGTGAATGTCAGCATTTACAATTTTTCAGGGCGGCACTCTTGTCAAATGTGTAAAATTTCGTGCAGATCTGGGCATTTACAGCCAAGTTACTACAACTTCCTGTTTCATGGCGAATCATCGACGCCACGGACACGCCCATCCACGAAAATGCGCAGATAGCACAACTTTACATCGTCAATGCCTTTAGAAGGCACAGCAGAAATTTGAAGTCGATCCGACTAAATCCCTAGGAGGAGTTCGTTAAAGTACTGAGTGTGTAAATTGTCCCAAAATGGGCGCCAAATTCAAAATGGCCAACTTCCTGTTGAGTTTAGGGTATGGGTTCTTGAGGCTTTTTTGTGCTTCTTGATATGATACACGTCCCCACCAAATTTCGTGTTTGTAGGTTGAACGTGGACGAGGGGCTAATTTTTTCCAATTTTCTAGGTGGCGCTAGGGAGCCATTTTGCCACGTCCATCCGCGAAACCCACAAAATACGAAATTTTTCACCAGTCCTGACATGCGTGCCAAATTTGGTGAGTTTTTGAGCATGTTGAGGCCCCGAAAATGGCGCCTACTTTGCAGAAAAAAGAAAAAAGAAATTAAAGCTGCAAGCAGCGATGGGCGGGCCCTCGCACCTGTAGCACGTCGGGGTCTGAGGCGGCCGCGTTGCATTTTCTGCAGCTCAGCCAGTGCGGCTGTGTATTTACTACGCTGCTTCGTTAAAGGTCACTTCCTGTTGCCAGCAGGTGGCACTATGACTGTGGGTGAATGTCGGAATGTAGATTTGTTCAGGGTGGGACTCTTGTCAAAGGTGTAAAATTTCATGCATATCTGGGCTTTTACAGTCAAGTTACTACAACTTCCTGTTTCAAGGCGAATCATCGACGCCATGGACACGCCCATCGACGAAAACCCGCAGATAGCACAACTTTACATCGTCAATGCCTTTAGAAGGCACAGCAGAAATGTGAAGTCGATCCGACTAAAGCCCTAGGAGGAGTTAGTTAAAGTACGTAATGAGTAAATCATCCAAAAATGGCAGTAAAATTAGAAATGGCCGACTTCCTGTTGAGTTTAGGGCATCGCTCCAAGAGACTTTTCTGTGCGTCTGTCCATGGTAGATGTACCACAGAAATTTCTTACATGTCGGTCAAACATGCGGCGGGGGCTGCTTTGTTAAAGGCCACTTCCTGTTGCCAGTAGGTGGCACTATGACTGTGGGTTAATGTCGGCATGTAGATTTGTTCAGGGCGGGACTCTTGTCAAAGGTGTAAAATTTCATGCATATCTGGGCTTTTACAGCCAAGTTACTACAACTTCCTGTTTCAAGGCGAATCATCGACGCCACGGACACGCCCATCGACGAAAACCCGCAGATAGCACAACTTTACATCGTGAATGCCTTTAGAAGGCACAGCAGAAATGTGAAGTCGATCCGACTAAAGCCCTAGGAGGAGTTAGTTAAAGTACATAATGAGTAAATCATCAAAAAATGGCGGTAAAATTAGAAATGGCCGACTTCCTGTTGAGTTTAAGGCATCGCTCCAGGAGACTTTTCTGTGCGTCTATCCATGGTAGATGTACCACAGAAATTTCTTACATGTCGGTCAAACATGCGGCGGGGGCTGCTTTGTTAAAGGCCACTTCCTGTTGCCAGCAGGTGGCGCTATGACTGTGGGTGAATGTCGGCATGTAGATTTGTTCAGGGTGGGACTCTTGTCAAATATGTAAAATTTCGTGCAGATCTGGGCATTTACAGCCAAGTTACTACAACTTCCTGTTTCATGGCGAATCATCAACGCTTCGGACACGCCCATCGACAAAAATGCGCAGATAGCACAACTTTACATCGTCAATGCCTTTAGAAGGCACAGCAGAAATGTGAAGTCGGTCCGACTAAATCCCTAGGAGGAGTTCGTTAAAGTACGGAGTGTGTAAATCATCCAAAAATGGCCTCCAAATTCAAAATGGTGGACTTCCTGTCAAGTTTAGGGCATCGCTCCAAGAGGCTGTTTTGTGCGTCTGGTCATAGTAGATGTACCACAGAAGTTCCCTTTCGTAGTCACTTCGAGTTACGTCAGAAGTGACGGAGATTGGGGGTTTCGCATAGAAAGCCAATCCTCTTCGAGTATTTAAAAACGAGCCAATGGCATGCAATGCCTTGGGGCTGCGGAAATTTGCATAGCGTACTCCGCCCTACTCCGTGAGTATAAAAGGAGGAAGTGAACGCAACCGCAGTATGTTTTCGCTTCGGAGCCAAGAGAACCTCTTCACTCCTGAAAGCTATTACAAGACTCTTCGAGACGAGCGTCCTCTTCAGTGTTGGTGTGACGGCGGTACCCAGCGAGTTTCTGCATTGCCTGCGATCTGTGCAGTGGTCTGCCAGACTTTGCGCTTCTCCCTGGTCGCCTCAGCGCTGAAAGAGTGAATTTCCTCCTCTCTGTAAAAGAGCTACACGCGGCACGTCTTTTTAAAGACGGTACGCCCGTGTTCTTCTGGATGCGGTCGATTTCTGTCGTCATCTGATGGTCGCGATCGCTGCTCTGTATGCCTGGGCATTCAGCATGCAGCAGCAGCGTTCGTGGATGACTCATGTTCCTGCTATGGGGACATGACCATCTCCACACTGAGGTTAAAAAAAAAATATATATATATAAAGAGATATATATATATTTTATATATAAAATATATATTTTTATATATATAAAAAAAAAAAAAAAATCTCACTAGAGTGAGAGCCCCGGTCCCCCTTACTCGATCGGCTTCCTTCACGAAAGGGGGCCCGTCGACCGGGGACCCGGCGAATTAACGGTGACGGTGTGGCATAAAGCCCCGACGATTTCTCGGGCCACACCTCCCGCCTCAGTGCGTGAGCCAGCGAGTGTTAGTTCGATTCAGTCGGCTGCCTCTTCAGTGGTACCGGCTGCTTCGAGCAGCGCTCCAGATGATGATGTGATGTCGATCGCAGCATCACTAGGCGGGCTACAGTCCTCGGGAGATGAGGATGCGGCTGCACTGCCCCCTTCAGGAGAGCCAGCGCTGCCCGTGTCGGATCCCGAGCTGACGGCGTGCTGTCTCAAGCCGCTGGGAGTATTGGGTTAGAGTGGCATCCTCCATTCTCCCCCGATCTCTCACGGAGGGATAATTGGTTTTTGGACAAAGCTGCCGCCGCGAGGCCACGGCCAACTCCATTGCCTTTTTTTCCCCGAGCTGCATGCGGAGTTATCGCGCTCTTGGGGGACTCCTCTGTCCACTCGAGAGCGCGATCTCTCCCCCGCCTTTCCCCCCTCGATGGGGGGGCCGCCCGTGGGTGCACTGGGATGCCCCCGCTGGAGCGTTCTGTTGCGATACAGCTGTGTCCACAGGGCGCCTCCTCCGTGGTCCTCCTAGGCACCCATCCAAAGCCTGTAGGTTCTCGTCTGCCATGGCGGCGCGTTCCTATAGAGCGGCGGGACGGGCGGCCTCCGCTTTGCATGCGATGAGCACTGTGCAAGCGCAGATGCTCAGAGATATGCTCGAGGGCGGGACTGATCCAACGGCATTCGAAGATTTGCGGTCCGCCACTGACCTTGCACTCCAAAAGGGCAACGAAAGTGGCCGCTCGCGCCGTTGGTCAGGTGATGGCCACTAGTGTGGTCCAGGAGCGTCAACCTGGCAGACACTCGGAGCGCTGAGCGGATTCGTCTGCCCGACGCCCTTCTCTCCCAGGTTGGCCTTTTTTGGCGGTGCAGTCGAGAACTCTGGCCCAGCAGTCTCCACTGCCCAGGAGCAGACGGAGGCAATCAAACATGTTCTGCCCCGACGACCAGCTGCTGCCTCCACCCAGTCGTCGGCACAGATGCCTCCCGCTGCTCGCCGCCGAGGACGCCCCCCCGCGGCTTCCCTGCCTCCCGGCAGCAGCCTTCATCCGGGCCACGGCGTGGAGGAGGCCGCCGGCAGGCGTCACAGCCCCCTCAAGCCGCACACCCCGCTAAACGCCAGGTAAGCGATGATCCTGATACGGGCTGCTCAGTGATGGAGTTGAGTTTTTCCCCAGGAGGCGGGAGCAGGCCCCCTCCTGCCCCCGGTGGAGGGCCGGGGGGAAAATCTTTCGTTTTCAGTTCCCGCTGCTCGCCCACGGGTGGGCAGCGCCCTGAGTTGGTTAAGAAAGACTTGACATCATCACTGAGCCCACAGACTGGAATGAGTGCGCTCGACATTCCAGTGCGTCAGCCCACACATTCCTCTCTGTCTCTGAGGGTGCGGAAGGGTGCGAGTGTCGTCCCCGGGCTACGCCAATCCCTTCCCCCTCTGTCGCCAGACCCCCGGCGGAACGGACCCCCGTGGAACGCTCCGCTTTCCCTGGTCCCTTCCGTCAGGGAGCGGGCTTCGACGCATCCGAGCGGGGTCATCCCTGCACGCGTGCCAGTCGACCCGCCACGCTGCCCCTCCGGGGGGACGTCTGTGGTTCACATGACCCCGTTGGCTCACTTCCTGGAAGCCTGGCTAGTGCTTCCCGGGATATCCCGCTGGGTCATCAGAACGATCAGATTCGGCTACGCGATTCAGTTCGCACGGTCTCCTCCCCGCTTCAGGGGAGTTCGCTCCACGATAGTTGGTGGCAATGCCCCACTCCTGAGAGCGGAGATTGCGACCCTGCTGGCGAAGGGTGCAATCGAGACGGTCCCTCCAGCCGAGGTGGAGTCCGGGTTTTACAGCCCCTACTTCATTGTCCCCAAGAAGACCGGTGGGTTACGACCGATCCTGGACCTGCGCATTTTGAACCGTTCTCTCCATCGACTACCGTTCAAAATGCTCACGGCCAAACGCATTTTCGAATGTGTTCGGTATCAGGATTGATTTGCAGCGATTGACCTGAAGGACGCGTACTTCCATGTGTCCATCTTACCTCGACACAGACCGTTTCTTCGGTTGGCCTTCGAGGGCCAGGCATATCAGTACGCCGTTCTCCCATTCGGGTTAGCTCTGTCCCCTCGCGTCTTCACGAAGATCGTCGAGGCAGCCCTTGTTCCCCTTCGCGAACACGGGGTTCGCATCCTGAATTATCTCGACGACTGGCTGATACTAGCACACTCTCGAGCTCAGCTTTGCGAACACAGAGACTTGGTGCTCCGGCACCTAGCCCGTTTGGGCCTTCGGGTCAACCGGGAAAAGAGCAAACTTTGCCCCGTGCAGAGGATCTCTTTTCTCGGCATGGAGATAGACTCGGTCGCCATGTCCGCGCAGCTCACGAACGAGCGCGCGCACTCACTGCTGACTTGTCTTCGACAGTTCGAGGGCAAGAGTGCGGTTCCACTGAAACTTTTCAGAGGCTCCTGGGGCATATGGCATCCGCGGCCGCGGCACGCCGCTCGGTTTGCTTCATATGAGACCGCTTCAGCTGTGGCTTCGCGATCGAGTCCCGAGGTGGGCATGGCATCGCGGCTCGCCCCGAGTCCCAGTGACTCCGGCATGCCGGCGAACCTTCTTCCCGTGGTCGAACCTCAGCTTTTTACGGACAGGGTCCCTATTCAGCGAGTTTCCAGACATCTCGTCGTCTCCACGGATGCATCTACCACGGGTTGGGGTGCCATGTGCAATGGGCATGCAGCCGCCGGTTCCTGGACAGGAGCCCAGCGCCTCATGCACATCAATTGCCTCGGGCTGCTGGCAGTACGGCTCGCCCTGCAACGCTTCAGAGCGTTGCTCAAGGGCCAGCATGTGCTTGTCCGCTCAGGCAACACTACGGCTGTAGCGTACATCAACCACCAGGGGGGTCTACGCTCGCGCCAGTTGTCGCAGCTCGCCCGCCACCTCTTGATATGGAGTCAGAAGCACCTGAGGTCCCTTCGTGCAGTTTACATTCCTGGAGACCGGAACTGGGCAGCCCACGAGCTGTCTCGGGTCCGTTCCATCTCCGGCGAATGGCGACTCCATCCCCAGTCGCTCCAGCTGATTTGGGACCAGTTCGGGGAGGCACAGATAGACCTGTTCGCCTCTCGGGACTCGTCCCACTGCGCCCAGTTATTCTCTGACCCGCGGCTCGGCTCGGATGCGCTGGCGCACAGCTGGCCACGGGGCCCACGCAAGTGTGCGTTCCCCCAGTGAGCCTCCTTGCACGGGTGTTGTGCAAGATCTAGGAGGACGAGGAGCAGGTCTTGCTGGTAGCCCCCTACTGGCCCACCAAGACGTGGTTCTCCGAACTCATGCTCCTCGCGACAGCACCTCCTTGGCCTATCCCTCTGAGACCGGCTACTCTCTCAGAGACGGGGCACTCTGTGGCACCCTCGTACCGATCTTGGAAGCTGCACGTGTGGCTCCAGGACGGGACGAGGCAGGTTTGAGTTCGCTGCCACCTGCGGTGGCGGCAACCATCACTTCCGCAAGAGCGTCGTCCACGAGACACCTTATGCGTTGAAGTGGAACCTCTTCGTCAATTGGTGTTCTTCTCGCTGAGAAGACCCCCGGAGATGTTCGATCGGAGTCGTGCTTCCTTCCTGCAAGAGGGGTTGGAGCGTAGGCCGTCGCCCTCCACCCCTCGGATTTATGTCGCGGCCATTGCCGCGTCTCAGGATGCAGTGAAAGGTAAGTCTATGGGAAGCATGACCTGGTCATCAGGTTCCTGAGGGGAGCGAGGGGGCTAAATCCGCCTCCCTCCCCTCCTGCCCTCTGGGGACCTCTCAGTAGACCTGGGTGCTCTGCAGAGGCCTCCCCTGGAGCCTTTGCAGTCGGTAGAGTTTTTGCCCTGTCCTATGTGACAGCACTCCTGATTGCATTGGTCTCCATCAGGAGAGTAAGGGACCTGCACGCACTCTCTGTTGACGAAGTGTGCCTGGAGTTCGGGCCGGCTTACTCTCACGTATTCCTGAGACCCCGGCCTGGATATATGCCCAAGGTTCCTACCACTCCCCTCCGGGACCTGGTGGTGAACCTGCAAGCGCTGCCCCTGGAGGAGGCAGACCCAGCCTTGGCACTGCTCTGTCCGGTACGTGCTCTCCGCACCTATGTCGACAGAACGCGGTGTTTCAGGACCTCAGACTAGCTCTTTGTCTGTCATGGGGGGAGCCAGAAGGGAAGGGCTCTCTCAAAGCAACGGCTGTCCCACTGGATAGTGGATGCCATTGCTTTGTCTTACCAGCAGCAAGGCCTTCCGTGCCCCCTTGGTGTGACGGCCCATTCCACTCGGAGTGTAGCCTCCTCTTGGGCTTTAGCGCACGGCGCCTCGCTAACAGATATCTGCAGAGCTGCAGGCTGGGCGACACCCAACACCTTCGCCAGATTCTTAATCTGCGAATTGAGCCGGTATCCTCTCACGTACTCGTTTCGGCCAGTTCTGGATCCGCTCAGGTGTCTTCGCTTGCTCGCCACTCCACTCCCCGGACTGGATAAGTGCGATATTTCCTCAGTTCTTCCATTGAAGTCTTGAGTCCTCCAGCACCGACGATGCGGGCACCACTGATGTTGCTCTGGATGCTGGCTAGGTGCCTCCATGCGCACGGTTCCCCTTGGTAACCGTCTCATGTGTATTATCCACTGTAAGCCTCTCTGAGCATGTGTCTTCCCTTGGCAAGCCATCTGCCACCCCTGGAGTTGAAATTAGTAGCCACCTGCAGTTGGTACTCCAGTGTTCCATATGTGTTCCTATGTGGCCATATGTGTATTCGTAAGTCCTCCCTTCGGTAGGCAGCTGGTAGCATGTCCCTTCCGGGATATGTTTCCCAGTGTACCTTGGTAATCCTGTGTCAAAGTCGGATCCCCAAAAAAAAAAGAAAAAAAAAAAGAGGTAAGTCTCGGGGGTCCAGACTTTCGCAGGGCACTGGAAGACAGCTCGAAGATGGCGTGATGGCACAGACCCCCAATCTCCGTCACTTCTGACGTAACTCGAAGTAACTACGAAAGGGAACGTCTCGGTTACGTATGTAACCCTCGTTCCCTGAGTAGGGAACGGAGACGTTACGTCTCCCTGCCACTTCTGCTGTATCGCTGGGTAGACGCAGAGTTCAGTCTTGGCTCCTCAGCGAAGACATACTGCGGTTGCGTTCACTTCCTCCTTTTATACTCACGGAGTAGGGCGGAGTACGCTATGCAAATTTCCGCAGCCCCAAGGCATTGCATGCCATTGGCTCGTTTTTAAATACTCGAAGAGGATTGGCTTTCTATGCGAAACCCCCAATCTCCGTCACTTCTGACGTAACGTCTCCGTTCCCTACTCAGGGAACGAGGGTTACATACGTAACCGAGACGTTTCGTACATGTCGGTCAAACAAGCGGCGGGGGCTTCTTCGTTTAAGGTCACTTCCTGTTGCCACTAGGTGGCGCTATGACTGTGGGTGAATGTCGGCATGTAGATTTGTTCAGGGTGGGACTCTTGTCAAATGTGTAAAATTTCGTGCAGATCTGGGCATTTACAGCCAAGTTACAACAACTTCCTGTTTCATGGCGAATCATTGACGCCACGGACACGCCCATCGACGAAAACACGCAGATAGCACAACTTTACATCGTCAATGCCTTTAGAAGGTACAGCAGAAATTTGAAGTTGATCCGACTAATTCCCTAGGAGGAGTTCGTTAAAGTACGGAGTGTGTAAATCGTCCCAAATCGGTCGCCAAATTCAAAATGGCGGACTTCCTGTCGAGTTTAGGGTATGGGTTCTTGAGGCTTTTTTGTACGTCTGGTCATGGTAGATGTACCACAGAAATTTCGTACATTTCGGTCAAACAAGTGGCGGGGGCTGCTTCGTTAAAGGTCACTTCCTGTTGCCAGCAGGTGGCGCTATGACTTAGGGTGAATGTCGGCATGTAGATTTTTTCAGGGCGGGACTCTAGTCAAATGTGTAAAATTTCGTGCAGGTCTGGGCATTTACAGCCAAGTTACTACAACTTCCTGTTTCATGGCGAATCTTCGACGCCACGCACACGCCCATCGACGAAAACGCGCAGATAGCACAACTTTACATCGTCAATGCCTTTAGAAGGCACAGCAGAAATTTTAAGTCGATCCGACTAAATCCCTAGGAGGAGTTCGTTAAAGTACGGAGTCTGTAAATCCTCCAAAAATGGCCGCCAAATTCAAAATGGCGGACCTCCTGTTGAGTTTAGGGTATGGGTTCTTGAGGCTTTTTTGTGCGTCTTGATATGATACAAGTCCCCACCAAATTTTGTGCATGTAGGTTGAACGTGGACGAGGGGCTAATTTTTTCTAATTTTCTAGGTGGCGCTAGCGTGCCATTTTGCCCCGCCCATCCGCGAAACCCACAAAATACGAAATTTTTCACCAGTCCTGACATGCATGCCAAATTTGGTGAGTTTTTGAGCATGTTGCGGCCCCGAAAATGGCACTTACTTTGCAGAAAAAAGAAAAAAAAAATAATCCTAACAGTTTCAATAGGGTCCTCGCACTGTTAGTGCTCGGGCCCTAAAAATAATCCTAACAGTTTCAATAGGGTCCTCGCACTGTTAGTGCTCGGGCCCTAATAATTCTAACAGTTTCAATAGGGTCCTCGCACTGTTAGTGCTCGGGCCCTAATAAAAACAATGTACACACCCCACAGTAACAGATACTTACACACAATTGCATCGTCAACACCATACAATCCGGGCTTGCGTGCAGAGCTCCGACCAAAAACGATGTGACTGCCGCAACACAGTCTGTGAAAACAAATGTGAGATTAAATAACAGTAAAAGAAATATGAATCCAACATTATTCGCTTTCTACACAGTAAATCGCATGCTTTGTAATGTAGGCTACTCTTGTTTTTGACTACCAATAGGCCTAATAATAGTCTACAAGTAGTCTAAGAGGAGACGACTACCCATTATGTAGACGATGGTCTTATTCATTAATGGTATTTAACCATCATACCAGCAATAACTTAAATAGATAGCCAGTGTCCCAAACCCAAACATAAATGCAGTATGTGTGTGTATGTGTGTGTACCTGATATTCCTCATGTTGTGGGGTTGTAAATCTGTTTACAGAGTCGCAAACAAACAAAAAGCTTCATATAGGCTACTCCTATTTAGCCTTCAAAGTACTCTCTACACCAGGGATGGCTTATGTATGTGAAATGAGAAAATTAAAACTTTGTTGTAGAGCTAAACCAATACATCATTGGAAAGGTCTTGACCTAAAGAGTAACATATGTGAGTATTAAGATTCTACATGGCCCCTGTTTTATATCAAATATGTAGCACAGCCAAACTATTAATTACACTGTATCTAGATGATCTACGTTAAGAAAATGTAAATATGTTGGTTCATTTAAGATATGTTAGCCAAAATATGAGAACCCATAAACCCCGCCCACAACACAATGCACTTCCCTGTCGGATGCACTTCTCAGAATCGAAGGAGTATGAACATATCGTATTGTTGAGTTATCAAGTTGTGTTTTTTCTGTGGACAAATGTTGAATTTAATATTTTTTTAAAAGTGTCTGTGAATAAAATAATTCCGGCCAGAAGTACGTCTTGCAAGCTGCCTGCTTTCAGCTATATCGGCGTCAAAAGCAATCGCCATAGTCAAGTCAAGTCAAGTTAAGTCACATTTATTTATATAGCGCTTTTCACAATACAGATTGTATCAAAGCAGCTTCACAGTGATAACATGAAAGTAGTACAACACAGATCAATAATATTGTTAAATATTAAATAACCCCAATTAAGCAAGCCAAAAGCAAGGCGACAGTGGCAAGGAACCAAAACTCCATCAGATTGGATGGAGAAAAAACCTTGGGAGAACCCAGGCTCAGTCGGGGGCCAGTTCTCCTCTGGCTTACATTCATATTGTTTATATATAAATATTAAATATAAATATTGTTTATGAATAAAACGGCGCCATAACATATCGCAGGCGTTGAGTCGTCTCTTCACAGGCGTTGAGTCGTCTCATTACAGGCGTTGGGGCATCCGAAATCCCCGTGAGAGGCTGGACACAAAACTGGACCTGACGAACGCCATTTTTCTCAGGACAAGCGTCCCGAGATAACAGCAGAAAGGCAGATGGGAAATAATTAGCATAGCTGATGTTCATAATGATTTCCGTTATAACTCACAAACTCTCCGTAACCTGAACTCTCCGCAACCCAACCATACGCGCCGACCCGTTTGTCTAAAAGGCTGTCGAGCCCCACTGGTGCGTTAAGCAGTTTCAGTGGCAAACGGTTCTGTATGGCATAACAGAGGACTAGAAGGTAAGCATTATATGAAAGCTTGACTAAAGAGAAGCGTCTTTAATCTAGTTTTAAACTGTGTGAGCGAGTCAGAGGCTCGGACCGTATCGGGAAGGCCATTCCAGAGTTTTGGAGCTAAATGCGAGAACGCCCTCCCTCCTTTACTGGACTTCGATATCCTAGGAATGACCAGAAGCCTTGAATTTAGTGATCTTAAGGAGCGCGGTGGATTGTAGGGCGAAAGAAGGTCCGTTAAGTACATAGGTGCTAAACCATTTAGGGCTTTATAGGTCAGTAGTAGTATTTTGTAGTTGATGCGGAACTTAATAGGTAACCAGTGTAGAGATGATAAAATCGGTGTTATATGATCATATTTTCTTGACCTAGTAAGAACTCTAGCAGCTGCATTTTGTACTACCTGTAGCTTGTTTATTGAGGATGCAGGACAACCGGCTAATAAAGCATTACAGTAATCTAGTCTCGAGGTCATGAATGCGTGAACTAATTTTTCTGCATCAGAAATAGATAGCATGTTACGTAGCTTAGCAATGTTTCTAAGGTGGAAAAAGGCTGTTCTTGTAACATATGAAATATGATTTTCGAACGACAAGTTGCGGTCTAGTATAACACCCAGGTCTTTTACTGTTGTGGATAAAGTAACAGGACATCCGTCTATATTAAAGTTGTAGTGTAAGAGGTTTTGTGAGTAGTTTTTTGGACCAATAAGTAATACCTCCGTTTTATCTGAATTTAATAGCAGGAAATTACGCGTCATCCAGCATTTTATATCTTTGAGACACTCTGTCATTTTAGATGAGTTAGTGTTTTCATCTGGTCGTGATGAAATATATAATTGAGTGTCGTCAGCATAACAGTGGAAATTAATTCCATGTTTTCTTATAATATTACCAAGTGGCAGCATATATATTGAGAATAGCAGAGGGCCTAAAACCGATCCTTGCGGTACTCCATAGTCTACTGACGTTATCTTTGATTTTTCCCCATTTAAACAGACAAAATGAGAACGGTCCGATAAGTACGATCTAAACCAGCTTAATGCCTGTCCCTGACGAACAAAGCAAAGTAAAAACAACAACAACAAACTACATTCCGGAAACGGAAGTGAAGAATTAAATTTCATCTTTTAATATAATTTCATTATTAAATATTATTTATCTGTATTATTATACTTTATTTAGTATTCATAATAAGTTGTATTATCTTATGAAGTTTAAAAAGCATGTATAGACTATAGATTGCATGTACACGTGTTTGAGAATATATTTTAGACACAAGGAGAGTAGCTGGGATGATTTTGTATTCTGCTTAGAGGTATGCAATGTGCACTTAGCAGACAGTTCCAATGATGCATATTGCAAATGTGTACAGTTGGTATGCACTTTGCAAGAAATTTAATGTTTCAACTGATGCAAATGTAACATTTGTATACCACTAATGTATACACTATTTCAAGTGGATTGTATCACGTGCATATACATTTCATTTTAAGCATAAGCAACTTGTTTTTCTACCTTACAAGGAAATCGAAAGTCGCTCAGTTGTGTATTTAAACCCAGTTATAGTGTACTACAGTAGAGAAACAGAAACTGAGAAACGGAGAAACAGACGCATGACTGGGTGAGAGGAAAGAGGAACATGAAATGCATAGATCTGGCATGAATATAACATCTTTTCAGAGTTTCTCTCCTGACATAAAAGAATAAAGATTTTTACTTGGCAAGATAACTGGTGTCCGGTCCTGTGAATCAAATAATAACGGGGAAAACGAAGGGCTTTAACTCCAAGTCTACAGGGAGATTGTGTGATTTTGTAAACCTGACTAAATTTAAATAAATTAAAATAATTTAGAATATATTTATGTGTCAACATTTGTCCTTCAGCTACTGTTCGGACACTCTTGCTTACTCTTCAGCTACTGTTCGGACGCTCTTGCTTACTCTTCAGCTACTGTTCGGACGCTCTTGCTTACTGCTCCGCGCTTTGCTCTATCGGTTTTATATTTTTTATATATTTTATCTCCTTTTCACCTAATTTTAACTTCAGCAAATCAGCACAGTGCTCAAACGCTTGGATTACTTAACAACAACAACAACAACAACAAGTTTATTTATATAGCACAATTCACTCCATTAAAGTACTTCAATGTGCTTTACAAAAAGTAAAAACATCATGAAAAAATACCAGATACAAAACATGCACAAAAAAAAAATGAAGATTTAATAAAAAATAAATAAACAAATTTAAAACTGCACAGTATAGCTAATTTTAAGATCTCAGTCATAAGCTTGTGAGAAAAGAAATGTTTTCAACTTAGATTTAAAAATTAATACATTCGGGGCACATCTAATATCTTCTGGTAGTTTGTTCCAGTCGTGTACAGCAGAGATGCTAAACGCAGCTTCTCCATATTTTGTTCTAACTCTGTGCTCCACTAGCTGACCTAAAAGTACTTAACATTTTTATTCAACCAGCCTCTCACTGCTTACATTCCGGGGAAGAGAAAACACAACTCCCTACATTCTTAAGGATAAGAAAATCCCTCTTCGGGAATCTACTTGCTGCTCTAACTGCCACAGACTTTTACAAAGGATTGCAGTTCTTGAAACAAATTTAAATGCGGGACCGACAAACCAGACGGAAGGCACAACAGAGCTCTGTCATGTACGCCCTCAGCACACAGCCGGTGACTCCCATGAAACTAGTGCTCCTCGACAGGCTATACTGACTGTAGAGAAACAAGCCGATCGACTTACAAATCGATGGCACAAACAGGGAGCGAGACCTAAAGGCACTCGAGACATCAGATCTCGAGCACCACATAATTCAGCAGTAGCATCATCTACCCCAGATACGGCTCTGACAAGGATTGCAAACACTGGTCTCCTACCACCGCCAATTCATCTTGAGAACAGATTTGAAGTATTAATGAGGAATCCCTGAATTTGACGAATATGATCGAACACAGACTATGTCCTGTAGCTAACACTGATGCTAACCGGCGCTCAAGGTCGAGCAGACAGCGGCACTCAGCTCAGAGCACAGCGGGGCCCAGGACTCGTGGCCTGGTAGAAGCCTCAAAAAACCTAACCAATTAAGATCTTTTAAACTATTCTCAAGGTTTTTTGGCTGTATATTTGTCCACATCAAACAGCTCACTGGGCCCCGGGGCTATGAGTTACTGCAATCCCCACCCCCCCACCCCACCACCACCACTTTAGGTCACCAACTACATGAGCTAAATGTTATTATACGAGTCATTTTATCCATCTATGATATACTTCACAGTAAAGTTATGTTACTTTTAACACGATTTTTTTATCATATCAAAATGTATTGCCACTACAATTTCATAATTATTGTGACCAATTTCAATATCACCAAAAAATAATAGTAGCTTAAGAAAATAATCTCAAGCTTACTGATGACAAGAGTCACAAATTAAAATAGAACAAAGGCACAATAAATCGACCTATGAAAAACTTAAAGCACTGAATAATATTATATTATATAAAGTAATCAAATATGCAATACATGGTTTGCACTATAAATTCAACATTCATTCTTGTTAATTTTGCAAAAGTAATTTAGTCAAATGCAGTAAATTACTTTCTTTCTGATGTTTGATTAACATTATTGACACACATGGCGACAGCAGTTTATTAGCAGCGTCTGTCACTTTAAGACCTCAGGTTCAAGACGGGTTCAGGTGCGCTGTGCAAAACTCAAGTCTCAAGTTCACCATGCTCAAAACAAGCATTTACAAAATGTATTCTCTCCCGCTGCTCACTGTGCCTGAGCAGTTTAAAATAATTTGCATCCAAACCACAATGTTTAAAAACGTGTTTAAATGATAAACTTACATGATGGCGCAGAAAATTTTAAATATTTCTACCGGATATTATCGCCAGCCCTTTAGGCGAATGTAGAGTTTAATCAAACACAAAAAGCAAAATTATACATCCATCAAGTTAATATTCAAACTTACCAAAAGTTTGTGGGGTCGATGATGTCGCTGTGTTTTAAGAATGGACTAGATTAGAATGAAGAGAAGAGTAAAGGCGACTTATTGGTGGAGACAGCCATCATCTATAGGCCTACGAGCAGCAGCAGGTCGATCGTTCACAAGTTAAATATAGAATAAATGTATTTGTCATATCAAAATAAAACCTGACGTTTCAATTTACCATGCCCTGCTGCCCACGGGGGTTTGATTGACAGGTGGCCTGGCCAATCATAACGCCGAATACGCATTGGCCCTACCAGAGTTGGGGTTTTCCAGCTCAAACGTCTATGGAGAGTTGCTAGACCACACTTTGCTGCAAAATAATTTTTGCTGCCGCACTTGCCCAATCAAGTCCTCCACATCTGCTGAGTCAGCGCAAGGAAGATTTTCTGTGAGGCTGCTAGAGTAGAAGTCAAAATGAAGCATAGTTACAAGTCAAATTAAAACCTTTAAGCTAAGAATAATACTGATGTGAACAATAAAATAACACCTGCCTGTTATAACCTTGCAGGTCTTCTTCTTCTTTCTTCTAAGGCATTCTTTGCCTTTCTGCCCCGCAGACTATATTGTTTCAGCACGTCATTGGTTGCCACTCGCCGTATCATGTTACGGATGGCAGTACCCGATGTCGAACCTCCAAGGGTTGTCAGGAAAATTTGCTGTAAAACATATAGAAATACAAATTATACATGTAGAACAAAGTGGAGAGCTTGTACAATCTCATTTTGTAAGAGCCATCAGTTCAGTTATAATGATATTTGAAGTTATGCAATTATATAGTGTTAATCTTAGGGCAGGACTATTGCCACTTAATTACCATGTTGTCCCTCCTCTCCTGTTGACCGAGACTCCTGTCGAACTCCTCCAGCTCTGTGACTGTTGAGCAGGGCGACAGTAACATGTCATCGACTGGAGCAGAGAGAGGTGACTGTGAGCTCCTTAAGAGCATGAGCAGTTCATCCATCTTCTGCTCCATCTTCTCCTCAAATGAGTCCATCCGCTGTGCCATGCGGGTAATGGATGTCCTCACGGCTAGGGAAAAATGAATGGTGTTAGTTTTAGTTATACATTATATACTTGCATATGTGAATACCTTAAGTGAATCTTATTACCTCTCATTTCCGTCATCATGGCTGAACCACCTCCCTCTGTGTGATGAGTTCTGCTGTTTACAACAACAAAAAAGCCAAGTTACTCAAGTTCATTGTCATGAAATTGTATGCAATTGGAAAATTAAAAGCCACTGAGCTTGCGTCACAATAGACCCATCCAATTCTGGACGACTGGCTGGTTTTCTGTGTGGTGTCGACTGATCTAAAAAGAAAGTAGATATGAATATTGGTCAGATCATTTATGGTATGTTTCTTGCACATGGCAAAAAAAAAAAAAAAAAAAACACTTACATGAAGGTGGTGGAGGCATCTGCTTACCTGAAAAAAGGCAGGAAAAGACAAACACATCACAACAGTCACACATGATATGCGAAGTGAACTGTCTTTATAAAGCATCTTCTTATTAAACTGTGTACACTTACAAAATTCTCAATGTTTCAGTTTGCATGTAGGGACCCTTATTATGCTACCGTGTTAGTGTGGGGCTACAATTAGCCTTGTTAGTGGTATTAACTAGCGATTTCATTTTACTATGGCCCATATACCCTACCGTTATAAGCTAACAAACAGTTTTACAGATAAAACTCTTTACATTCGATTATCATGAAAACAAATCCCAGAGAACGGTATTCCTAAGTATCCCAATGTTGGTAGCGAGTCGACCGTTCTCTGGGATTTGTTTTCATGATAATCGAATGTAAAGAGTTTTATCTCTAAAACTGTTTGTTAGCTTATAACGCTGGGGTATGGGCCATAGTATAAGTAAAACGAAATCGACCAAAGGTTCATTTTGCGCCGGAGTTGTCCTTTAAGGTTAAACCCCAAACACTTGCATTACAACCACAACATCATGAAACTTTAACGTATTTCACTTACTTTTTCGTGATTGCGGCGTCTTCTCGTCAGCTCCTCGACTTGCTTCCCTTGTTGTTTTTTCCAAGAAATAAAGGTGAAAAAACGTATTCCGTTGTTCAGTTTCCTCCCTGGACGATCGTGTGACCTGCTATGGCAGTTGAACTGAACAACCATATGGACGTTTATTAAAATCTCGACAGAAAATCCAAACACAGCCTCCAACACATGCATTTAAAGGAACACTCCGACTTTTTGGGACTTTAGCCTATTCACCTTATCCCCCAGAGTTAGATAAGTCCATACATACCTTTTTCATCTCTGTGCGTGCTATAAGTCTGTTTGACGCACCCACCGCTAGCCTAGCTTAGCACAAAGACTGGATGTGAATGGTTGCAGCTTTCATACTAATCCAAATGAGTGGTAAAATAACGCAAACGTTTTCCTATTTACATGTTGTGATTTGTATAGTCACAGAGTGTGCAAATAACAAAGTCAAATGAGACACAGACATCTTTTAACCGTAAAAAAACCTGGGAACTATTCTCTGAAGGCGAAGCACTGCTACTTTGACGGAGTGATAACCGCATCACCGGAGACACGCCGTGGTGAGGAGCGGAGAGTTCGCTCAGTGTTTGGGTAACAGAGTCAGCAATTTATAAATAGTAAAAGCGTAGTTTAGAGTCATGGGTTTTCGCTCTATTGTAAATAGCTGCGACAGTAAACAGGGGAGGTAATACCATGTTTCACAGAATTCGCTGACTGGATGAAGAAATGGCTAACTTAATTACTCTGGATATTGATCCAAACACACCTAAATAGATTATCAAGGGACATTATGTTTGCTCGGTAGCCTACATTTCAATGAGGATGACGTTTTGAAACGTTTTGAAAAAAATGGAATTTGCCACACGGACCATAATGTGCTGAAGGATACGGCCATCCCATCGATAGCACAGACAGGACAAGTGGATCACCTGCGGCTGAGGTAAGTGTTCCGTCATGTTTTTAGATGACCTACTGTAACATGCCATTAGCCAGATCTAACGTTAGTGACACTATTATATGATTAGGGTATGAATATGTTTTTATCTTGATGCGGCGCGGACGCGCTTGGAAAAAAACGAGCGCGTTGAACTTGCACCCTGCGCGCGGCGCGCCTGGTTGCAAAATTTGAAATAACCATGGAAATAACGAACTTGACCGTGCAAAAGGGTACGATAGGCTGTGAGTTCATTGTGCAAAAACAATTTGTGCTATTACTTTCCCCTTCTATCCTATAGTAATGCAATTATACTGTATATTATATGCTGTTGAATACATTTGGTTCAACTAATAAATTGCATTTAAAATATATTGATTCCTGTAATAATAATAATTTATTCATGTTCTGTGATATTTATAAATCTGGATGCGTTTTTGTTTGGAATTCAATGAAACATGGTACTGTATTACCTGGTCTCCCCTTTTTATTGTCACAGCTCATACACCCATGATAAACTATGCTTTTCTATCTAACGTTAGTAATTGCTGACTCTTTACTCCAACACTGAGCGAACTCTGCTCCTCGTCACGGTGCGTCTCAGGAGATGGTTATCACTCTGCCCAAGTAGCAGTACTTCGCCTTCAGAAAATATAGTATTTATACTGTTAAAAGATGTCTGTGTCTCATATGGCCTTGAAATTTGTACACTCTGTGACTATACAAACCACAACATGTAAATAGGAAAACGTTTGCGTTATTTTGTCACTCATTTGGATTAGTATGAAAGCTGCAACCATTCACATCCAGTCTTTGTGCTAAGCTAGGCTAGCGGTGGGTGCGTCAAACAGACTTATAGCACGCACGGAGATGAAAAAGGTATGTATGGACTTATCTAACTCTGGGGGATAAGGTGAATAGGCTAAAGTCCCAAAAAGTCGGAGAGTTCCTTTAAATACAACAGTATTGGGTGCGATACTGTAAATATGGTGGACATATAATGCAACACGGCGTGACGTCATCTTCACATTCCCTGTTTTTTTTATCTCTTTGCTTCTTTCCTTGGATATTATACATGGAGTTTGTTTTTTAAATGTACTGTTGCAAATGTATAATGTATAATGCTACAGTGTGTGACATTACACATCCTTATTTGCTCGATGGTACAGGAATGCCAACAGTAAATGAATGAATGTAAGTTATTCTAACAGTGATAGCAGAAAAATATTATTAAAAATATTTTTTATTACCTTTTATAAAAATATTTATAACTATTATTATTTGTTTAATCCTACGTAAAACTCACAAACAGTGGTGGTTTAAAATGTTTAAATGGATTTGATGGAGCTGGTTTATAAACATTTCAAAACCGCACTCGGAACAACCAAACGGGAATGCTGTGTAGAGGTATAGTGCAACCACAGGAGAACGTTTTAGTTGGTTGGTTCCCTTAACATTTAGGGAACTTTATAACCCTGAGGGAACGTTCCCTAAACGTTAGTTTTTGGTTTGGTTCAAACTTACCTTTAGAGAACCATAAACTAACGTTCTCTAACGTTCCCTAAACGTTCTGTGTTGATGAGGAACTGTATTCTCATCAGAATTATAAATAATTCCGTATAAAATAATACCATAAACACTTAAAAATAAACAGATTAGTGCTCTGTTTTGAGGACAAGAAATGAAAACCCCAACCCCCCAAATAAAATACTCTCCGGTTCTATGTGATTCACTTAAATGACCCAAAACGGCAATTATCGCCGAAAAGTTTGCAGGTCTGATTAATATGGTTCACCAACATTTTACTAAGCCACTTGTCTTGGTAGCAGAGTCTGACGAGCTGCCCCCTGCAATCCCATCGCCCACAGGTCGCCCTTTAAGCGTGATAAAGGATAGGGATACACTGCTACAATTTTTTTTCGGGAACCGATCCGATCTGATATAAAAATTTCTGAGTATCGACTGATACCGGTCTGATACCAGTGCAATTCTTTATTTTATTAAGTAGAAGTATGAAGTAATAAGTATTTTTATCACCCTGTGTTTAACACACAGAAGAGTGATTATCAGTTCAACACACAATCTATGTAATACAGACAACTTTAACAACTACAAAAATATATGATCATACTCTATAGAAAAACTGCTATTATAAACTAGATTAGTGGATAATTCTGCAGTAAAATCTACTCTAGAAAAATCACGAGTGCACAATAATTTTATAAAATCTGAACATTTAGTAATATATATATATATATATATATATATATATATATATATATTTAGTGGGGAACAAATAACAGACTATAAGTGTACTAAAGCAGGTAAACCGTTACACATTGATCTTTGTATTGAAGTAAAATACATTCATGATAAATAAGATAAAAAAATCAAAAAGATAAAAAAAAACGTTTAGGATATAAAAGTAAGATTTTTTTAATATTTATAGCGCAGCTGTTTAATGAGGCAGTAACATATGATAGGACAGTACAAGAAATGCTATGAATAATATTTAATTGTGCAAAAATATTATGAGGTGAAAGGCTCCATCTCGAGCGCAGGATGATGTGCTTGAAGCAAGATGAGTCACAGCGTGTCGAATCCGCATTGAAAAGTTCAAAGAACAAAGGGAAAACATATTGATGGACAGTGTATTATACATTAACTATCTATGCAACAGTTTATTCAGCATTTTCTTTTAATAGTTTTAAATATTAGTTACTTTGCACATGAATAACAATTATAGTGCGGTGACTCTACTGTAGTTTTGTGATCTAAGAGACACCCGGTAGAAAGTAACATGATTAAGGTACAGCAGTACAGTTCAGCATGAAAAAGTTGTATTATGCAAAACCTTAATCTACAGATCAAGTATAATAATAATAATAATCTTGTTGAGAGTGTCATCATGTTGACTGTCGTAACCGAACTCGACGCGCTGTTTGAACACTGAATGGAGAATGACTGACAGCCACAGCGAACAGAAAAGTTTACGTGAACTTGAATTTAACGACTTAAATATTAATTTCTAACTCACACTAAAAATGGCTTCTGAACACTTAAAAAATAGTGCACGAAAACTTTATGGTACTTTAGATTGTTTTTGAGCCTTTTGTGGGGCTAAACAATAAAACAGAATAGTATATGCACAATATTGGATTTGGATCGACCTCAGATGTGACTTCACTTCCTGTCAAGGCTGGAGCGACAGGCTCATGGACAAGATGGAAGACAGAAAAAATCTGAAGCAACTGGATGATGATAGTATAATTGTTTTAATAACATTTGAAAATATTCTACCTTGCACGTTTTCTGCCCACAGCGAGAACACCATGGCAAGTCATATCCTCCATAATCATATGTTATCTCTTCACCATTATTGATGTCTTTCAGAGCAAATAAACAAAGATGAGGCTTTCCTTCCAGCTCAATTTTTCCTCATTTTGGCATTTGGCTTTTGACGGTCATTTACCCGAGTGAATCATCATCAAAGGAGGCATCAATGCTATATAAGAAAAAAAAAAGTTTAGATACAAATGTTCACTAAAGTTATGCTCTAGAGAGGAATACATAATTAGTAATCACTTTAATCTTCCCCAAAACTGTGTGTGGTATTTGGTTTCAGGGTTGAGAAACACATTTCAAAAGATACACAGGGATTTACATAGTAGTCCAGCCCTCTGTGTTTGAGGTGGTATGTATAATCATTTGTTGTTGTTTTTAACTTCCATTTGTCTAATAATGTTCCTTTATATTGACCAATAAAGGAACCTTTCAAGATAAGTGTTTAGTTGTGGCAAACACACCCTGACCTAAATGAAATAATCAAGAAGAAACTGTTAAACAATTTAAACTATGTAAAGGTAGGGTAGGCAATTTTGGAAAGGCCGGCAATAGCAATCCTAACCATAGCAAGCGTAATCCACCATCCCAGCATGATAAATCTGCAAAGCCATGCCTTCTCAAATACATGAACACGCACAGGTAGAGCAGAGACTAACCAATGACATGAGAGAGAGAGACAGCGTTGGCAGAGGATTGAATGCAACACTGTCAAGATTATCTCCCGTCTCATTCACCCACTGATGAGAAAATATTACACAAGACTCAAAATTGAGACAATTTTGGTTGCATATATGCTCCTAAAATTTAACCCCCTGGTGACCAAGGTGTATTTGGGCTCCTTGAGATGTTCTGACATGCCCTGACATCTGTCTTTTTTTCAGCTGCTTATAAACATATTAATGTGCACAGGTGAAATTACACTATATTTAGCACAAACAGGGCAACTATAATATATTTGCAACATGTTTGTACATGTTTGTATTTTTGAGAGAATATTAATTATTGTAAAAACTAAAAATGAAAGTTTCTGAAATAAGGCCACAAAACACATACGAAATATGCATCCACAAGACTTTTGACTAATGGATGTTGTTGCCTAGGGTTTTTTCTTTACAATGATCTGAAAATCATCCTCCTAAACGTTCACATAAAACTGTGAATTGGGTTATATTGTGAAAAACATTTTTTGTTTGCCAAGGCAATATGCCAATGCCAAACAGCCCACATCATGAATAATTAGGTGATTCTCTCTTGAGAGACAAAGACACGCATAATAACAAGCCTTTCATTCAGGTGAGTCAGACAAGAAAAAATTGAAAGGACAACATATATATATATATATATATATATATATATATATATATATATATATATATATATATATTAGGGGTGTAACGGTTCACAGAATTCACGGTACGGTTCGGTACGTTTCAAATACAGCAAAAAGAAAGAAATGGCAGAGAAATTTCTTTGATTAAATTTTTTTAATTATATTTTTATTAAAACTAACATCATAAAGTATGATATTTTTAACTTTGAGCAATGATGGAACGATACTTGACTTTTCTTAGGAGCATTTAAAAAAACAGCTCCTTGGACAAAATGAAATGTAATATTGTAGTAGATTAACATTTGAGGGCAGCATGACGGGGACGCGTTTTTGGTCCTCAGAGGGTTAATCTGTGTGTCCTAAAAATATATTTGGGAGTATTTGTGCTAGGGATGCACCGATACCGTCTTTTTCAGAATCGATCCGATACCAAAAATTCTGAGAACTGAGCGATACCGATCCCATACCAGCACAGTTCTTTTAATAAATCAAGTAGGATTTCTATAACTCTGTGTGTTGAACTAATAAGTCACTCTTGTGTGTGTTAAACACAATCTACTTAATACAGACAATTTCATTAAAAAGATAAACAACAAATCCAAAAAATATATGATGATAAACTATGACAAAAATGCCATTATAAACTAGATTAGTGGATAATACACATTGCTCTTTGTAATGTTGTAAAATACATTCATGAAAAACAAGATAACAAAAATAAAAAAGGTAAATGATTTTAGATAAAGCCAAGGTGTAAGGATCCCTTAACTGGACCGCTGTTTTCCTCCTGGTCAGCAGGCGGCGCTTCTCGTCTGACTCCTGCTGAACACTACTTCTCATTATGCCTGATGTATCACACCTGTGTCTTGCCCTATTTAAGTGTGTTTGTGCCGTGCCATGCCTTTTTGTTCATTCTTGAGCCTATCCCATAGGAAAAATGTGTTGCTCATCTGTTGTTCAATCTCATCTCTTAAAACCAATTTGAGCTTCTCATATTCATATCATTCTGTGATCATTTGTTTCTGAGTTACTTCTCCTAAGGGTCCCTTAGGAGCAAGACATAAGCTTGAAAGAGACAAGACACCAGTAAGACAAAGGAGGTTAATTTGAGAAAACCATTTGAGCAATATTTGAGAAGTGGGATAAACAGCGGAGATCTCATATCCCTGATCTCAATTACGTCTTGGTTATTTGAAGGAGAATTAAAGAGAATAACATGAAATGAATCTGAGTCTTTTATGAGACAAATCTGAGAATAATGAGCCTTAAAAGAGATCTTATTATTGTGTGTCAAACGTCTCTTCCTTCTCTTGATTATTTCTCTTTAATGTCTTACTGAAGCTATATATGAGAATGATATCTGAGGTATATTTGAGAAATACAAGAACAAATTGAGAATGCAATTTAAAGATGAATTATCTTTATTAATTAGAGATAATTGTAAAAATAATACTCAATATTGAAAAGTTGAAAACTGTATTTGTGTAACACCAGTACAACACTTCAAGACAAACACTGACCAGCAATTGGAACTTGGGATACCTGGAACAACAATGTTAGGCTCACACAAGAAAAGTATGGTGGCCTGGAGGTGCAAACCAACTTGAAAAGATAACAGGGTTTGTTTAGAATGTTTACTATAGTAAGGCACACTTGTACCAACTCAGCTCAGTCCTCAGATGTAGGTGCTAGAGTGTGGGGACATCACTACAGTCCAACACTTCCAGATTGTAAAAATAAAGCACTAACTAGCACATGGAACAATAATGTTTGGCTCACACACATGAAAAGTATGGTGGCCTGGAGGTGCAAACTAACATTACAAAATCTGAAACACTTTTACAGAGCTTGAGACCAATTTAAATTTTAGAAAACATTTTTACATATCATAAAACAAATGACATTACCATAACACAATTACAAGTCACGAAACAACAAATTACAAATTACTAAGAACACACTTTTACAAACACCAAGACAAATTTACCAACCAGAGGTGAATGGGAGCAGCCAATAGGAGTTGTTGTTGTTGATGGTGTTCATTCTGACCCGATCAGTGCCGTTGCCGGCAGTAGACTACCGTATGTGAATTTGCCATAGTCATTACCGGTCTGGCGGTACCGTTGCCTACTACTACCATGAAAATGAATAAGAAAATAAAAGAAGGGGTAGAGAGAGAGATAGCGGTCCACATAGGACAGGCTATATCAGTGGCCTATTCCTTGGAGCCTGCTCTGGCCATACATTTGTTCACAAAGGCTTTCTTGAAATGACTGCAGCTACCTCATAGCCTGACTTCGTCATACTCCTATTCAAGAGAGAATATGAGTCTGAAACTCCTCCATTGGGCTTTGATTATGAGGCGTGTCGTAACCAAACCAGGACAACAACAAAAAAATCCCTCTGCACTCAATTGGATAGTCGGTAGAACTACAACCAATCAAAGCAATGCATAAGTCAACTCCTTTGCATAGCGCAGTTTTCAAATACAGAACGTATCCTACTTTATTTATTTTAGAAGTTAAATAACGAGTGTTACTTCTTTTACTTACTTCTCCATGAGTGCCACCAAAGGAGAAACCACAACGACCACAGGCTTTTCATTACGTCCCATCTTCTTAACGACCGTCAGAGCCAGCTGATAAGTTACACTTTTCCCGAATCATGTAGGAAGGATGCCAAAAATATCTTTCTGATCGACATTGCAGTTCTCTGTTTGTCTATTAAAATGAATGCGCTGTCGATTTATTTTACAACAGACGCGACAGCGGGAATATATACATCTCAATTCTCCAGCTGCAGTCATCTTTGACAAGCGCACTTTGATAACATGATGATTACGTCCATGCAGATCATCTGTCCATCATCGTTTAAAGCCCGCCCTGGCAATTTGATTGGCCTATTCATTTTTTTCCAGATCATAATTTCTCCTCAATGGAGCGAATCCAGACCGAACTTCCCGACCAAAAAATATTGTGGGTGGAGTTCGGGCTGGCATCCAGGCTAGCTACCTCATGGAACTGCTGGCTAGCCAAATAAAACATAACTACCAGCCCTCGTGGACGACTGCTGGTTTACCACAAGAAAATGTAAAATACAAACAAAAGCAGGCCTGTTCCTCTCTTGATCATCCACTCCGTCGCTTCCCTTTTACCCTTCCGCTCATCCGTGAGAGATGCGAGACCGGTGTGCTCGCGTCTTCCTCTCACATCCCTCGGCCGTCCACAGTAATCATGTACATTTTATCTTTAAAAAAAAAGGATAAATCTGCTCTTTTGCTTACATGTGTCTTTATTTATTGAACATAATACATCTGAACATTGATGAATTCATTAAACAAATGTGTAAAAAAAACGCTTTATAAACATTTCTGTTGTCTGTAATGTGTAGTAACATTTTTGTTTTTACAAATGAAAAAAAAATAGATAAAAAATAGTTTGAGGTTTTTTTGAACAAGTTTTGTTTGTTGAAATGTAAATGTAATCTGTAAATCAAAATTGTTTATAAGTATGTAATGTAGTGTGTGTACAAGCTGTTAGACTGCTTTGTGGTTTTTTTTTTCTTTTCGATGTTCTCGTGTTTAGACTTTAGTGTTGACCGGGTAATTGTCTGTTCAGTGGCTGGAATGTGTGACTGATTGTCAGATGTTTGTGGGTGATCTTCAGGGACATCTATCATTATAGTTCCTCATCACTGTAATTGAATATCTATTAATTGATTATTGTCAGTGAGTGTGAGTGGACCGTATGTCATGAAATATTCTTCAATGTCTTGGTTGTCCATGGTGCTGACATCTTTTTCTTGGTTTACAAAGTGTGTGAGTAGGGAATGTGTGATTGATAGAGATGTTTCTTGAGTGTTTTGTTGAATAGTTACAAATCCACTACATCTAGTAATGTAACTGGTACCTTTACGTAATATCTTGCAGGTACTGCACCTGTGGAAGTTGTCTTTTGAGGACAAGGTATGTTGGGGGGTATGGCATTTTGGACATTGCTTTTTGATTGTTATTGCTGCACCTGTGATCTCTGTGTAAAGTGTGTGTAGTGTGGGCGATGGTTTGTATGTCATGAGTTGTAGGTACTGATATTTTTTGTGTGTATTGGTGTGAAAGTAGATGTGCGTGTAGTGGTGAGTGTGGTGTTTTCACAGAATTTTCTGGTCGTCA
The DNA here is from genome assembly GCF_016745375.1 of Pimephales promelas. The sequence continues at coordinate 565,709 of NW_024121173.1, read as the reverse complement.
AATTTGTGAAGCAGTATGACTTGCCTGCTTCCACAAGTTCAATTTGTGAGTCCCTTAAGGACAGTGCAATTGTTCCAGTTTTGTCTGCCAGCCAGCAGGTCTTCAATTCACTATCACTGTCATTGATTGTGACTGTGGTGTTCGAAATGTCCATTTTCTGGACAGTTGCTTCCAGTTTGGTGATCTGTAATGAAGAAAATTATGTCATAATTGAAGTACATAATTAGTTAATAAAGGAGAAAAAACATTTGGACAAGCAAATGAATTGGGAGATTTATATTATTTTAAAATTTAAAAACACTCTCACCCCCACTAAACATGTGCGTTCACACCACAACATAAAAACAAGATGAGAAGGAGCCAGAAAATGAGTATATTTATTTTATATTTATTTTAGTATATTCATCCATGATATTAATTATATTATATTAATATTAATTATATTATATTAATAAACTGCTGCAATTGGATCTTCTGTCCGTCCCGTGTGTGTCATGACAATTCTAAATCGCGATTATTACAAAAAAGCATTTAAATCCTTTAAAAAAAAAAGCCGCCATTCAATATGTCCAAGTCTAAAAAGTACCATAGTTGGAGAATCACCCACATATAATATGATTCAAGTAGTTATTCTAGTGATATGTTGGCCTAATGCTAGATTTGGTTTAAATCAACTAAAGGTCTTGTCTACTTGTGTTTGTGTGTCATATAAATAATATATGCCCCATACATGGAATCAGAGTGCCTACTGTAAAATGGAAAATCTCTACAGCAAAAGGCCAACCACTACATGCATACAGTTTGTTCTACCATTTATTAGCAATGATTTACACATCAGTTTGTTTACTACTTACTATATACCTGAGCATTCAGTATTGTGCAATTTAGCATACAGAAGGTGATGGGCATTTTGTGGGGGAAAGAAGTGCTGCATTTTATCATTTAAACATGTGACTTTTCATGAAAATTATATAATCCAAGATTGCTGACATCATAATATGCAAATTAGATGGGGAAATTTAATCTTTCTGTAAATTAGAGAAATATTAAGGAGGACCCAAAGTTTATGTAAAGTATCTATCTTGTTTCACTTTTAAGATATAGTCTTTTAAAATCGAGATGTCAAAATCGAACGTTTTAGGAAAAAGGCGCCTAAAGGGTTAATTTGTTCTGTTTTTTTATTTAGGCTACTTCTATTTATATATTTCAGAATACTTTACAATTTTAAAATATATATATATAACGAAGCCACCGGAAGTGTTCGAGCGGCCATATTGTGATTCCCTACCAGCAGAGGGCTCCAACGGCCGTTATACAGAGATAGTAGCTCCGACGGCACTTTTAAGATGACCCGGTGTGCATCAACAAGTGTAAAACAGAGATCACAAAAGAATCTTAAAAAACTGCTCACAGGTTGTACTTATATATATAGCCCATATATAGTTATTTATATGCACAACAGTCACGATTTCCATGTTGTTTAAAAAAAAAATTGCCTACTATGCATTCTTTCACAGACATATTCAAGTTTCAAACCCAATAAACGTATTATTCAATGCATTACTTCTTATAAATTTAATTAAATGCATTTATTTATTTATGTCAATCAGTGTTCAGTTTGACCACGAATCATGCACTGTCACTTTCAGGGATGCAAACAGCACGCTTTTTGGCGCCTCCCACTTTTTTCACATCAGTTTGGGTGACTTGTGTCAATCGTCAGATCCGAAGAAATTTGTGTGGGGGTGGGTGGGGGGTGTCTGATTATAATTTCACCAACAGCAATTCTGGATTGCCTCCACCAAACAAGTAAATAGGAAATAAGCAAATATATACACACACATTCATACCTATATATAAGGGGCATCTATTATAGTGCTGTACAGTAATACACAGATAATATTTTATTACAGGGCACTGTAGTATCTTTCAGAGCTGCTAAATCTCACAACACTTTTCACACACTCTCACGCCACACATCCATATTGTCATGCACAGAAAAGGACACGGAGACCGATGTCAGCTCTCAGGTTCTGTTAATTTTATTACGCAATTCAAACAATAAATACAGTATTGGCGCTTTACACGACAGATCCCTAGTGCACGTGAACCGATCATCTCTACTAGCTAATGGTAAAAGAACACGAACACTGTTGAAAGATACAGTATGTTACAACTTACCAAAATGTATTCCTCATGCATAATATCGACCAATCTTTTTTTTACTCTTCCCTGAACTGAAATTTAGTAGTGGGCTGTATTTTCCACACGCCTGACATCAGGTTCAAGTACACACAAGCCGGCGCGAGCGCGACTCACTCGTGTACTGCAGTTTGGCTGGTGGTAATGTTGCCCGTCCGCATACCGCCTCCCATGGCCGAAACTGGTATTACGACACCTGCCGGGCCGGGACTAGTAATTTAGCATGCTAATTCAGGTTAATATCTCGGCAGCACTATAACTTGTCAGTTTTTTTAATGACATCATCAACCTTATTTCTTCTCAATCTTTTGATGTGTGTAGCTCATTTTTGGGATATTTTAACCTCAATTTTTACAGATGGCACCTTTAAAAGAAAAAAGAGGAACTCTTAAAACACAGTCTTTTATGAATAAGTCAATATACATGAAACCTCATTGCCTATAATTAGCTATAGCAATAGCAAAGGCCATAAACATAAAGTTAAACATAAGTTCAACCTCAACACAAAAGACAGTACCAACAATGCTTCTATTCCCAGAGAGTGAGGGTACTTTTTTTTCACTTGAAACTAAAGTGCAGGATTTGGAAACATTTGACTGAAGCTCTTATCTAAACATAAAGTGCCACTGTAACGTTATATTAAAATATCATAACATGAAATCCAAAATGTTCCCACACACTGGACTTAGACTTATACGACGCTGACGCATCCTCCAACTCCCTCATCTCTACCACTTGCCATTTCTCCGCGTGCCGTGACCTGCAGCGCTCCATACTCCACTTTTACTGGCTTGTTTACTAACTTGAACTGGCGCTGCACAGAGCGATCGGTAATGACATCAAATACCGCGAAAGTGATTGAAAAGCATACGGAGCCGTCGCTCTCGCACTAGTTTGATGTTATTCACCGGTCGCTCTGTGCAGCGCCGGTCCAAGTCGAACAAGTTTATGTCGCGCGAAAAGAAAACACACGTCACATACGGGCACGAGGCTACATTGCGCATGCGTCGAACCGTGAGACACACACACTCTCCGAACCGAGACAAGCGAACCGAACGGTTCGGGTGTTTTTTCATGTACCGTGCCACTAGTAATTAGATGAATAAGGGAGTTACCACCTTTAAAGGTGGAATACCTAAGATTTTTGCATTCAAATATCCCAAAATCACAAGGCTATTGTTATATATTTAGTTATGATGATAACTCACAATATTCCAAATGTTTCAAACAATGTTTAAATCGCGAGAAAATTGAGATTTTAACCAAGGAAACGGGGCGTATGAGCAGAGGTGAGCTGGGAGTCGCCAGTCAATCGCGTCATATTCGCTTACCTCGGTTTCCGCTCGTACTACGTGTAGTCCTGAACAAATGCGGTAGTTGTAGTTGTGCATTAACATCTATCAAGCAACAAACGTCAGCTTGTTTCGCGCATTTGTTATGGAATGGAGCACAATTATTCTTTTCATTTATTCTCGGAATGTGAACTGTTGGCTGTAAAGGGGGTCACACACCGGACGAGAAGCGTCGCGCCACGTTTAGGACAACTCCACAGTAACGTTATCGAACACCGGACGCGCACTTTCTCATTAGTATATGGCCAACAATATTGTTATGTTTAATGACATGAAATGAAGATAATGTCTGTTCTATGTTATGATTGTACTGTACAATTAAATACAATCGTTGCTGAGTCTGCAGTCTGAAAACTTTACCTCAGATCATCCGTTCACTGAATGAATTGAGAATCTCACCTGAAAAATCTAATAATAACATCAGCAATTGTCATTCAAGCAGCTGATTTCTGTAAATGACTGCAAAACTAAATGCATATTGCAGCATAGGGCGAAGTCAGGATCCATTAGCAACGATTTGAGACAAAAATAATTAAAATTTTTTATAAAACTATGTAAATGGCGCTCTGTGGCGCAGCAGGATTTTGAACACGGTCCTGAGGCGTTGTTGCTGGGAGCGCCGCGGACAGACGCCGAATGGCGCTGCCGGTATGTGTAACGTTACACTTATAGATAATGTTTTCGAATTTTAAAGATGTGGCGCGACGCGGCTCTGCAGCTTCTCGTCCGGTGTGCGACCCCCTTAACGTTAATTTTGTGAAACTGTAGCTGTGGTTGAATACTTACACGACATGAAAAGATGTGTCAAATGTACATTAAATTGATTTTTTATTTTTATAAAGTTACCAAGGAGGACCAGCCACGTCAACTCCTTGCAAGAGACCTGCCCCTTCAAACCCTCTCCACCATAGCTTCATCCAGTGACTCGTACAGTAACTAATTTACTTTTAAACCTGACTTTTCTTGCAGTTATTTCAGTTTAATGAAAAACAAGCATGTCATTAAACGCAACGTTTATAGAAATCGTACTTTACCTCATCCATGACAACTAATTTTCGATTCCCGTCTGACTGATTTATCCACGGTGGAGTTGAAAACAACAGTTCCCATCATTCCGCGTTCCTCCACGTCGTCATCAAGCAAAGCCGTTGTTGTTGTGTTGAATGTAGCGCCCTCTAGCGGCATCTAAATCTTAGGTATTGCAGCTTTAAATAAAGGAATGACACTTGCAAGTTTCCATGACTCAGGAAATTTCCCTTGATCTAGTGACACGTTAATGATGTGTGTTAGTGGACCCAAAATTGACTGACCTATTTGTTTTAGCATGAGTGTGTCAATCCTAAACACGTCTTTTGCTCTTGAAGACTTAAGCTGTGTAATAACCCTTTCCAGATCAGATATGGATACAAATTTTGGATATAGTGGGCAGAGTATGTGAGCGGAGTGGAGCGGCAACAATTTCCCCTCCACGCTCCAAGCATTATATAATCACTCCGCTCCAGCTCCGCTCCGGGTTCACCATTTACCGCTCCCGCTCCACTCCTCGCTCACTGATATCAGAAACACCGCTCCGTGTTCGCTCCCCAAGGAAATTCCGAATAAAGTATTTAAGTATGCTTTAAAATCTCACAAAATGTCTCCTCATCATAATAGATACATAGGCATAGTAAATAAATAAAAAAAAAACAACGTTAGGAGAATAGTTGCAATGTTGTTTATTGGATTTGGATAGTGTGCAAACTTTTCCTATGACATGCTATGCTTATTACAGGTTATCAGCATTATAAATTAAATATCATTGCTGCTTTTTGCAGAGCACATTTTGTTCGGAAAGAAGAAAATAACTACGTTTTCATCAGTTATTTATCTACGGGTCGCTACATTTCTCACAGATTCATGCTCATTTAAAATCAAATACTGACAGGTAGCCGACTGTATGATTACATTTGTTTGAATGCAATGCATTAGTGAGAAAGCGATTGCATTGGTGAATAAGTGTTACCTGTTTAAAATGTGCTTTCACCCCGCCCGATCCAGCGCCCCATCTCATGAAAGTGCGTAGGCTATCTATATTTTATTTCTCGTGGGCATAGCCTACGATACGCACTTAATGGCAAGAACGCACTTCACACCCATCCTAACCAAGGGGTTTAGTGTGCGTCATTTGCACGCACAAACAATTTTTTGGCATATAATAATAGGCACGAGAAATAAAATGTGTGCTATAGATTCGCACTTTCATGAGATCGTGGTGCCCGCTCATATTCCGTACAGGCTTGATAACTATAACCTCCCGCAGCCACTCATGTCCATCGGCGTCATCATAACCCTCACATTTTTTTCTGATTTGAGTGATCCATCTGTATCATGCTAGCGTAATGTGTTTAACACGTGAATCCTTACTAAAAATGCAGTTCTATAATAAGCCGTTGGCATGAATTGTCCTCGTGATAGAGCGGTAGTGGAGCGCGCTCGGAGCGAGTGAAAACCACGACGCTCCGACTTTTAAAAAATCCACTCCGCGCTCCATTCAAAATCATGCCGCTCCACTCCTCGCTCCGCTCCCACTCCACTCCACTCACATACTCTGATAGTGGGGGCTCAATTAACAAATCTGAACTAATAACTGGTAAGTTGTTATATTTCACAGGGAAACTTTCGGCTATGGTATCAATTGAATCAACAAAATAGTTGTTTAGTGTCTGTGCCACAGCAGATGGATCCTGCATAAGCATCCCATTGTTCTTTAGTTGTTCTTTAGTTATTAATTTATGACTAGATGCAGTGTTACCTGTTAGTTTATCGATCAGTTCCCAAATCGCTTTTGAGTTTCCATGACAGTTTTTAATAATTGTTATAAAAGATGCAAATTTTTGTCTGTCACAAGATAGTTTTGACTTTATGGCCTTTTTAAGGGCATTGTCTTTCATTAAAGGGGGGGTTGACTGCGATTTCACTTTTTTCATTTTAAATAGTGTGTAATGTTGCTGTTGGTGCATGAACAGTATCTGCAAAATTGCAGCGCTGAAAGTTCAGTGTAAGCAGAGATATCGTCTTTTAAAAATCAGAAAGTATATTGCCTACAAAAACGACTGGATTGGGACTACAGCTGGGTTATGGTACGTCACTAACCCACACATTTGCATCAACCCTCCCTCCGGAATATGCAGAAAGGGCATGGCCATATTTCAGAAGCTCCAGCAGCTCGTCGAGTGTGTTGTTCATGCAGCTCTCTGTTCTTATGTCTTCGAACTTCGCACGGACGCTGTACTTCGTCAACAATGGATACAATTTATGTTTGATTATGTTCCTGAAAATGACGATGGTAATCTAGCTCTCTGTGCTGCGCATTTTACGGAAGACAGCTTCCAGAATCTTCACGAGTTCAACACCGGATTCAATAAGAAACTGTAAACATGAAGCAGTTCCGACTTTAAAACCAGAGGCAGCAGTTGTTGGGCCACAACCTGTAAGTAGGCTAAGACTTAACCATTTTAAATGTATTTGCATTTGTAATTCCAGACGTAACGTTAGCCTTGTGTTTTAGCTTTTTTCAAATGCCAGCGCTAGCTTTATTGCCACTAGGCTATTAGTTCTGCTATTTTGTGTCTACGACAAACGCGTACAAACATGAATTTTGTATAAGTGCTAATGTTGTAAATGTATTTTTCATGTTTTATGACGTTATTTTCAATTTGATCAAGAACGTAAACTTGCCACCGCTGTTTGAGTATAACATTAGTAGCCAGTCAGTTGCTATTGTTGCCAGTCAGATGCTATTGTGTTAAACAAACATGTATAAAGTTTAAAAAATATAGCAAATTATCATTCAGAAACGTTTATTAAGAGCCATGTGTGGTGAGGTTCTGTTTGACTCTCTTCATCGCGGCTTTCTCGGTCTGATTCTGGGTCATACTGAGACTGCAGTTCGACGCATATTTACATCTGGACCGGTGCTCATGACGTGCCCGTTGCGCCCGTAAAGGTAATGGGCGTTAACTTTCCGGACAACGTAAGCGACAGTTTAGCCAATCACAACTCACCGGACCAAACTAACCAATCTGAGCCCACGACGTGTTTTTGAGGGAGTGTTTTCATAGAATCAGGAAGTCAACCGCTCGTTCGAGGACAGAGGAGAGCGCGGCTGACAATAGACGTGAAGTTTATGAAAAATAAGACTTTTTAAAAACGAAAAACCACGAATACATGTTATATTGCACTCCATAAACACAATCATGCAAAGAAAAAAAGCAGTCAACCCCCCCCTTTAATTGTTAGATATCATCACTGAGCCAGGGAAAAGAATGCTTTCTGTTTTTGTGTTTAATTGCCACTGCAAATTCTTTCATTTTTGTTTGTAAGCATTCAGTGAATTTCTGACTAATTATTTCGAATTCATTGTCCATTAATAAAGTGTCCCAATTCATATTTCTTATTGCTGTGTGAAATTGTTCTTGTTTGCTCCTCGGAATACCGATGAAATCCTTTTTTTTCCGGAATAAGCTGCAAATCGTTTTCTGGTTAATTTTCTTGTTATCAGCACCATGTTATGATCTGAGAGACCAGTTAACATATTGAAAGATTTTGTGATCCGTTCCGGATGATTGGTGAAGATTAAGTCAATTAGGGTGCTACAATTGTTTGTGATCCGTGTTGGTCATCTGGACAAGATTAAATCCATCCATAATTTGCTGCAGTTTTTTCCTTGTACTGTTATCGTCCCAGAGTAGATTAAAATCACCCATCACTATAACCTCCTTTTTAAAATCTCACTGCTTTGGCATTTCCTTAAACTTATCATAAAAGTCTATTTTAGCCGATGGTGGTCAATATAAGACTAATAACTAACTGGCGAACCACAGTGAAACCTCGGACCGTCCAGACCCAGGCGCCACACAGAAGCACCACCAAGCCCAGGGGCGAAAACTGCAGCTGCACATGCACTCTCCACGGATCCAAACCGCTGCCTCCCCGGTGAATCATGCCGAAGATCCAGCCCACCATCCGTGCAGGAGCCAAACTCGACAGGGTCTTCTTTCCCCGCTGATTCTGCCAAGCCCGTTCCCTTGGCTGTGGTTTCGCTAAATAGCAGGTAGGGACAGTGGGAATCTCGTTCATCCATTCATGCGCGTCACTAATTAGATGACGAGGCATTTGGCTACCGATTCCGACGTCCCCCAATTGATGTCAGATATCGTCACCTGGTACGATACCCGAGGGGCGACTTTCCGGGTTTTGAGGCGGCCCGTCCTCCATACTATTGCATCCGGAGATGCGGCATTTGAAAATGCCTGACTATAACTAATACACAGTAAAAAACGCAGTGTCAAATTAACACTTTAAGTGTTAATTTTAACACTACTCCGGATCATATATGGTCCCACTCTATCTAGAGTAAAAAGTACACTGTTTGTAGTGTAGAATTTACAGTGTTAATACAGCACCGTACAGTGTAGAAAAATTACACTGTGAGTGTTAAGTTTTACACTTAAAATTTTTACACTCTGTGGTTTTAACACCCCTGGTGTTGATTCAAATCCATTGGATTTTACACTATAAGTGTAATTTATAAAAGTATTCTGTTCAGTGCAAAAACTATTTACACCATTATATAGTGTTACTGTAATGTACAAGCTTAGACATAAATCAAGACTCTTTAGACAGATGTACAAATCCAAAGTTTATTCAACAAATGGCAAAGTGGCCCCTTTAAAACATATGCCATATATGGAAAAAGTCAAATTGTCACATTCATTAGGAGTTTAGCAGAGAAAAAAAAGAGAAAAGGGAAAAAGCATAAAATCACCCAGTTTGCCTATACATTAACAAATATGACAGGTGGATTTGAACAAGATTGCAAAAATCTACTTGTCAACAGTTGTGTAGCATCCATGAATGCAGTCCCTCTTTGTCCCATCAGCGAGCAGGTATAGTAGTATTTGAGTTGATCCCCACCGGCAGCGAGCAGGTATGCTGTGTGGTCGGTTCAATGCAATCAAGGTGTTCTTGTACGCTGGTCTCTGCCAAAAAAACAAACAAATCAAAGTCAGCTCTCCAATTGGTGGTCTTTATAGTTTTCCACAATAAAGTCAACCCAAATGGCAATATTTTGAGGCAGACAATAAATAGTGAGAGAAATGTCCAAATTTACCCTTTTGAAGACAACAAGGTGTTGTTCAGCTTGATATGAGCACATCTTTCCATGTCTTTCCAGGGTGGTGGAATCAAATCAAGGAGGAGACAAATTGATGCAAGATTGCTGCCCCATTCTAAATTACAGATGAGAGAAGATGTGACAACTTGAAAAAAATGCAACAAAAAAATGCATGAACGTGTTTAGATAATCTTATTCTGAAATATAGACTTACCTCATCACTTATCATCTTTCACAGCAGAGTCAATCAGTTCCTTGAAGCTCTTCATGCTTGAAGCATTGCCAGGAACTAAGCTGAGATCTTCTAACCAAAAAAAAAAAAAAAAAAAAAAAAAAAACAATCAACAGTTACATAGCATAATAATAACCAAATCTCGCTCAGTGCTAGGCAGAGTAGTGCCATTCGCACCAGCCTTTAACATTCGTCTTGGGTGACGCACAAGTAAACAACTCAAAGTACAGGTGTAAACTGTGTTTAACAGGTGTTTTAAAACAGGTGTTTTATCTTATCTTAAGGGCATCCAAGATGTAGGTGTCTTTGTTTCCACAGTATTTTCAATTTTGATATTTTTAGGTCAAAGCGTTCTTGTCTGTCAGTCATATAATGCAGGTCTATGGTCACCACCTCAAAGAGCATGCACAGAGAAGTCCAAATTAAACATGATTTAATGACTCGTAAATGTACGTACACATTGCACACTTCCGGGGCTTTCCGGCGCTTGTGCAGCAGACCGAAGCGCCCGCGCCCTCAGTGTACTTGAACGTGACTGTGATTACAAGAGGTAAAAACGATATAAATACTGTTCGTTTTCTCACACAAACCGCTCATTTCGTGTCTTAGGCCATCAATGTGTACTTACATTTACGAGTCATTAAATCATGTTTAATTTGGACTTCTCTGTGCATGTTCTTTGAGGTGGTGACCATAGACATCCATGATATGACTGACAGACAAGAACGGTTTGACCTAAAAATATCAAAATTGAAACTACTGTGGAAACAAAGACACCTACACCTACCTAGATGCCCCTCGAGGTAAGCTAAAACATATCAAAAATGTATTTCAAAGTGAACTATCCCTTTAATGACAATCAAGACACAATCACCAACAACACATGTAAAATCCAGTTCTGAAAAAAGGCATTGTATGGTTGCCCACATAGGTTTAGATTTTTCATGTTCATTCGTCATGTACTAACATTTCTACAGCACATAGAATTAAAAATATAATGACACTCACAATTCTGGATTAATCTTCAGCATTCTGTTTCTTTCTTTATTTCTCTTTGCATTCTCATGAGAGGAGCTTCCTACACTTGACACTGCAGGGGTCTGGGCAAAATCTATTGAAAAAGGATTTAAACAAATATTTATCAGTTGAGGCCAAAATTCAGTAATGCAATACAATTTAAATAAGAGCTGTAAATATAGTAAAAAAAAAAAAAATTGAGATTACCATTAATTTTGATTAAGCTGAGAGCTGACTATAAAGCATGGGCGTCAAATTGTAAAATTATTTCTATTCACATCCTTCATTTTAGAATTAATTAAATGAATGTTACAAGTTAGTATCCACAAAACATTGTGCAATGTTCACATGTAGGCCTGCCTGAAACAGTTTAAAATGCATTTCATCTGATTAAATACATTTAAAAAATTTAAATGAGTAGTGGCACGTTAAATTGAACTTGGTTAACTATATTCGATATTAAGACACATTTAGAATTGATGATGATGATGATGATGATGATAATCTTTATTCAGGACACACAAGATGGTCCATAGCCCTATACATATACCATAATATTACAAAGTGCATTAAAAAGAAAAAGAAGAAAGAGAGAGAGAGAAAAAAAAAGTAAGAAAAAAGAACAGAGTTCTATAAAATGACTACACAGTCAGTATTCTACAATACATACAAAAAAGTGTTCAAATGTTAACATACAAACTAAAACGCCAATGATTCCACAAACCAGAAGTGAACCTAACAGCACTCAATGCCGGATTCACTAGTGTTTTGATGATGCTGTTATGTGACTCTGCTAGTCTACACATACATTTGTACATGAGATTCCTGAGTACAGCAGGACATGTGGATACATTAACACTTACACACATTTGACTCGCACTGCCCCCTCGTGGCAATTTAAGCAGCAACCGCAACCCATCATTATATGCCACCTTGAGTTTCTGCAGACTACTTTTTTTTATAACGCCGCCACAAGTGAGCAGTGTACATCGGAGTACAAAAAGCTTTAAAAAGTCTAATCTTTACAGAAAGTGAGCACATATTAAATTTGCGATTCAACATATTAGCTTGTGCATATATCATACAGTACTGTCTATGAATGTCCCTATCATCAGACAGGTCATCAGTGATATAATGTCCCAAGTATTTGACCTCATCACACACTTTCAGTAAAGTACCAGACAGATAAAATGCAGGAAATGAGAGTTTACTATCCTCCCTGCTTCTAACAATCATTATATTACTCTTCTTAGAGTTGTAAGTAATGTCAAAGTCCAAACCATATTGGGAACAGACCCTTAGTAGTTGTTGGAGACCAGCACTATACGGACAAAAAATGACCAAGTCATCCGCATACATTAGGTGGTTAATAACAGTGTCCCCAACCCTACAGCCTGTCCCACAGCTGTTTAACAGATTTGATAGATCATCCATATAGATATTAAAGAGAAAGGGAGATAGAATGCTTCCCTGCCGAACTCCATTACCTATATTAAATGAGGCAGACACAGCATTACCCCACTTCACAAAAAAAGACTGATGGGCATACCAGAAGGCCAAGATTCTCACTAGATATTTAGGGGCCCCTCTGTTGTACAATTTGTAGAATAGCTTCTCATGGTTTACCCTATCAAAGGCTTTGGAGGCATCAATAAAACACAGAAAAATAGTTGAATTATGCCTATTATACAAATCTAAAATCTCCTTCAGGGCAAAAATACACATGTCAGTGCCATGCTTGGGTTTGAAGCCAAACTGATTGTCAGATGTCAAAACAAAATGTTCCAACCTATTCAATATAATTCTCTCCAGGACTTTGGATAAAATACTGGCTAGGGCTATGGGCCTGTAATTGTCTATGCTATTAATCTTACCCACTTTATCTTTAATGATAGGCACTAATATAACCGATAAAACAGAATCAGGTAAAATACCATGGACTAGCAGCCCAGTAAAACAAATAGCAATTAGGGGACAGAGTTTCCTACTTGCAAATTTCAAATGCTCCGCAGATATCTCATCCTTACCGCATGCCTTATTATCCTTTAGCATCACAATTGCATCAAAGATTTCTTGAGGTAAGACAGTTACATCTTCATTGCTATCAATGTCACCCATCGTAAACAGCTTACTTTTAACACAGTTAAACAGCTCATAGTAATGTTTCCGCCATAGCTGAATAATTTCATCAGGGCCATTGACACCATTAATGTTCGTTGGTAATGATGTTTTGCAATTATTCATTCTCTTAATTTCCTTCCAGAAATCAATAGGACTATTATATTGCAACTTCCTTGCCAAAGAATCCGACCTCATTATATTTTCCTTCCTCTTAATGTACCGTAGAGCATATTTAAACTTTGCATTTGCCTGTTTCTTGTAATCAAATAACGGACCCCATTTATGTCTACCTGACTCATCCCATGCCTTAAAGGCTCTTCTTGCCTCAGCATGTGTCTCTTCTACATAGTCATTCCACCCTGGCTTGACCTTGTACAATCTGTGTGTCTTAACCAGGGGCTTGCTCGAGACAAGAAGGGACTTTACTATATTAGAATTGTTTTACCCATAACTTATTAATGTTATTTATTAACTTATTAATGTTATTTATTATGTTAACAGAAAATACAGACTCATATTAATAAAATACAGACAGACAGATAAATAGTTAGTACATAATTTATAATTGTCACAGGTCGAGGGGAGGAACGCTCGGGTGACCAACCACCCCCCCTCTAACCGAGTCACCACCGTGAGGAGCCGACACCACAGGCACACAACAGAGGACCACAGAGACAGAGATAAGTTTCAAAGGAGTAACAATCTTTATTGAACCAAGGGTTTCTCACGGTTTAAAATACTCTCATGAATGCATGATAATGGAGCAGGGGGTTGCAGCTTACTTCTCAGGTAAGGATTCTTCACAGTACAGGGTACTCTCGTTGGTGCACAGTAATGAAGCAGTGGATTAAAAGCTTACTTTTCCCCCAGCGGTGCTGCAGACTTCCAGACTCATACAGCAAGTATGGCAGGTAAGGATTCTTCACAGTACAGGGTACTCTCGTTAGTGCACGGTAGTGAAGCCGTGGATTAAAAGCTTACTTCTCCCCCAGCGGTGCTGCAGACTTCCAGACTATGGCAGGTAAGGATTCTTCACAGTACAGGGTATTCTCGTTGGTGCACGGTAATGAAGCAGTGGATTAAAAGCTTACTTTTCCCCAGCGGTGCTGCAGACTTCCAGACTCATACAATAAGTATGGCAGGTAAGGATTCTTCACAGTACAGGGTATTCTCGTTGGTGCACGGCAATGAAGCAGTGGATTAAAAGCGTACTTTTCCCCCAGCGGTGCTGCAGACTTCCAGACTATGGCAGGTAAGGATTCTTCACAGTACAGGGTACTCTCTCTCTCTTCAGTTCACAGTAGGGCGACAGTGGGTTAAACGATTACTTTATCAGCATTGCTGTATACTTCTGGGCTCAAACAGTAAGTAGAACAGGTGAGGACATTCACAGTACACAGTACTCTCTCTTCAATTCACAATAGGGAGACAGTGAGTCATAATGTTACTTTACCAGCGATGCTGTGTGCTTCTGGGCTCAAACAGCAAGTAGAACAGCTGGGGATCTTCACAGTACAAAGTACTCTCTCCTCAGTTCACAGTAGGGCGACAGTGGGTTAGACAATTACTTTACCAGCGATGCTGTGTGCTTCTGGGCTCAAACAGTGGATAGAACACGTGAGGACATTCACAGTACACAGTACTCTCTCTTCAGTTCACAATAGGGAGACAGTGAGTCATAAGGTTACTTTACCAGTGGTGCTGTATGCTTCTGGACTCAAACAGCAAGTAGAACAGGTGGGGATCTCCACAGTACAAAGTACTCTCTCCTCAGTTCACAGTAGGGAGACAGTGAGTCATAAGGTTACTTTACCAGTGGTGCTGTATGCTTCTGGACTCAAACAGCAAGTAGAACAGGTGAGGATCTTCACAGTACAAAGTACTCTCTCTTCAGTTCACTGTATCACTCTGGGCTTCTGACGGGGGCAGATATAATAACTTTCCACGAACGTGTAAGCATTGATGGGGCCACTTCTCAACAAAGACACAGCACACTTGTGTTCACTTCAATTCCACAGCAATAAATCAATGTGTATCAATAAGGCAAAAGCACTGCAATTCACTCACACGGTAGGGCTGATCAGAGGCCTCGCTCTGTTTGTTGTGCTCACTTTACATGGGGTTTCACTTTCAATTCCTCCTCCACACACTCTGAAACACATAGCTCCTCCAACAGTCAGATCCACACTCACTGTATCCTCTTCAAGCGGTTTAAATGTTCATAAGTAAAAATCAGTTCACTTATCTTTGCTCTTTCCTTTCCCAGCACAGATCCAGTCGATAGCTCAGCCCAGCAGGCTTCCTACAAACAATCACTCTGATCCAGCAAGCTTAAATGGGCGTCTCTCCCTTTCCCCTGTCCCTTCCTTGTCAGTGGGTCCTCCATCTGAGCCTCCTCCATCTGTGTCTTCCCCGTCTGAGCCCTCCTCTCCCTTCTGTCTGTGTCCTTTTATCTTGACTCGTCAAACAGGAAACCTGTGTGAGTGCCGCTCCTCTCTCTCTCGCACCTGCAGTGCATTAGCGCTAATCAGTGCGGGCATGATTCCATCACGCCCGGAGCTGCAGTGGTGTGTTGCACACAATCCGTTCCCCTAGGGAACTTGCGACTCTCAAGAAGGTTCCGTTACTGAGCGATTTTGTCACCCGTGACATCCCCCCTTGCCAATCGGTTCCAGTCCCTGGAACTGGCGTCCCTCAATTCCATTCGCCGTACCTCTCAGGTGGTTGTCCTCGGGTGTTCCGTTGAGATCGTCGGGGTGGCGAGGGCAGAGCCGCTCTGGCTTCAACCTCAGGGTCCCTCGGGACCACAGCCCACCCAATCATAGGTGCCTCTAAGGCGGGTGGTGCACTTGGAGCCTCAGCCGCTAGTTGCGGGTAATTCGGACAGGGACGGAGCAGGTTTCGATGGAGCACCCGTATTGGTCCGGGCTTCCCTTCGGGCCGTACAGAGTAGACGGGGGCATCAGGCCCTTGTCGTTGTTCCACCACATATGGCGTTGACTCCCAGCGGGCACTGAGCTTCCCTTTCCCTGGGCGCCGGTTGTCCCATACCAGCACTCGCTCCCCAGGTAACAAAGGGGCCTCTCGGGCAGTCCGGTCGTATAGTCTCTTATTCTTGGTGGCTGCTGCACTCAGATGGTCTGAGACTCGTCGGTAGGCATTGAGCAGTTGGTGGTGGTGCCGATTTACCCAGTCAGTGGTACTATACCCTCTTTCTGCAGCCTCGGTCCCCATGAGCAAGTCCACAGGCAAGCGGAGATGGCGCCCAAACATAAGGTAGGAAGGAGCATACCCGGTGACACTGTGCACACTGTTGTTGTATGCTTGTAACAGCGAGGGAAGACTCTCGGCCCATTGGCCCTGTTGTTCACTCTCTAGGGTCCCCAGCAACCCCAGCAAGGTCTGGTTGAATCTTTCGCACCCTCCGTTACCCTGAGGGTGGTATGAGGTCGTATGGGTCTTTCGGCAGCCATAGAGGCGGCTCAGCTCTTGGATGACCCGGGACTCGAAATTTGAACCTTGGTCCGAGTGTAGGGTTTCTGGGCAGCCAAAAGGTTGTATCACTGTTCTCCAAAGGGCGTTGGCTGTGGTAACTGCCGTTTGATCGATGGTGGGGACGGCCCAGGCATATTTAGTAAATAGGTCCGTCATGACCAGAATATTCTGGAATCGGTCTGTTGGTCGACCCAGAGTCAGGAAATCTATCCCTACGATATGCAGAGGTGCTTTCGGTCGCAGGGGGACCAATGGGGCTCGGACCTCCTTCCTGCGTTTGAACAAGGTACACCGTGGGCAGCTCTGAACAAATTCCTCAACTTTCTTTTCCATCCTAGGCCAGTGGAAATACCTCCTCAGCAGGGACAGTGTCCTCTCTTGGCCCTGATGACCAGTATGGGTGTGATAGGCATTCAACAGCTCCGAAACTTGGCCCTCTGGTACAACAACTTGGTGTACAGTCTCCTGTGTGCGGGGATCCCGTCTTGAACGACAAATTACTCCTTCTCGGAGTTGCAGCCTCTTCCACTGTCTCAGAAGCTGTCGTACCCCCACCGTCTGAGACCGTCTTTCCTCTGCCCTCGGCATGTTTCCCTGTCGGAGGTACAACAGGAGCTGACCCAAATCCGTATCTCTCTGCTGCAGCTCTCTCCACCGTCCGGGGTCCCACCCCCAACTAGATGGAACAGACTCCGGGGCCCCGGGAGCTTCCACCAAGGCCACCAGCAGCTCATCTTCGGTACCAAGGGCACCGAGGGGTGCTTGATCGTCCCTCTGGGTGGCTGGGAGTCTGGACAGGGCATCTGCATTTACGTGCTCTCTGCCGGGACGGTATTTTAGCTGGTAATCATAATTTGCTAGCTGTGCCACCCAGCGCTGCTCCACTGCCCCCAATTTAACGGATTGCAAGTGTACTAAGGGATTGTTGTCTGTAATCACCGTTACCTTGGCTCCCCACAAGTAGTCTTTAAACTTCTCCGTCATGGCCCACTTCATCGCCAGTAGTTCGATTTTAAAGGAGCTATAGTTTGCAGCGTTTTGCTTGGCGGGATGTAAACTTCGACTTGCGTAAGCTATCACTCTCTCCACTCCTTGATGCTCTTGGGCCAGCACGGCCCCCAATCCTGCATTGCTGGCGTCAGTGTACAGGAGAAACGGCTGGGTGAAATCTGCATAGGCTAAGATTGGGGCCTTCAGGAGTTCCTGTTTAAGGTTCTGGAAAGCGGTCTCACAGGTTGAATCCCAGTGTACTGAGGGGGAGCCTTTACCACGGGCACGTCCAGTGCCAGCCAAGAGTTGGTTCAGTGGCTTAGCAAGCCCAGAGAATCCCTTTATAAAGCGACGATAATATCCCACAAAGCCCAGGAACGACCGCACCTGTCTTACTGTCCGGGGTGGCTCCCATCCTTGGACCGCCGCCACCTTCTCCGGGTCCGGGGAGATCCCTACAGCACTGACACGATGTCCCAAGAACTGCACCTCTTTCCGTAGTAACTGGCATTTTTCCGGCCTAAGCTTCAGCCCATATTTCTCCATGGCCCTGAAAACTCCTTCCAGATGATGCAGGTGAGTGTGGAAATCAGGGGAGAAGACGATCACATCGTCTAGGTAGACCAGCGTTGAGTCGACTAATTGTCCTCCTAGGCAGCGCTGCATCAGGCGTTGGAAAGTCGCAGGAGCGTTGCACAGACCGAACGGCATACGGTCCCATTCAAATAACCCAAACGGGGTGGTGAAAGCTGTCTTCTCCCTATCTCGGTCATCCACCTGCACCTGCCAGTATCCACTTGCCAGGTCCAATGTCGAGTACCATGCCGCTTGGGTAAGACTGGTGAGTGAGTCTTCAATCCGTGGCAACGGGAATGCATCTTTCTTCGTTACACTGTTAAGTTTGCGATAGTCGACGCAAAACCTCCAGGCTCCCGTCTTCTTCTGCACCAGAACGATGGGCGCAGCCCAAGGACTACTGCTTTCTCGGATGATTCCTCCCTCCAGCATACCTTTCAACAGGGTGCGGACCTCGGTATAAAGAGTGGGGGGCACCGGACGGTACCGCTCTCGACTAGGCGTCGCCTCACCAGTGGGTATTTGATGCTTCACCACCCCTGTGCAGCCATAGTCCTCTTCATGTTTTGAAAACACATGTTGCCACTTCCTCAAAAGCTCCTGAAGCTGTACCACTTGCTCCTCTTCCAGATTCTCACCCTTCAGGGACTCTCCCATCAGATGGGCCGGCATCCCTCCTCCAACCGAACCCAGTTCTACCTCAACAGGGCGGACGGCAACTTCCACCACC
Organism: Pimephales promelas; assembly: GCF_016745375.1. The sequence continues at coordinate 546,840 of NW_024121173.1, read as the reverse complement.
GCAGGGCTCACCTGTCTGAAGCAGACAGCTTGGTGCTCGTGCACCTGGGCAGGACGTACCGAGGAAACTCGGGCCAGACGTTGGTGTCGACGAAGGAGCACTGGGTAAGGATTTGTGTTCCGTACTTTTACTGAGACTCGCCCCCGATGGACAACCGCCAGTCCGTGAGCCACTTCAACTGGCTGACAATCTTCGTGAGGCTCTACCAGGACACAGGTGCCTGACCCACGGGGTCTTGCGGGTACTCGGACCCAAAGAACGGTCTCACTCTGAGCTGGGATGGACAGAGCATACCTACAGGCAACTCGACCGATGTCTTCCCTCTCTTCTATGTGATTAGCTGCGTGCACTCTTTTACAATCGGCCAGAATTCGGTCCCAGTCCTGTTTTGCCGGTGACGGAGACATCCGAGCCGGCGGGCCCCGAAACAATTCTTCCCAGCAATCCAGTATAACGTTCATCCCTAAAAGTGCTCGATGATTTCCCAAGCAATGATCTCGGACAATAACTACCCCTTTTTGTTGGACGGGGACCCCTTGGACAAGAAAGTCTACCACGATGTACCCTGTGTAGGGGATGTCCAAACCATTGGCCCCCCGTAGGGTCAGCCTGGAAGCTTCAGTTGCTTGGAGCCGATGATCTGCGAACAACTCCTGGGCCAGGCTCTCCGAGAATAGCGTAACTTGAGACCCTGTGTCAACCAAACAGTCTATCGTGACTCCATTAGCTTGAACCTCCACGGTAGGGCAATGTCCCACCCAGTCATCTCGTGCAACAGGAACAGAAAGAGGGTCACACAAAGGGGTCCCGGCCACTTGACCCACAGTGGCCGGTGGGACTAAAAACCCCCTTGAGAACCCCGACGAAGCCCACACTGGCGACTGATATGTCCAGGATCTCCACAATTTATACAAATGGGCCTTCCTTGGTCGTCCCACTGGAACCGGGGGCCCACAGGACGTAGGGGGCGGCGCAGAGGACCTCGCCCTTCCTCTGAATACGACCTCTCTCGCCCCACTGCTCCGCCTTCAACTCGTCCTCGACGAAGCTCACCCAGCAAGTTCCGGGATAATTCCGCCATCTGTCCCTTGACATCCTCCAACAGTTCGGCCCTCAGTTTCTGCTTCCAATCGCTCGGTTCGACAGGCGCAGGTCCACTGGCACTACTTGCTGCCACACAGACTGGTGTGCGAGTTACCTCTCCCTGGTCCAGTTCTAACGCCAAGGCCTCTTGTCACAGAGCCTCAAAGGTCATAGTGGGGTCTCGTCGAAGCTAGAGTCGTATGCCCTGACGTACTGGCCCTTCACGCAGCCCCAAGACGAATTGATCTCGTAACAAGTCATCCCCTTCACCCAGTCCATGATCCGGTCGCCCCTTCAGCCAGCCAAACTGCTCCCGCAACTTCAAGGAGTATGCTCGCAGTGTCTGCGTAGGCCCCTGTTTATAGTTAAAGAACTGGGCACGAAGAGTGGCCACTGGGGTGGAGTCTCCATATAATCCGAACAAGAAATCGAAGATAGTTTTTGCGGTAGCACGTGTGGCTTCCGATGCGGCCAGAACTTCCCTTTTGGCTTCTCCTTCCAGCGACCCCAACACAAACTGGACTCTCTGTGCTGCACTCAGTCCCTGTAGTCCAGCCAGATACTCCGTCTGCGCCTTCCAATCCTGTAAGCTTAACTCCGATCCCGGTCCTCCATAGCGCTGCGCCCAGGGAGCTCCCATGAAGATCGGCATGACTTGAGGACGAGCCGCAGGTGCCTCTTCGTCCGCCATCGCGTACCTGTGGCCGCTACAACTCACGGTGTGTATCCTGCCGACTATGCCACTTTTGATGTCACAGGTCGAGGGGAGGAACGCTCGGGTGACCAACCACCCCCCCTCTAACTGAGTCACCACCGTGAGGAGCCGACACCACAGGCACACAACAGAGGACCCGGAGACAGAGACAAGTTTCAAAGGAGTAACAATCTTTATTCAACCAAGGGTTTCTCACAGTTAAAGAAAACTCTCGTCGATGTACGATGATGGATCAGGGGGGTTGAAGCTTACTTCTCCCCAGCGGTGCTGCAGACTTCCAGACCCAAGAGTAAGTATGTCAGGTAAGGATTCTTCATGGTACAAAGTACTCTCGTTGGTGCACAATAATGAAGCAGTGGATTAAAAGCTTACTCCTCCCCCAGCGGTGCTGCAGACTTCCAGACTCAGACAGTAAGTATGTCAGGTAAGGATTCTTCACGGTACAAAGTACTCTCGTTGGTGCACAATAATGAAGCAGTGGATTAAAAGCTTACTCCTCCCCCAGCGGTGCTGCAGACTTCCAGACTCAGACAGTAAGTATGGCGGGTAAGGATTCTTCACAGTACAGAGTACTCTCGTTGGTGCACGATAATAAAGCAGTGGATTAAAAGCTTACTCTTCCCCCAGCGGTGCTGCAGACTTCCAGACTCAGACAGTAAGTATGGCGGGTAAGGATTCTTCACAGTACAGAGTACTCTCGTTGGTGCACGATAATAAAGCAGTGGATTAAAAGCTTACTTTTCCCCCAGCGGTGCTGCAGACTTCCAGACTCAGACAGTAGTATGGCAGGTAAGGATTCTTCACAGTACAGAGTACTCTCGTTGGTGCACGATAATAAAGCAGTGGATTAAAAGCTTACTTTTCCCCCAGCGGTGCTGCAGACTTCCAGACTCAGACAGTAAGTATGGCAGGTAAGGATTCTTCACAGTACAGGGTACTCTCGTTGGTGCACAATAATAAAGCAGTGGATTAAAAGCTTACTTTTCCCCCAGCGGTGCTGCAGACTTCCAGACTCAGACAGTAAGTATGGCGGGTAAGGATTGTTCACAGTACAGAGTACTCTCGTTGGTGCACAATAATAAAGCAGTGGATTAAAAGCTTACTTTTCCCCCAGCGGTGCTGCAGACTTCCAGACTCAGACAGTAAGTATGGCGGGTAAGGATTCTTCACAGTACAGAGTACTCTCGTTGGTGCACGATAATAAAGCAGTGGATTAAAAGCTTACTTTTCGCCCAGCGGTGCTGCAGACTTCCAGACTCAGACAGTAAGTATGGCAGGTAAGGATTCTTCACAGTACAGGGTACTCTCGTGGGTGCACGGTAATGAAGCAGTGAATTAAACGATTACTTTATCAGCGTTGCTGTATACTTCTGGGCTCAAACAGTAAGTAGAACAGGTGAGGATAGTCACAGTACACAGTACTCTCTCTTCAGTTCACAATAGGGAGACAGTGAGTCATAAGGTTACTTTACCAGTGGGGCTGTATGCTTCTGGGCTCAAACAGCAAGTAGAACAGGTGTGGATCTTCACAGTACAAAGTACTCTCTCCTCAGTTCACAGTAGGGCGACCGTGGATTAAACGATTACTTTATCAGCGTTGCTGTATACTTCTGGGCTCAAACAGTAAGTAGAACAGGTGAGGATAGTCACAGTACACAGTACTCTCTCTTCAGTTCACTGTATCACTCTGGGCTTCTGACGGGGGCAGATATAATAACCTTCCACGAACGTGTAAGCATGGATGGGGGCCACTTCTCAACAAAGACACAGCACACTTGTGTTCACTTCAATTCCACAGCAATAAATCAATGTGTATCAATAAGGCAAAAGCACTGCAATTCACTCACACGATAGGGTTGGACAGAGGCCCCACTCCGGCCGTTGCGCTCGTTTACAGGGTTTTCACTTTTAATTCCTCCTCATCACACTCTGAAACACATAGCTCCTCCAACAGTCGGATCCACATTCACTGTATCCTCTTCAAGTGGTTCAAATGTTCATAAGATGAAAACAATTCACTTATCTTTCCTCTCTCCTTCCACAGCACAGATCCAGCCCTAGCTCGGCCCAGCAGTCTTCCCACAAACGATCAATCTGACCCAGCAAACTCGAATGGGCGATCTCCACACTCCAACGATTTTTCCAAGGAAGCCTGTATCCAGCACTGCCCAGAGTCAACCCTTTGGAATCTTGACACACTGTACACCCACCAACCGCGCTGCAAACACTCTCTAAATGCTCCTTTTATATTGTGGCTTATGAAACAGGAAGCCTGTGTGAGCGCCGCTCCTCTCTCTCTCACACCTGCCATGCATTAGCGCTAAACAGTACGGGCATGTTTCCATCACACCCGGAACCGTAGTGGAGTGTTGCACCCAATACGTTCCCCTAGGAAACTCAGGACTCTCAAGAAGGTTCCGTTTACTGAGCGATTTTGTCACCCGTGACACCATTTCATTGAGGAGAGCCATGTAACATTAGATTTTTTTTCTTCATAATGTGAATTATATTAATAAGAATTTGGATATGCATGATTTGATGTCATATGGTAGCAGCTAACGATAACTTGGTTGTTGTTAGAGATTTACCTGTTTCTATCGCATTTCGCGGTTCCTTTCACACTCAATTTGAGGAATAATTTGACACTAGAATCATAAAAAATGCATGGATGAGAAAATGAATAACGTTAAAGGATTTTACCAAGAGTTATTAAGCGCACAAGCCGTTATACGATCTCATTCCGTGTTCTGACAGACACCCAATGTCAGGGAAATCCAGGCCAGCTCATAACTGGAGTCGGGCCTTCGTCGTGTCCTGTTATCACGAATTTACGTTGCTACGTTAGCTGCTATAGATCTTTTTCGCAGCTTCCACATAAATATAGTGTCACAATGACCATCGTGCAGGTTTTCACTTAAACACAGTTGAGTGAAAACTAAATGTGTGTCATCTCCTGTGCATTGGTCTTAAATTGACTGTGTACTGCTGTGCTGTCTGTCTTTAACCCATTTACTCCTAAAACGTCAGCTAAAAACGCCTATAAAAACCTATGTTGTTCTAGGATAAATGTCCTTATCTCCTGAGGGTTTTCTGAAAAAATACTAAGAATTGTCAACGTCTACTAAAACCTTAATATCTAAGCCTCTGTAGCACTTAGAAACATGAAATAAAATACATTTTAAAGGTACTTCCTTGGAACTCATATAACAAAACATTTTTCTAGAAATTCTCAAAAAATAATTTAATAAAAAATATAAATCAATTATATAAAATATCACAAATAATATTTTAAAACATGCCAACACTGAACAATTCATTTTATGAGAGAGAGGTAGTGAAAGTCCTGAGGTGGAACTGGGAACAGCCTCAAACAGACAGACAGACTCACTGACTGACTGACACATTCACAAAAAGAGACTGGCAGAAAATCATTTGTGGCGAACAACGTGGTACATGAAGCACTCGCGGTGCAGAGGAAGGTTGCATTGCCTGCACCCCATCAGAGTTGACCCAGGACGCACATCGGTGCCGCAGTGCTTCAGAGAACACTCCCTGCAGGTCTTCCTCTTTTTGTTGATCTGGACCAGGTCATGTTCAGCAGAAGCTCCAGTTGGGCTGGTGGGGTTCACATTAGGAGCACTTCTCGCAGTGACGGGCACGATCAGCTCCTGGGTCAGATCCTCCAGCCAGTCCTTGTAGCCGCCCCTCCTGTACTTCCACTTGGCTCCTCCCGCAGACCAGGCAGCCACAAAGGCATTGTAGCACGCCACTGAAACCTCCTCCACCACTTCGTAGACCGATGATGGATCTGGTAGTAGCCCACCATCTGGTCCAGAAGATCAACTCCTTTCATATGCTGCTGATAGTCAGCGAGGCATGCTGGCACCCGAACCTCCGTTTGGCGTTGACCATTGGCCTTCCTCCTCACTATCCCATGAGCTGTCGGGTCATGGTAGTTGGAGAGGACCATCACAGCCTTGGTGTCTTGCCAGACACAGAAGGTCAACTCATCCCGCTGCGCCACATTGAACTCATGCTTGTTCAACTCAGCCTTCTTTGTGAGCTGCGTCATCTTGGGGAGGTCCTTTCTGTTGGCACGCACCGTTCCACACGCTTGCACCCCCCTGACCTTGAGGTCCAACATCAACTTCACACTGGTGTAAAAGTTGTCCATGTATACACACAGGTTAGGTCCGTAATAAGGGGTCACCAGGTCTGACACTATCCGGTGAGCCAGGTCTTTCTCCATCTTACCCTGAATGGCACCCGTGTACACCTGAAAATGGGTGACATAGCCTGCTTTGCTCTCCGCCATGACCCACACCTTTATTCCCCACTTCACCGGCTTCATGGGGAGGTACTGCCGAAAGCCCAGGCGTCCCTTGTACTTCACCATGGACTCATCCACGGTCACAAAGCCATTGACTTCATAGAGCGCCTGGAATCTAACCAGGAGGAGGTCCATCCACTTCCTGATCTTCCAGAGCTTGTCCGTTTTGTCCACGGCAGGGTCCATGTTATCTTGGAGATGGAGATATCTGAAAATCATTGTATTTATTAATTTTATGACTATTTATTCATTATGCCATTATTGTATTATTATTTATTGTGCTATTTACTCATTATGCCATTATTGTATTATTATTTATTATGGTATTTATTGATTTAATCATCATTGTATTATTATCCATTATGGCATTATGTAAAATAATTTATTATTCTATTTATTCATTTTACCATCACTGAATTATTATCCATCATGCCATTATGTATTAATATTTATTATGCTATTTACTCGTTATGCTATTATTGTATTATTATTTATTGTGCTATTCATTTTACTTCATTGTATTATTATTCATTATGCCATTATGTATTATTATTTATTAAGCTATTTACTCATTATACCATCATTGTATTATTATTATTCATTATGCCATTATTGTATTATTATCTATTATGCTATTTATTCATTATGCCATTTTTGTATTATCTATTATGCTAGTTATTCATTCTAAAAACAAATCACAAATCATTACCTCCAGATCATGTCGAAGCGGTCCCTTGCCATGGCTTTGGGGACGTTGGTCTGGTACAACCATTTTGTCTGCCTCCAGAAATCCCTGCGTGCTGGCAGTTTCAAAATACCAAAGGCGAAACACAGCCCGACAAATGTCTTCATCTCCGTTTTGGAAACAGGCTTCCACTTTGAGTTGGTGGGGGTCTGACCGCGCGTCTGTTCGGCGTACCGATTAGTTTCCGTCACCAACATGTCCCAAAGCTCATCGGTAAAAATAGACGAAAATACTTCCAGGGGGGTAGCATCCATGGGGATCGGTTGTTTCACCCCTGCTTTGCGGGTGAACTGCTTCGTCTTGCACGGCTAGTAACCCTCATTTCTCCAATCTACCTGGAATCCGTAAAACTCATCCTCCTCCTCTACGTCTGTGTCCCACAAATCCCACTCCTGTGCTCTATCCAAAGGATCATCCGGCATGTATTCATCCTCTACCACCTCCTCCCTCTCAAACTCCTCACTAACATTATCTTCCAATTCAATGTCACTGCCCTCGCTATCAAAATCCTCCTCTGTCGTTGCCATTTCGCGCTCGCGTCTCCGAAAAAAAATCCAAAACAAATGCACGTGTGTGTCTGATTGATTGACGTGATTTTCAGCGAACCACAGTACATTTGGGTGGTCACGTGGTCGTTAAAAAATCGACAAGACCCACCTCATGTGTATCTGAACCAATGACAGTGTGTTTTATGCTGCACGTGTCATGAAAAGTTTGATGAATACAAAATGCCGGCGGGAGTTTCAGAGTTGCGCAACGCAGTAACCGGCGGTAGATGTAATGTTGCGGCGCGCAGCTTCCGTCACAAATGGGTTAAAATAGGCAGGCTCTCACTGCGATTCGGACAGGAGGGCTCGACCAGCGGTTCGGAAGGGGGACGAGCCCGACCCACGAGCGGGGAGCCGTCACTGCGTATGAACGGGGGAGCCTGCAATTTTTAAATATTACACCGTAATTTGGATATGCTTACGACGCGGGCGTGGAATACGGTGATGGTGTCGATGAACAGAGCGCAACAGGTGATGGAATTTAACTAATTAATTAGTAAGGGCTTGGTGAGCATTTCGGATGTGGAAACGGCTGGATCTAATGTAAGTTTTGAAGGCTTCAGATGACCAGCGACTGAGGGTTTGGATTTGTTGTTGGGAAAGACCTTTTTGTGCGGCTGTGGTTGCTGCGCCGATGCGAAAAGAATGGCTTGAAAATTGGTTTGCTGAGATGCCGGATTTGATGAGGACTGCTTTGAGATGTTTTTGGAACCAGAATCTTGTGGCTGGATGATTGGAGTCGTCTGTGAAGAGTGGATCGAGAGGGGATTTGAGCGTAGAACGTTTATACTGAAGGTAATTTAGCAGGGAATGGAACGGTTGAATGGTAGTCGGCAGATTGAAAATATATACAAAATGACCTTTTTTAGCTCAATCTGTTTTGCTTTGTTTGATAAAAAAGATATAGTTTCGTTATCCACAATCTGTAAATCTGAAATGGTAGGGTGAATATTTGGATTGAAATTGGATGTGATTGTCAATTCCGAGCAACGGAGAAAGCCGAAGAAAGCTAAAATAAACATAGCTTCTAATGTGCGCGCTGTGTTGTGGAGTGGTATCCTAGACGGAGTGATGAAATACATTTGGCGAGTATGTCAATTGTAATGGGTTGTCTGGTATCCGGGCGAGTGGGGTGAGTTCTTTGAATTCCTTTAATGAGAAGGGACGTTTGGAAGTTATTAATAGCGGGGGCGGGCTTACCATAAATTAATTTGTGAAAGAATTGAATGCCGCTTAAATAGCTTTTTATTGATCCGGCTTGGAGACCTTTAACTTGATTGAGGTGAGATATGAAAGAAGAAACAGTTAGAAGAGAAAAATCGGGAAACGGTAGGTTATGCGAGAGGTGAAATAATTTGAAAGATTTCCACGCTGTGTAGTATGATTGGAGAGTTCTGGGAGAAACTGCTTGCAGGATAGAATCGATGGACGTGACCAGAAGGGATTTCAACGGATGGTTTATGGGAAGATTAGTTGAGAATAAGGAGGTACTGGGGTTGGAACGGGGTCCGCTTTTGGTGCCAGCATCCTGAATCTCTGAAAATAGAAACGGGAGAGAGTCAGCGATTTGGTTGAGAACACCTGGAACGTGTTTTGCATTAATGATTAACTGATCGCAGGAGGAGATCCAGATGAGGCGTCTGAGGAGTGGCATTATTGCAGGTGAGCGAGAACGACCTTTATTGATGCATTGAACGGTTGCTTCATTGTCGCAATGAATTTGAATGCTTTTAGATGACCATTCTTTCCCCCATAGGGAAGCTGCGACGACGATCGGCTAAAGAGCTCAAAAAGGGCAGAGGAGGCTGAGGACTTGGGAGTGTCTAGCAGCTGGGGGGGCCAGGGAGATGCGAACCAGTGACCTTGGTAATAACCTCCGAAACCGTTTGAGGGAGCTGCGTCTGTGAACAACTTGATGTCGAGGGGGAGAGAGATAAAATCAGCGTTAAAAAAAGTTAAACCGTTCCACTGATTAAGGAAAGTGATCCATAATTTTAGCTCCTTTTTGCACTCGCAAGATAGGGTGATTTGATCTTCCAGCGCGTGAACTGATGACGAGAGGGCGAGGAGATGCGCAATGAACGGGCGGCCTTGCGGGATGATGCGCATTGGATAGTTTAAGTGGCCAAGCAGCGAGAGGAGTTCGTGTTTGGAACACTTTGAGCGGTCCGTAAGATTGGCGGCGATTAAAATGATTCGATCTATTTTTTCCTTTGGCAGTGAAACCTGGAAATGAACTGAATCCAGATTGATGCCCAGAAATTCTATGGATGTGGTTGGCCCTGTTTTTTTTTCTGAGCTAACGGAATCCCTAGCTCGGCGAAGACTTTTTGCACCCTGACGAGGTGAGCCGCGGGGATGGCGTCGTGAGGTGAAATAATTAAGAAATCATCGAGCAGATGGAGAAGGTGAGGAATTGCATAGTTGTTGGAAAGGATCCAACATATGGCTTCTGATAGGGTGTCAAAGATTCTGGGGCTGCTTTTGCAACCGAATGTTAAGCGTACCGAAAAATATGTTATAGCTTGATCAATGTCGTGATATTTAATTGAAAACTCTTCGAGGGGAATGAGACTGTTGATGCTTGGATATGGAGAGTTGTGAGGAGCTGAGAGGTCGATAATCAAACGCTTTTTCCCTGAAAATTTTCTTGTACCCACACCTATGGGGCTAATGCGAAATTTGTCGAACGGGGGGACTTCGAACGGACCGATCATGAAACCTGATTCTATTTCTTTTTAAATTAGCTCGTCTACCACTTCAGGCTCTGCTAAGGAGGACTGAAGATTATTGCAGATGATGTTTTTCGTAGGCTGGCATTCCACGCCGGGTTTAAAACCTTGGCTGAGACTGGACAACAGGTAATTTGTAAAGTTGACGTCTGGGTGACGGAATAATTCCTCAGCCAGACGGGAAATATTCACTGGAGTCGAGAGATAGTTTTTCTCATCTTTATTTACAGCTTTTTGTACAGGACATACAACACGGGCGTGGGCACCGCCACAATAATTGCAAATGTGGAGATAACGACAGCGTTGTCTTTGGCATTTGCCCTCGTTGAAATTGTTACAGACTTGCCTGTTGGACACAACGTTTGGAGCTCTGTTCGGAAAGTCGCTACCGGAAGAGAGGTCCTCTCTTGCCGGTCGCGGGACATAGCTTGTGGATTTGATGGGGATCTGCGCTGGGCCGGGAGGAATTGAGGGATTCATTTGCGGGCATGCTGTGGTGGCATGGTTTACAGACCTGCAAATTGCGCAAGAGATGTTTCGGCATCCGAGAAACACGCGATTATGGAGATCAGAGTCCAACGCTCCCCAGTAAGGACACTGATTCCATTGAGAAATACGGACGGCGCATTTAGCAGAAAATAATTTGTGATAACTGTAAAAATGACTACCCCCATACGACAGTGCGAGCTCCGCTATTATAGAAAGGTAATTGTTGAGCTCGCGCCGTCTATGGTGGAAAACAGAGCATATAACTTCGGTATAGCGGTTAAAGGAAATACAGAATTCGACCAAAGACAATGTGAGAGATGAAGCTTGCGTGTTGTTTTTTAAAGTGACGGATATATCGCCGCAATCCACCTGGCGATTGGATTCCGACATGGGGAACATCGACAGGAAGTCTACATCCGCACCTGCGAGAATTTGAGCACTGATGCTGTTCGTCACTGGCGGAGGTTCTTCGGCGACGGCGTTTGGAGGGGCTGGTTGAGGAGTGGCTGAAAAGAGAGAGAAGGAAGATCGAGCGTGTAGAGGATTAGAAGTGGGGAGGGCCGGAGCTGAGGTCGTTTGCGGAGGCATCCTCACGCCAGAGTCAGCCCCTGGTACGGGTGGAGGGGGGAAGAATTGAGGGTAGTAGTGAGGAAGAGGAAGAAAATGCGTCGGCGTCTGACCGGCTAACGGAGGCATCCTCGCACTAGGGTGCGCACCTGGCGCTTACGCTGGCCTGCTAACGTCAGGAGGGAGAGGAAGCGTTTGAGGAGCTGATGTAATGTTGGTGTTGCAGAGATCCGGAGCGTACGGTTCCACGGTGGGAGGGGCTGGAGAGAAGATTTGACGTGGAAGAGAAAGAACCCCTTCCGCGACTGGGTCTGGGGCGCGGCCCAGGCTGGTGGAAGGTCTGCGGCGCGTGGGCGGAGCCCGGCACTGAAAGTGGAGAGGCTGGAGGGCGAGCAATCCGGGTCCGGCAGGCTCTGCTCATTCGAGCCGGTGAAATAGGATCTGGAACAGAAGGGTGAGTAGATTGTAAAGACACATATAAGTTATCTAAATTTACTTTTTTCGCTCTGCGAGAAAAGTTAACGTCTGAATTAATCAGGGCTTGTCTCAGCGCTTTAACGGTCCACTTCCCTATGGGAGGTATGTTTGGGTGGGTCAAAGAGTGCGAAGACGCAGAGGAAGTTGGTGGGGTCCTCGCCGGCGGTGGTGAGGGGAGTCCTTGGCGTCTTGGCGTGCGTGGAGAAGATCGCGGAAGCTGGCGTCCCTGGTTTGAGGAGGCTAAAGATGGAACGATCCGCGGATCCGTGGATTGCGATGGAGTCTCATCAGTGACGAGAGAATCGTCATCGGAAGGGAAAAGCTCTAGCTCGGACATGACGGCACAAGGGCGGAGTCAAATGCTGAGAGACTTGTCGTGAGACAGGATGTGAGAGAAGCTTTATTTATACCGGCTTCCTTTGAGTTGATTGGTTGATTACCTGAACATGCTCCTCCCGAACTTTGTTTACATAAAACTTCATTTATTCACAGACACATACATATATTCATATGCACTTGCAATATAACATAGAACAAGAAGTCATCATATGTGTGAACTGGTCCCCAAAGAAGCTATCTAAAGCTTATACTTGGGGCCTTTACAATAAAAAAAAGAAAGAAAAAACAAAAACAAGAAAATGCGTGGTCTACATATAAGACATTTCATACATAACATTCACACATCACATTTAACAAGTACAATTTTATTTTACAGTTTACCTTAACTCTTTCCCCGCCAAACACGGAATTTTCCGGGTTTAATGAAAAAACGCATCTGCGCCAAACACGGAATTTTCCGGGTATCCGTGTTTTAGGTGGTATACGGTAAGGAAGACCCGCGCGCATGTCCTGAATGAGTGCGCAACTCTTTGATCAGAGAAACAGATTGCAATCGTCTCAAACAGTGGAGTAGTGAGAATGTATCAGACAGACAATGCAGAGGTATATGGCTGAAGTACTGGAGGTTAATGGACTCGGAGTCCGATCACTCTTTATTTGATAATTCTGAATCTGATCGGGACGAAGTAGTCCGTGAGAGAGATGCACTTGTTGTCACAGAAAGTTCTAGCCATGGACGTGACGCAGATAGATCGTATAATATTATGACACTATAATATGTATGTGTGTGTGCAGGCATTTATGTGTGGCTGTCTAAATATGAAGGTGTAATTGTCAAATTATTTCTCTCTTTGTGCACATTGACCACATTGTAATATGTATTTGTGTGTGTGTGTGTGTGTGTGTGCGTGTGTGTGTGTGTGTCTAGGCCTGTTTATTGTAATTCCAATTATTCATTATTCATTATTCACAGGTAGAACACAGAGAGGCAGAGGCAGAAGTTTTATTGCAAAAGTTACATTTCCCTTACATCCTGGGAAATTTGATATATTTTACATTTATTTTATGTTTTTAATTTATTTTGGAAAGTTTTATATATGAAGGAAACAACATCTGAATGTATTCTGCTTTTAAATGCACTTGTTTGATAAAAATACCTTTTTCTCAGTTTTTTGTCCAAAATGTTGTGTTTTTGACAAAACCTACCTCTGTTCAAGAGGCAATAAAAAAAGAACAGATGAAGATAAAATAAAAACGTTTTTGCCTAAAAGCAGAGGCTCAGATCTTTATTTTTATATATATCATCTTCATATATTCATGGAAGAAAATATTCAGCGGGGCATTCAAATTTAGCGAAAATCGTCAAAAACCCTGGCGGTGGCTGGCAACTTTTTTTAAAAACGCTGGCGGGGAAAGAGTTAAGTAACACTGTCCTACAGAATATGAGGTAGTACATACATCAAGAAGATGAATACAAACTTGGTAGTTGTTTCTTCAGATTTTGTTTAAAGGAAACAAAAGAGCTTGATTGTTTCAGATTGTCATCCAGCTCATTCCAAATCCACGGTCCTCGGCACACTACACTCATACCAGTGCTTTTTAATCTTCGGTTTTTCCCAATAATAATGTGCTTGTTTCTAGTGAGGTTGAGCGTGCCGGTGATAGTGGATGGGAACAAGCTCACACAGACTGCCATTCAGACCAGAGACCACCTGATACATAGTACATGCATTGTGAAATATATTATATTCTTTTAGTCTTAAAATACCGTACCCAAGAAAAATAGAACGAGTTGGAGCATTGAAATCAGACCATGACATGGCACGAATTACTTTTTTTTTGTAGAATTTCTAATTTTTTAAGTAAGTATGATATGTATTGCACCAAATAATATTGCTGTGGTGATATTTGTACAAGTTGTGATAGACTGTTAGTTTAAGGGTCCAGGTTGCTGGGCAACGGGGGCGGGCTAGAAACGTCTGCGAGTTTCTGTTTTGATACTGCGCATGTGAATAAAGGCAGACTGAGTTCATCATCAAGTTGACGTCTCAATATCATGACATGGTGTCAGAATTGAAAGATCTTCACGCACTCCTCTGATCTGCGAAGGAGAACGGAAGGAAAATGTCGAAGTTTAACGCACCGGAATCCTTTGATTTCGCACAGCCAGCAAGTTGGCCGGCGTGGAGGCAGCGCTTCGCGCGGTTCAGGATTGCAACGAAACTCGACAAGGAAGATGGTGATGTGCAGGTGAATTCATTAATTTATGCAATGGGCAAACAGGCAGAACCTATATTCAGCACGTTTACATTTACTGCTGAGGAGGAAAATCAGTACTACGATGCAGTAGTTAAAAAGTTTGATGACCATTTCGTGCCCAAACGCAATTTGATTCATGACCGCGCTTGTTTCCATAAAAGAAATCAACGAAGTGGTGAAAGCGTGGAAGCATTTGTCAGGAGTCTTTATGAGCTGGCAGAGTTTTGTGATTTTGGAGCCATTAAAGATGAGCAGATTCGCGATCGCATCGTGATTGGAATAGCGGATAGCGACGTGTCTGAGAAGCTGCAGTTAGAGCCAGATTTAACGCTCGAGAAGGCCATACAGATCGCTCGCCAGTCGGAATTGATTAAAATGCAAAGTGCTGATATGCGAAATGCATGCGATGTAAGTGAAGTGGGGCACAAGTTTAAGCACACAAAACAATTCAAGAAACATACGGGAGGTAAATACAGGAATTCTGATATGAAACAAAGAGAAGACAGTGGCAATGTGGCCTGTTCAAGATGTGCACGTGTTCATGACCGCGGGGCTTGTCCCGCCTACGGGAAACGATGTCGCAAGTGTAATAAAACAGGTCATTTCGAGATTGCTTGTAAAACAAAGACTGTTAAAGAAGTGACCAGTGACGGATACGAAGTCGAATCAAACAACAGGTGGTTTCTGGGTTCTGTATCTGATAGTGCTAACGAGGACGAGTGGCATGTGAACCTTCCAATGAATGGTGCTACAGTAAAGTTCAAGATTGATACGGGTGCGGATATCACAGTTATGTCTGAGCAAACATTTCTGAACCTACCTAGTCGCCCACAACTTACTAAAGCACTGGCAGACATCAGGAGTCCGGGTGGCAAACTGGACTGTGTTGGCAGATTTTTAGCCTGTACAGAACGAAATGGACAACAAGTCAAGTTTTGGACATATGTCGTTAAAGGTCCATATACTAATAATCTCCTTAGCCGTAAAACTGCCTGTGAAATGAAACTGGTGAGCAGGGTTGACTTCATTAATACTGAGGATGATGTTTTCGGAGACTTTGGACTTTTAAATTGTGAACCAATCAAAATTGAGCTCAGACACGACGCCAAACCATACAGCCTTTCTACCCCTCGTCGAGTTCCTTTTCCATTACTGCCAAAAGTGGAAGAAGAGTTGCAGCGGATGCTCCGGTCAGGGATCACAACAGAAGTGACGGAAGCGACAGACTGGTGTGCACCAATGGTACCGGTGGTGAAGAAGAACGGCAAAGTGAGAATTTGCGTCGATCTTAAGAGATTAAACGAAGCAGTAAAGCGTGAGAGATTTATTCTGCCCACTCTTGAGGACATCGCACCACAACTGTCTGGGGCATGTGTATTCTCTACGTTAGATGCTTCTAGTGGGTTTTGGCAGATACCATTGGACCCAAGCTGTAGGAAACTCACCACCTTCCTCACCCCAGTGGGCCGCTTCTGTTTTCAGAGACTACCCTTCGGAATCACTTCAGCTCCGGAGATATTTCAGAGAGAAATGAGCACTCTCCTTAAAGACCATGCCGGCACTGTAGTTGTGATGGACGATATATTGGTGTTCGGCAGAAATAAAGAGGAACATGATCAGAATCTCAAGGCAGTTTTAAAGACCATCAGAGAATCTGGTCTAAAGTTGAATAAAGATAAGTGCCACTTCGGAAAATCTGAGATCCAGTACTTTGGACATGTCATCGGAAAGGATGGAATCCGGATTGATGCAAATAAAGTGAGGGCCATAACTGAGCTTCCCAGCCCAAAGAATGTGACTGAACTGCGACAGGTATTGGGGATGATTAATTATCTGGGCAAATTCGTTCCGGCTCTTTCGTCAATTCTTTATCCAATGACGGAGCTACTGAAAAGTGACACAGAATGGGTCTGGGGTGAGGCTCAGACACAGGCGTTCAAAAAGGTCAAAAGCTTGTTGACTACAGCTCCAGCACTAGCATTCTATGATGCCAACAGAACCACAGTGGTCAGTGCGGACGCAAGCAGCTATGGCCTTGGAGCTGCCCTGCTGCAGGAGCATGAGAACAGACTACGTCCTATAGCTTTCTGTTCAAGAACATTAACAGAGACAGAGCGACGCTACTCTCAAATCGAGAAAGAGTGCCTGGCTGGAGTGTGGGCATGTGAGCGGTTCTCTCGATACCTACAAGGCATGGATACATTCGAACTTCAGACTGACCACAAACCTCTTGTGCCCTTGATAAATGCATATGATATTGACAAAGCTCCCGTAAGATGTCAGCGACTACTAATGCGTCTGATGAGATTTAATGCCAAAGCAGTGCATGTGCCAGGCAAACAGCTCGTGGTGGCCGACACTCTGTCACGAAACCCATTGACACATCAGGGCGAGTCTGACACAGAGGATGACGTCAAGGCGTATGTACAGGCAGTACTGTCTACTATGCCTATAAGTGAAGACAGGTTAAGTGCCATACGGAAAGCCACGCTGGAGGATTTAGATCTTCAGTCAGTTCGGAAGTACATTCACCAAGGCTGGCCCAGTCAGATGTCTCAACTGTCACACTCACTCCACGAGTTTCACACTGTCAGAGCTCAACTCTCAGAGATTGGTGGACTTTTGTTGTATAAAGACAGAATAGTGATTCCAGACTCACAGAGACAAGAGGTGTTACAGCAGCTTCACACAGGCCATCAAGGTCTTACTAAATGTAGGGAAAGAGCTAACATGTCTGTATGGTGGCCTGGAATTGGCAAGAACATCACAAAAGTAGTCGAGACGTGTGAGTTTTGCCAAGTCAACAAGCCCACGCAAAAGAGAGAGCCTCTGATGGTCACCTCCCTTCCCAGGGGTCCATGGCAAAAGATTGCAGCTGATATCTGTGAACTCAATGGCAAGAAATACCTAATAGTCGTGGACTATTATTCTCGTGATATTGAGATAGCTCAACTACAAGCCATCACAAGCCAGCAGGTAATCACACATCTGAAAAACATGTTTGTTCGATGGGGGATCCCATATGAACTTGTGACAGACAATGCTACTCAATTCACAGCCACTGAGTTTGCAGAGTTTAAAGCGACATACAATTTCACTCACACTACTTCCAGTCCTCATTACCGCAGGCTAACGGTGCCGCTGAAAGGAGTGTTGCTATTGCAAAGCGGATGCTCAGACAGCCAGATCCACAGCTGGCTCTGATGAGCTATCGTTCTACTCCCAGCAGTGCTACTGGACTGAGCCCAGCTCAACTTATGATTGGACGTCAGATCAGAACAACAGTTCCGATGCTACCAAAGAACCTGCTACCAAGTCCAATTGACTATGAACAAGTCAGACGAAAGGATAAACAAACCAAGCAGGCGTATCAGTACTTCTACAACCGGCGCTACTCAGCACGTAGTTTACCTGATTTGCATCAAGGACAAAGTGTCAAAGTCAAGTTGGATGGAGAAAAGGGATGGAAAACATCGGCGACAGTCGTCGCAAAAGCTCCCGAACCGAGGTCATACATTGTACAAACAAAGGAAGGTACAATCTCTCGTCGGAACCGGAGACATATCCAGAGTGTTCCGGAGATACCTGAAACACCTGAAACACCTGATAGACAGATTGTACATGGGCACAGTGAAGTAACTGATGGACCCTCTCTCGAGACTGATTTATACACAAACTCTGAGAATGGGTCTAGTCCCACACCACATACACCCACCTGTAAAAGAACCCTTGCTGGCAGAGAAGTAAAGCAGCCTGCAAAGTTTCAGGATTATGTGTTGGGTTAGGTAATAATTACCATTCTGATGCTGGTGATAATGTGGATGTAGAGAGTTTTCTTGCATGTTAATTCGTATAGCATACTGTAAGCTCAATACAGGAGGAAAATTGGAATTAATGAATGCTATAACATGTTTTGTTTATTGACAGGTTACGTTAAAGAGATTGGGTGTTGTAAACACTTGAGATTGTTCCACATCTTACATAATTGTGTTGTAAATAATCTGCCTCTTTCTTTGTTCCAGGAAATTATAATACTGAGGTAGTAGTACTTTAAAGAGGGGAGATGTGGTGATATTTGTACAAGTTGTGATAGACTGTTAGTTTAAGGGTCCAGGTTGCTGGGCAACGGGGGCGGGCTAGAAACGTCTGCGAGTTTCTGTTTTGATACTGCGCATGTGAATAAAGGCAGACTGAGTTCATCATCAAGTTGACGTCTCAATATCATGACAATTGCAATAGTTTAAATGGGGTTCGAAGAGTGTTTTATAAAGAGTAATTAGTATTGCTTAAGGAAGCAGATGTCTAAGCTTGAAGAACAGAACAACATATTTAGATAGCTTTTGACAAGATATTCAATATGGTGTTTAAAGTCCCTGTAAAGGTAATTCAACAGAAAAATTCTAAACACATTATAAATGTTACAAATCTATTGCTAAAACATATTACAAGGACTGTGAACTGTGAAATACGGAGTTAGACTGTTAAACAGTTTTTCCACTCTTGCTATTTTACGGATTTTTTGGGCGGGCCTAAAACAGGGCTTGATGACGCACTGACTTGATGATGCGCGTTGGCTGATCCATAGACAGGGGCTGATTGCTCCCCACAATAGAGCACATTTGCATTCGCCGCTCAATCGCGAGTTACTGTCAGTACTATTAGTTACTACAGTCTACAGTTTGCTAGCTTGCTATGCCTTTGACAAGGAAATGCATAGGCTACTACCTGGATGCGATCATGTACAAAACAGATTGGTGTCTTTATTTAAATTTCCTAAAAGGCGATCACATCAAGAAGAGGTGGATTAATTTTGTGTAGAGCCAACCTTGATGAAGAGCTGAGGATCACCGACAGTTACACCCGCCTCAGGGCCGGCCCGAGGCATAAGCGAACTAAGCGGCTGCTTGGGGCCCCCTGGCCACCAGGGGGCCCCCTAATCGAGGTTATTTTTTATTTTTATTTTTTTAGATGACTTAAACAAGTGACATAAATCAAAGAATGAATGAATATGACTGAATGAATAGTTCAAGACAACAAAATTCTGATTTAATGGTCAATATACCTGCCTACAAGTTACAACTGCTGCTCTGTCTGCCAGCGTTTAAGTCATACGCATAATCTTCTAGACACCTCGCGCGTGCATAGACAATTCGTGCGCAACTGCGGCTAGTCACGGTATCGGTTTAAGTTGGAGAAAATAGCCCGCAGGAGAACTTATCCTTCAAGGTGTAAGGGTAGCAGTTTGAATAAATAATACACATAGCAGTTTGAACTCTTCTCCACTTTATTATACCACACATCAGATCTCCAAACACCCGCGACACTCCAGTAGCCTAGCAAGTGCGCACGACCCATCTACGGCAAGCCCCGAGGGGAAAAATACATTGCATACACACATACAACGAGCGCCAGAACATCATAACCGGTATTATAGTAACAGACTGTGTTGATTATGTCATGTACTATATAACAAAGTCTGTTACAATAATAATAATAATAACAATAATAAAGATTTTGAGGATAGTTACTCTGTATTGAGACAGTTGAGAAATAGGCTAGTAATATTTTTAGTTTTCAACAATAGCTGAGACCCAGAAAGTTTTTTTTTTTTTAAATTTAGTTTTTTTTCATGTCATCACATTGTTTAGAGCATAATAAACAAATGGTAAAAAAAAAAAAAAAAACCTTTTTGAAAAATTATATTTTATTCATATGTAATACTTTGTCCTCTGTAGTGGACACCAGGACTCAGTTGTTAAAATTAAATGACATACAATGTGTAGGCAAAAACAATGGGATTTTTTTTCCAATCACCAATACATTTTGGGGTTTCAGGATTTTTTTGAACTAAAATTTGTATAAAGATGATTATCAACTATGTTATGAAAGATATAATGGAATTAATTGATTGGCATAAATTAATATTCCCATTCAATGCAAAGTATCTATACACTGTATCTAATTTGCACATTAATGTGTTCTTGGAGCAACATTTAATGAGGAAAGAAGTGTAAGCATTGGCGTAATAATAAGCAACATTTTAATAATAATATCTAATATGTCATAAGAATATTGACGTATAATTTATTTACATATTCACTTGTTATGTCTCCCAGAATGCCTGATAAACATGATTTATGTCCTGATGTTCTCTACAGTGGACATGAATGAAATCAATGCCCTGTAACGGAAAGTCATTTTTTTCATTTGAAACCCCATAACATTTTCATGAGATGTTGGTTGATGAAATACAATTTGAAAAGTAGTTAGATTTAAATTATAATTACAATATATTACCATATTTCAATAAGAGTGCTACATTTGATCACTAAATTAATGTTAGACATTTTTAAAGACCAAGGAGAAGTTGTTTTCATGGTGAAACCTCCAAACATCTCTGTATTGCCCTGAATGTGCTCTTTACAGGACATCCAGAAAAGAAAATGTGACATGCATGGTGTCAGAGAAATACACTAAAATATAATGTCCACTACAGTGGACAAAAGTCTATTCCTGGGTCCCAGGAGGATAGGCCAAAGTATCATTGCTCTTACGTTTCTAATTTCTCAGTTTTGTCATAATTTTAGCAAATAATTTATTGTATATGTTTTGAGACAGTTTTAAGACTGTTTTCAAACTTTTTTATTTAAGTAGGCATCTATTTTTTTATTAATACATAACCTCAGTGTATTCATTTATAATGTATCATTTTTGCGTGACATTTATGTCAATAATCGTCAAACACAGGTGACTCCGCGTCGTGGGAGGGGCCCCCAAATCAAATTCTGCTTAGGGCCCCCAAAAGGCTCGGGCCGGCGCTGACCCGCCTACAGGATCGTTTTATAAACTTTCCTCAGAGACAACTGGCATTCACTGATAATCCGATGCTGCTGGTGAACGGGGCCGAAACGACTATCTTCCGCCTCAGCATTCATCCTTCCGTTCCGAGAGCAGTTTCACCTAATATCACCGTTGACAGCTTTCCTGCGAGTGGGCGTGGTTTCAGCGCAGCCAGCAGACACGCCCCCAGCATTTGAGAAAAGAGATAACTGCTCATTTTTTCAAGATTTTGATAGCTTATTTTATGTACTTGCCGGCTTTTTTTTAATTCAAATTTGGCTGGGTGGCTAATAACACATTTTTCTGTGGCATGACAGACTCAGAACACATACTTAATTTTGACTTTACAGGGACTTTAAGGTGATCATCTATAAAGACACCCAAGAATTTAGTCGTCTTCACTCTCTTTAGTTTCTCTCCCTTTATTTTAATCTGAAAATTTAGATCATTGAAATCAAGTTGTTTTTTGTTTGGACAGAATATTATATAGTTTGTTTTGCTAGTGTTTATAGATAGTTTATTTACTTTGAACCAGTTATCCACATTCTGAAGTTCTTTGTTAAAGTCCCTGTAAAGTCAAAATTAAGTATGTGTTCTGAGTTTGTCACACCACAGACAAATGTGTAATTAGCCACCCAGCCAAATGTGAATGATAAAAAAATTCGGGAAGTACATAAAATAAGCTATCAAAATCATGGGGGCGTGTCCGCTGGCTGTGCTGAAACCACGCCCACTCACGGGAAAGCTGTCGACAGTGATATTAGCTGATTAGCTTTTGGAGACGGGAGGATGAACACTGAGGCGGGAGATCGTCGTTTCGGCCCTGTTCACCAGTAACAGCGGATTATCAGTGAATAATCAGTGAATCCAAGTTGTCTCTGAGGAAAGTTTATAAAACGATCCAATGTAAAATGATTACTACAGAGGCGGGTGTTGGCTGTGATCCTCAGATCTTCATCAAGGTAACGTTAGGCTCTCTAAAAACCTCTTCTTGATGTGATCGTTTTTAAGGGAATTTAAATGAAGATACCGATCTGTTTTGTACATGATCGCATCCAGGTAGTAGCCCATGCATGTCCGTGTCGAAGGCATAGCTAGCTAGAAAACTGTAGGCTCAGCTGTAGTAAATAATAGTACTGACAGTCACTCGCGATTGAGCGGTGAATGTGAATGTGCTCGGGGAGTGTGTGTGGAGAGAGGGAGATCAGACTCTGTGCGTCATCAAATAGGGGCGTGTCCAGCAGCTCATGGGTTCCAGTGCGTCATGGAGCCCTGTTTTAGCCCCGCCCAATTAATCCGTAAAATTGCAATGCTGAAAAACTGTTTAACGGTCTAACTCCACATTTCAGTACTTCACAGTTCACAGACTTTGTAATATGTTTTAGCAATACATATGTAACATTTATAATGGGTTTAGAACTTTTTTGTAGAATTGACTTTACAGGGATTTTAAGTAGTTTCTGAGGTTCAAATTCATTTTTGTGTGATAGAAACAAATTAGTGTCTTCTGCAAAGATTACTTTATGAAGGGTCTTTGAGGAATTTTCCAGATCATTAATGTAAATAATAACGAGGAGAGGACCTAATATGGATCCTTGTGGAACACCACATTGAATGTGTTTGTTTTCTGATTTCTGTTCGTGAATAGTTACATATTTTTGCTTCTGGTGTTGATAACTCTTGAACCAATTCAGTGGTTGTCCTCTGATTCCATAATGGTGCAATTTATACAGTAATATGGTAAAGTTGATGGTATCAAAGGCCTTTGAAAGGTCTAAGAATATACCGATACCACATTCCCCCTTTTCAATGGCATCATTGATCTTTTCGGTAAGGTCAAGGATCGCCTTACAGGTGGTGTTTATTCCTCAATTCCTAAACTTCTTAAAGACTTTATTACCTTTTCTTTTACTTCTTTGGAAATGAGACATCTATACCAGTCACCCTGAAACCTTTAAATGATACTAAACAATCATTAAAGATTATCATATTCACATTAAAACCATATATGTACTTGTTTGAATTTTCAGTGTTACTGACAGAGAGAGAGAGAGAGAGAGAGAGAGAGAGAGAGAGAGAGAGAGAAGATGTAGATAAGATGCTCAGAGGAAGGGGGTAGGGGGTCAAATGTTAATTTTGCAAGCAATGCCATTGTCTTTAGAGGCCACTGATCAAATATTTTCTCTTTAACCAGTTTTCCAGTCTTACAATGACAATGAAAATTTATTTATTGTCTTATGTAAAAGAGGGGGAATGCATTGTATGTTTCTGTCAAAGCAGAAGTTTTCTGTTTCTGTCACAAGAAGTTTTCTGTTTCTGTCACAGCAGAAGTAGTCTCTCAGGGTTTTCAAGTCTCACGCATTGGCCGTGAGACACACACAATTCAACCAGTTCACACGCCACACCACATTTCTCACACTGAAAAGGCAACGCCAACCAAGCTGTCCTGCAAGCTTTATATATAACGTTGTATACGAGACGAAGGCACACAAAGTGAAGTTTCCTGTCGCTAGCACGTATCTCTCGGATAGATTGCGTTCTTTAGGCAACATAGACCCGCAAACACATGGAAGTTGACGGAACATTCTCGCCCACCGTATGTATTACTAGGTAACCAACAACATTGTGCGAACACACGTCATGACGGAGAAGGGAAGAAAGCTCGTATAACATTTTTAGGCTAGAACATTTAATATATAGCCCATCGAATACATTATTATTGATGCAGTCAAAAACTCTACAACTAATTTACAACCAGGCCAGAAGCTTTGGCTCAGTTTGGCTTGCTTACATTACCTAACACTATAAGGGAAATCTTAGTGGGAATGGGAAGGAATGAAGATATATTTCTTGATTTTATTTTAAATGATATATTATACTTGTTATATTTCAGATCAATATATTTTTTCCCTTAATTTTAATTAACCCTAACCCAGCAAACAATTTATGGTTCCCAGAACGTTCTTGTTTTTAGTTGCGGGAACGTTCCCTTAAGATTCCCTTTAAGGTTAGGTTTTGGTTCCCATGGAAAGTTTTCTTAAAGGGTTAGTTCACCCAAAAATGAAAATTCTGTCAGTATTTACTCACCCTCATGTTGTTCCAACCCCGTAAGACCTTCGTTCATCTTCGGAACACAAATTAAGATATTTAAGATATTTAGATCGCTCCTGCATACAGTCCATAGGCTTCCTGAGGGACTGGCTCTTGCTGTCC
This sequence comes from Pimephales promelas, assembly GCF_016745375.1. The sequence continues at coordinate 522,503 of NW_024121173.1, read as the reverse complement.
CCGAAAAGTCATTAAAGACATCGTTAAAATAGTCCAAGTGACAACAGGGGCTCAATCTTAAGTTTATCAAACGACGAGAACACTTTTGTGCGCAAAAAAACAACAAAAATAACGACTTTATTTCAACTATTCACTTCCTTCTCCATGAGCCTGTAGTCACTTAACGTAGTGTGATTGCGTAGAGCTACGTCACACGTAGGCTCACTATTGGCCGACGCTGGTCATGTGTGTGTGATGCGTGTGACGTACAATAACAGAAGCTTACGCTATTAAACTAGTAACCTGACTCGCGCAGAGGGAGAAATAAACCAATAGTTGAAATAAAGTCGTTATTTTTGTTGTTTTTTTGCGCACAAAAGTGTTCTCGTCGTTTGATAAACTTAAGATTGAGCCCCTGTAGTCACTTGGACTATTTTAACGATGTCTTCAATGACTTTTTGGGGACAGCAAGAGCCAGTCCCTCAAGAAGCCTATGGACTGTATGCAGGAGCGATCTTAATATCTTAAATATCTTCATTTGTGTTCCGAAGATGAACGAAGGTCTTACGGGGTTGGAACAACATGAGGGTGAGTAAATACTGACAGAATTTTCATTTTTGGGTGAACTAACCCTTTAACATTCAGTTACATTGCAACCTTTAGGGAACGTTCCCCTAACATTCTTTTTTACATTCCCCTAACCTTTAAAAAACTTTAACAATGATACCAATTTTATTATTACTTTAAACTGTGCATGAGCAGGAATTAATGATTATATATTACCAAGAATGAATGAATAGGCAAATTTGATGGGACTTAAAACTTTAATATACAATATACAAAGTACAAAAATTATAAAAGGCATAAAAAAATACAACAAGAATTATAATCAGTTTTAGTATACAACTATACAAATCTATACAAATAAGACATAATATCAATACAAGTACTAATGGAGTGGGATGAAGTGTGCAAAGTTTTATCAGTGATTATTGTGAGGTCCCCCAGCAAGCAAAGGGAAGGCGACAGTGGGATGTGGCAGCCAACTATAGTGGATATAGTCAGCTGTGGCTGGACCAGAGAAAAATGAGAATAACCAGTAGTGAGGCATCTGAGGTACCAAAAAAGACCGACCCAACAAACTGGGTAGAAAGAAAACTTAACACAAGGTTTTCTGGAAATGAGGCTACTAGGTACGGTCAGCAAGCTGAGCCTTTGGCTAGGCAATGTTTCGAGCAGACTACAGGGCTTGTAGTGGAGACTACAGGCCTGGTTGTGCATGAACAAGAAAATTGGCTTGGTGCCAGTCTCGATGGAATTACTGACACAGATACTATTCTTGAGATTAAGTGTCCCACACCAAAAAAGCTTGAAGCACATGGTGGCAGTCTGAAAAAAATTATAGATTCGAACAAATACGATGTTAGATTGATTGATGGAAAGTACGTTCTGAGGGAAACAGCATCTGGGTTAGGGTACTACTATCAGGTCCAGGTGGCGATGCACTGTGCAAAAAAAAAAGAATTGTAAATTTATGGTGTGGACCCCAAATGAACATGTGATTGCAGATGTACCCTACAACGAAGAGTGGACATTGAACAAAATCTGCCACCTGAAGAGGGTGTACTTTCAGCATCTGCTACCAGCAGTAGCAACAAGAATTGCACACAAGGTGAAAATTTGTGGGCTCAAGTAGCTATTACACTTTAATGTGCTTTCCTATGACAACTTAGCGGTAATACACAGATCAAGAGTTCGACATTTGTTCACTGTTTACAACTGTACATTTTAACTGCATTGCATTGTTATGTCAACTTAATACATATATCAAGAGTTCAACATTTGTTTACAGTTTAAACCTGTACATTTTAACTATTTGCAATTGCTATGTGAAACTGTTGTTTGCTTTGTTAGATTTTCTGTTGAAATACAAATTCATATTTGGTATACTGTGACCTTCTTTAACAAAAGGACATAATCTATACAATAATAACCACAATACACTTTCCCAAGACAACTTAGCCCATGACACACTCACAGACAGAGACACATTCACACAGACACACACACAGCTTATGACACAAAACTGATGTGTAACAAACCATTTGTAACATTTTGCCACGGCCAACATGTCAACTTACTAGTGATGGGAAGTTCGGATCATTTTACTGATTCGGATCTTTGAGTCTCGTTCAGTAAAATGAACGAATCTTTTATCGAGTCATTTCGTTCATTTCGGTCATTTAATAATTATATAATTAAAATGTCATGTTAAATATCCCAAAACGTCTAGTACTTTCGAAAATCTTAATTACATTTGTAAAAATAACATAAATAATAGGGTAATGCAGCCAAAGCCAAAAGCAACTGAAATAACTGTAACGTTAGCTATTAATTAGTTGCTGGGTCCAAAGTTCAGGCTATTGCAGTCTGACACTGTTATAGTTCACCTCACCTCCTGATCCGAGACGTTCTTTGCTTTGCAACTTCATATTTATCAGGTTTGTTCTCCTTCTCTCATGTCTCGAGACGTTAGTTGTTGACTCGTCAGTGTCTGACTCTGATCTGTGCTGTCTGCTGGGCCGTGCCATGCGATATAGCAGGACCGGAAAGATTAAAGATCTCTCGAGTTCGGGTTCGGCCGGGTCCGAGTCTTTCGTTCTTCCTGTCAGTCCCATTAAGTCTATGCTTTCAGTACCGGAAAGGGGAATGATTAGTTCATTTGAGTCTTCGGGTTTGAGTCTGTCGTTCTTTTCTCACGTGGCCACGGGTCTCGCATCAAATACAACATGCGTCTGAATGTATATTGTGTTATATAGGCATTAAAATACAAAATATGTTCAATAAACATTATAAACAAAGGTTCCATTATTCCTTATTATTGTCCCTGTCCGTCTCTTTTCTATATTATGCATCTGTGGTGTGTTTTATTATATATTGTACATTAATTAACTACTATTATATTATACATCATCTACGTACTTGTTTGAAAAAGGTTTGTGAATTAGTTTGTAAAAAGTTTGTGAATTTGGGTATTCAATACGGTGACAATTCACGTGACTAAAGAACGAAGGGAAGGACTCAAACCCGAAGACTCAAATGAACTAATCATTTCTCTTTCCGGTACTGACAGCATAGACTCTATGGGACTGACAGGAAGAACGAAAGACTCGGACCCGCCAAATCCGAACTCGAGAGATGAACTAATCATTCCTCTTTCCGGTGCTGACAGCATAGACTCTATGGGACTGACAGGAAGAACGAAAGACTCGGACCCGCCGAACCCGAACTCGAGAGATGAACTAATCATTCCTCTTTCTGGTACTGACAGCATAGACTCTATGGGACTGACAGGAAGAACGAAAGACTCGGACCCGCCGAACCCGAACTCGAGAGATGAAATAATCATTCCTCTTTCTGGTACTGACAGCATAGACTCTATGGGACTGACAGGAAGAACGAAAGACTCGGACCTGCCGAACCCGAACTCGAGAGATGAACTAATCATTCCTCTTTCTGGTACTGACAGCATAGACTCTATGGGACTGGCAGGAAGAACGAAAGACTCGGACCCGCCAAATCCGAACTCGAGAGATGAACTAATCATTCCTCTTTCCGGTGCTGACAGCATAGACTCTATGGGACTGACAGGAAGAACGAAAGACTCGGACCCGCCGAACCCGAACTCGAGAGATGAACTAATCATTCCTCTTTCTGGTACTGACAGCATAGACTCTATGGGACTGACAGGAAGAACGAAAGACTCGGACCCGCCGAACCCGAACTCGAGAGATGAAATAATCATTCCTCTTTCTGGTACTGACAGCATAGACTCTATGGGACTGACAGGAAGAACGAAAGACTCGGACCTGCCGAACCCGAACTCGAGAGATGAACTAATCATTCCTCTTTCTGGTACTGACAGCATAGACTCTATGGGACTGACAGGAAGAACGAAAGACTCGGACCCGCCGAACCCGAACTCGAGAGATGAACTAATCATTCCTCTTTCTGGTACTGACAGCATAGACTCTATGGGACTGACAGGAAGAACGAAAGACTCGGACCCGCCGAACCCGAACTCGTGAGATGAACTAATCATTCCTCTTTCTGGTACTGACAGCATAGACTCTATGGGACTGACAGGAAGAACGAAAGACTCGGACCTGCCGAACCCGAACTCGAGAGATGAACTAATCATTCCTCTTTCTGGTACTGACAGCATAGACTCTATGGGACTGGCAGGAAGAACGAAAGACTCGGACCCGCCGAACCCGAACTCGAGAGATGAACTAATCATTCCTCTTTCCGGTACTGACAGCATAGACTCTATGGGACTGACAGGAAGAACGAAAGACTCGGACTCGCCCCGAACCCGAACTCGAGAGATAAACTAATCATTTCTGTTTCCAGTACAGATTCAGAATCCATATATTGCGCAAAGCGCATGCGCGGGTAACACAACATGAACGAATCACTCCCTGAGACAACTCGATAGTCCCGAGTCATATTAAAGATTCGTTCAAAATGAACGAATCGTTCATGAACGACACATCACTACAACTTACTATCTCTTAAACTTTTCGGCATCTTTAAAGGATCAAAAAAAAAAAAACCCACACACTTTAATCAGCTAAAATCATTAAAGACAATTCAATCAATAAAAATGACAGGCCTTCGGGGGAACTTGGCCTTAAATAATTTCCCTGGACTGATCAATTTAGGCCCGAAAAAGAAATAAAAAGTCATACACTGGTAACAAGGCACAACACAGTAATGTACAGTACAATATCAGGAGTGTGTTTGAAATAGTATGAAATAGTATCTTGAGGCCACGAGATAGTATCTTGAGGCCACGAGTTAGTATCTTGTGGCCACGAGTTAGTATCTTGTGGCCACGAGTTACTATCTTGAGGCCACGAGTTACTATCTTGTGGCCACGAGTTACTATCTTGAGGCCACGAGTTACTATCTTGAGGCCACGAGTTAGTATATTGAGGCCACGAGATAGTATCTTGAGGCCACGAGTTACTATCTTGTGGCCACGAGTTACTATCTTGAGGCCACGAGTTACTATCTTGAGGCCACGAGTTACTATCTTGTGGCCACGAGTTAGTATCTTGTGGCCACGAGTTACGATCTTGAGGCCACGAGTTACTATCTTGAGGCCACGAGTTACTATCTTGTGGCCACGAGTTACTATCTTGAGGCCACGAGTTACTATCTTGAGGCCACGAGTTAGTATATTGAGGCCACGAGATAGTATCTTGAGGCCACGAGTTACTATCTTGAGGCCACGAGTTACTATCTTGTGGCCACGAGTTAGTATCTTGTGGTCACGAGTTACGATCTTGAGGCCACGAGTTACTATCTTGACTGACCGGAAGAACGCACCCCCCCCCCCCCCCCCCCCCGAGAGATTTTGCAGGAGCCGCCACTGCTCTAGACCCTTCCAGAGCTGAGATATTGAGATCCCACGTAGCATTTGTCCCATTATAAAAATAGTGGGTTCGTGTACGGTGGAATTTTGGGACAGCGCTTGGTGCCGCGGACTCAGGGGGCCCCCTTGAGTGCAGTAATATCATGAAAAAAAAACAGTAAAAAAAAGTAAAAAAAATACCATACCTAAATCCCCATTCAATTGATTGCAGGCGGGATTCTGTCCATTTGCAGCTTATTGCATGAAGGTCGGGGTTAGTACATTTGAAAAAAAGTGGGTCATTGGACACATAGTGGGTTCGTGCACAGTGGAATTATGGGATGGCGCTTGGTGCTACGGACTCAGGGGCCTCAGCTGAGTGCAGATAAATGGTTTTCATCATGACAGGGAACTTTAATTAAAATGTCTATCAAACACACATTTCTGATGAAAATGACAAAGGAGCAGCAACGTATTATTTTTTTATGAAGCCCCACTTCCTCCTAGGGACACCAAATTTAAATCTCGTTTAGAACGGGTTGAGAACTTTCCGGGGAGACCAACCACGGCCCCGTGGGCCCCCAGGGGCCAGAGCTAGAGCTTAAAGGCACTCTATGCAAGATCTGTACCTTAATATAACAGCTTCAAAGTCGTTTTGGTGGTTAACAAAGTCATAGTAGGGCGAATCATCCTGGTAGGAAAGCTTGGGGGGGACGCCGCCGGAAAAACCAGCCATGCAAGTTTGAGAGTGGCGCCCCTGACACAGCGCGTGAGAATCACGAAATGGTTTACGGCAACGACGTCACACGCATCAACAACATCATACTGTATGAAGCTACTTTCGAAACAGGGAAAGAGAATCGGACCGTGCTAGAAACCGGACAAGAGTCCACTCGGTCGGGCTTTCACTCGTTGGCGCGAGCTTAAAAGCTGCACTGGATTGTAACTGCGATGCTGACCTGGCGATCTTGTTGATGGACTTGTAAGTAAATCTCTTATTTATAAACTTGTTTGTATTTGTATACTAGTTGTTTCTATATTGTATGTTGCTGCACTGGCTTGTGGTATGTAATTTTTTACGGTGCTGTTCATTCATCCGTTGTTGATAATAAGACCAGTTCAATAATTCTCACATGTCTATAGCTTTCGATTACCAGAGCTTTAAGCAGACTTCCTAAAAACAGTCGTTTCTCTTAGTCTTGTTGTTTTTTCCGTTATGTTTTATTGCCGAGCTTGCCACAAGAGCTAGTTTGCCAGCTGAACTCAGGTGTTGTGATGTGTATTTATCACGTATCTTTAGTCCTGTGTCTGGTTCGGATTTCTTATGACGTGTGTAAGTTACTGTTATATCAAGTTTATCTGACTAACAGTACACTTCCCGACTGTAACTTCAAATTGTGTTGATTATGAATCAATCAAATCTTGACGCTGTTGATGTTGATTCTTGCGATTACCATGAGGACATAGTCAATATCTCACATAATTATTAGGACATATATAAGCCTAGAGGTTGTAAATAATTGAACACAATTTGCTATTATGATAAATTGTAATCATGTCTAAATCATAACGTCCAATGTTATGAAATAATGCGACGTACATTTAACTTGATTGATGTCATCTGAAATTTTGTAATTTTAACATTACAATCAAAAAACATGAATGAAATTATACAGTAGCCTATACACTATAGGCTATTTACTTCTGATTTTGCAGAAATCATGTAAAAACGCTATAAGCCAGCAAACGCGATAGGCAACTTTATTTTTAAAAAGCAGTCTAGCACTTGACAGTAGTTCAGTAGATATGCAGTAACAGGGGAATAACGGTTATTTACGACAGTGCAAGTACACCACAGCGGCTCTAGAGGTCACTGTTTTACAAAAAAAACAGAGAGTGCATAGTGTGCCTTTAAAGGGTTAGTTTACCCAAAAATGAAAATTCTGTCAGTATTTACTCACCCTCATGTTGTTCCAACCCCGTAAGACCTTCGTTCATCTTCGGGACACAAATTAAGATATTTAAGATATTAAGATCGCTCCTGCATACTAGTCCATAGGCTTCTTGAGGGACTGGCTCTTGCTGTCCCCGAAAAGTCATTAAAGACATCATTAAAATAGTCCAAGTGACTACAGGGGCTCAATCTTAAGTTTATCAAACGACGAGAACACTTTTGTGCGCAAAAAAACAACAAAAATAACGACTTTATTTCAACTATTCGTTTATTTCTCCCTCTGCGCGAGTCAGGTTACTAGTTTAATAGCGTAAGCTCCTGTTATTGTACGTCACACGCATCACACACACATGACCAGCGTCGGCCAATAGTGAGCCTACGTGTGACGTAGCTCTACGCAATCACACTACGTTAAATGACTACAGGCTCATGGAGAAGGAAGTGAATAGTTGAAATAAAGTCGTTATTTTTGTTGTTTTTTTGCGCACAAAAGTGTTCTCGTCGTTTGATAAACTTAAGATTGAGCCCCTGTAGTCACTTGGACTATTTTAACGATGTCTTTAATGACTTTTCGGGGACAGCAAGAGCCAGTCCCTCAGGAAGCCTATGGACTGTATGCAGGAGCGATCTAAATATCTTAAATATCTTAATTTGAGTTCCGAAGATGAACAAAGGTCTTACGGGGTTGGAACAACATGAGGGTGAGTAAATACTGACAGAATTGTCATTTTTGGGTGAACTAACCCTTTAAAACGCGAATTTTCATGTTCGAAAACTCAACGGATCCAGCCGTGGGTGGGCTCTTTAGAAGCGTCTATTTGAGCTGAAAAGAATGGAAAAAGTAGCCCCCTTTGGCCGCGTTTTCTTGGAGATATAAGCCGAAAACCGTCGGGCGCGTTCTAAAATGGCGGCCGCATTCCAAAATGGCGGCCGCCTAATTGCGGGACAAAATCGCCCGTATCTCGGGGACCCGGGCGAGTTGGACATCATGGGTGGGCTCTTTGGAAAGGCCTTATCCGCCACTGTAATCTATTCGAGTGTGGGGAAGGTGGAGAAAGCAGCTCCTGAAAAAAACGTCCTTTCCCCTCCATTGAATGTGGATGGTGACTGAAAAATGTGAATGGTGACTGGAGTTTTCACCTCTACTGTACTAAGCACACTCTATTGAACATCACACTAGTTTTGATCATTGTATTTTAATTAAAATCCACACATTGATGTACATTACAGCCATAAATGATGTATTATTAGCCTCAAAAAACGCCAGTCCACTCTGGACAGTCCTCTCAGTTGAAAGTGGCCTAAAAACTCCCTGTTGACTTTGGACAGTCCTCTCAGTTGAAAGTGGCCCAGAAAACCCCTAATACCGCCCCCAGTCCACGTCGGACGGTCCTCTCAGTTAAAAGTGGCCCGGACACCGCCCCCCCCAGTCCATGTCGGATGGTCCTCTCAGTTGAAAGTGGCCTAAACCCTCCTGCTGACCTTTTCCAGTCCACTTTGGACGGTCCTCTCAGTTGAAAGTGGCCCAAAAACCCCCTGCTGATTTGACGACCTTTTCCAAGTGGCCTCAAAAAGTTTTTCTTTGAAAACTGTTTTATGAACCACCTCCACTGTACTACGTACACTCTATTAAACACATAATAAAACACACTAATTTTCAAGTTAATTCAGTGTTTAGTTTGCATGAAAATGAGTGTCCTCGAAACCACTATTTGGCGGGACAAATCGTGGTTTCGTGGACAAAGTGGTTTTTGAGCTTTTATTTTAATGAAACATGTTTAACAAGACTCAGTGGGGCCCCCTGGAAAAGTCTGGTGGTCCTGGGACCTCGTTCAGTGGTTGAAAGGTCAAAAAAGGATGGAAAAAAGGCCATTTTGAAACTGACAGGGGTCAAAAAGGTCAAACCATCAAAACGAGCTGTCATACAGACACGGAAGGTCGCAGGACCCTGAAACTCGGCAAGTACCGTCATCTGGGGACCTTGAGGCGTCTTTGAGGGCCCTAGCCGCTTTCTAAGCGTTTCATAGCCCCCGTTTGTGATGAGCCCATTCATTGTGGATGACGACTGAAAAATGTGGATGGTGACTGGAGGTTTCCTTTGTTGTTGTTTTATTAAACCACCTCTACAGTACAAAGTACACTCTATTGAACACATCACACTAGTTATGATCATTGTATTTTAATTAAAATCCACACATTGATGTACATTACAGCCATAAATTATGTATTATTAGCCTCAAAAAATGCCTCTCCCCGCCCATACACCCAGCCCACTTTGGACAGTCCTCTCAGTTGAAAGCCCCCGCTGATTTGACAACCTTTTCCAGTCCACTGTGGACAGTCCTCTCAGTTGAAAGCCCCCCGCTGATTTGACAACCTTTTCCAGCCCACTTTGGACAGTCCTCTCAGTTGAAAGCCCCCGCTGATTTGACAACCTTTTCCAGTCCACTTTGGACAGTCCTCTCAGTTGAAAGTGTCCTCAAAAACAGTATAAAAGAGCACTGCACAGGTCAATCTTTACAGCAAGAACTCGACATGGCGATTGAAGACTGCCCGATCTGCTTCCGTCCCTACCACCAGCTGAGCCAGCACCTGACCAACACTCACCTCGTCAAGAACAAGGAGGAGAGGAGACTGCTGCTGGCCCTTTCTTCCGGGAGGGTGGACGTCCGGAAGGGCACTTGCCCGGTGCCCGCCTGTGGTAAGTCCACCACCCGGATGGACCGCCACCTGAAATGCCACAGCGAGCTCACGCCCTCGACTCGGAGGAAGACGCTGGCTTCCATCAAGAGGAGGAGGATAATGGTGGACCTGGTCAAGCTGAGGGCGAGTAACCCTGAAGTGCCGCTGGCCTCGACTCTGGACCAGGAGGACGTCCCGGGGCCTGTGGAGGAGGAGGAGGAGGTGGCGGACGCCCCTGCTCTGCTCTGCACCAACCCCGCCTGCCTGTGCGTCAGGGACCAGTTGGCGGACATGCACCGCCAGGTGGAAACCCTGAGCAAGGCGCTACAGGAGGTTTCCCGCCGCTACAAGCGACTGAGGAGGAGGTCGAGGCCAGCCCCCTCTTCCCAGGTAGCGAGGGTGACGGGGAGGCTCCTGTCTGCCCTCCGGTCCCCCGAGGAGGAAGAAGAGGCCTGCGCCGGGCCTTCGGAGGAGTGGGACGACGGGGTCCCCCAGCCTCTCGCCCCTGCCCAGCCATCTCTGCAGCAGGAGAGGTATCCCTTCCCCGACCACGTGCCAGCTCTGAGTGAGTACTTTTTATTCTATTTTATTTTAGGATTGCTTTTACCTGATAATTTATTTTACTTGCTTAATTTTTTGTTTAAAGTGTGTTGCTTTTCTGTTGTTACGTTTGTCTGTAAAGCGCTTTGAGAAAGCAACTTTTAAATGCTTTTTTAAAAATAAATGTATTATTATTATTATTATTACTTTGTGGCTTCTCCCTCTGCGGACAGTGTTTTCTGACCCCCGTGTTTTTGTTCTGACCCTGTATGTTGTTGTGTGTTGTGTCTCTCTTTTTGCAGACGTCCAGCTGGAGGAAATTTCAAGACCGGCCCCCTCCGCCAGCCCCCCGGACCAGGAGCAAGGACCAGGAGCAGGACCAGGACCAGGACAAAGACTAGGACAAGTAAGTCTTCGGTAAGTCTGACTTTTGGCTGGTCTATTTAAACGTTTGTCTGACGAGTGTTTGGAGTGTTTGCTCATTCTTCTTTCCCCTCTCGCTCTTTGCAGGGCCAGTCCAGCCCGCCAAAGCGACGACGGCGGCGTCCTGTGGTCCGCCTGTCACCAATGAAGTCTCCCCACAAAGTTGCAAAGAAGCTTCTTTGGTCGGCGGTCCACAGGACCCAAAGACTTAAGGCCGGTGCAAAGAGGACGCGGAAGCCGTCGAAAATTTCTTTTGTTAAAAAAAAAAGTTTGTTAAATTTTAATCTGTTTTTTTTAAATCAGTTCTTGTAATCATTTTTTTTCTAATCAGTTTGTGTGTTCATTTATAATCAGTTAATAATCTTTTCATTTCTAATCAGTTTAGTTGTTTTGTAATCAGTTTTTGTGTGTTCAATAAATGTTTTAAAAGTTTTACTTGTTTGCTTGGGTTCTTGTTCTCACAAATGTTTGAACAGTTACAATTGTTTTTTGGGATGCTAATTGGTGGACTCGTTCAGGGGTCGGAAGGTTGAAAAAGGGCACAGTGGGTTATTAGACAAATGGTGGATTTGTGGACACAATGTTTTTAAGCTTAGCTTTCAAAATTTTGGGATAAAAAACATTTATCTGCACTCAGCGGGGCCCCCCGAGTCCGTGGAATCAAGCGCCATTCCAAAATTCCACCATCCACGAACCCACTATGTGTCCAAAAACCCACTATTTTTGAAAAGTACTAACACCAGCCTTCATGCAATAAGCTGCAAATGGACACAATCCCGCCTGCAATCTATTGAATGGGTTTTCGGGTAGTATATTTCAAAAATAGTGGGTTATTGGACAAATAGTGGGTTCTTGGACAGTGGGATAGATTGTAGGTGGGATTCTGTCCATTTGCAGCTTATTGCATGAAGGCTGCCCAGACAGCAAACTGACTACGAAATGCATCCGCCGCGGAGGTTCAGTGAACTCCGGAACGGATCAAGAAAGCGGATCTGAAACTGAGTCCACTTGCACACCACAGCGGATACGACACGGTGGCGGCTCGCGTATCCGGTCCGACATCGCTGCGGTCCCTTTACGTATCTGTACATAAATAGGTACATCCGCCCCGGCTTCGCTTTGGATCCGCGAATGAGCCACATATCCGCTCTAGGTCCGTTTTGGACCCGTTCATATGAGCATCGTATCCCGCCCGGGTCCGTTTTGGACCCGATCATTAAATTCCGTCTGCAATATTTTATTTGTGCAATATGCAATATTTTGTTATGTGATACATTACATTTGGTTGATGCATTTTAACCAAAGCCTACACAGTTTGCTTTTTAAGGCAATTCTCTCAACAATTATATTTTAAAAAAAGGTAGAGTACAATAATACTTACTTATTCAATAAATGCATCAGTGAGTGTTGTTTTCAAACAGTTCTAAGTGCTTTAGCAAGACTATTGTAAGTAGTGATACAAGAGGAGATGTTCTCTGATTATAAATGGGTGATTCTCCAACTACAGGCACTTTTGTGTCCTTGGCCTTTTTTTGTAAATAAATAAACAAACAAATGCACAAAAACATTGTCTTTATGAAGTTCATGCTCCATCATCCTAGTAACCACCAAATCTGGCCCCTGTTTTCTTTTTAAAATGCTTTTGCAAGGCTGTTTATTAGCAGATTTTGCAGTTTTATGCTTGTCCCCAGCCCAGACTGGCCCTCTTTGAATGTTAAAAATACATATTAAAGAATCGATTAAATTTTTTTTTAACATGTTTGTCTTAAGGACTAATAAAATAATATCTTACTAATCGAAATTCCATATGTATATCACAATTTTAAACTAATTTTGGAATAAAATAAGTCTGTCCCCAGGTTTTCCGTCATTTCCACCTCCCTCAACAAAATCCACCTTAATACATCCCAGATAGCAACTGACTCCGGAACGGATCTGCCGCGGAGGTAAGAACAAGGTCCAGAACGGAGTCCACTTGCACAACGCAACAGATCCGGTGTTCTGTCGATCTGTCCTACCTTGTCAGATTTTCCTACCGTAGCGCAAAATTAGCCATATCTATCGGTTCATCCTACCTCGTCGTAAAATCCTACTGAGCGTTTCTGCTTCGCGTCTGTGACTAAGTTACATAAAATATTTCTGTGTAACTTTGCCGAATTTTCTTATTAGGCCATGTTACGGTGATTTTACAGTGCAAAGTAACGTTACCTCTTCAGATTGTCCTATGAAATAAACGATAGGATGATTTTACAGTGCAAAATGCCTCATCAGATTGTCCTACCAGTATGAAATAAATGAGTAGAATGATTTTACGTTAATGTTTTCATGAAAAAAATGCTAATATGAATTTGCTTTGTATGAATGTGAGAGTAAACAGTTCTCATTACTGCTATATATCTTTGTATAGTAATAATTGACAAAAATAGTGAAAAACTTACCTCAGATGAAGAAGATCTCGCGCAAGTAGTAAAATATTATGGGCGTGTTGTTCAGCGTGACAAAAATGACGTATTATTGATGTGCGCATGCGCAGTAAGCCTTGGTAGGACAATCTGACGGGTAGGATGGAATGTCAGAACACCGGAACAGATAAGGATTGCGGATCCAGACTAGATCCACGGCAGACCCTATCCGGATCCGATCTGGACCCGTTAATTTCGGTCTGAAAACCTTTCAGATCACTCATTCAAAACTAGTAATCTGGCCAAAACTACAAAAATATTTCAAATCTATTGGTGGACCAACATTAGATAGACTGCCCACTAAACAACATGATGTCCAAAAGATGTCTTTTCAAAGTCTTTGTCACAAAAGTCGGATGTTGAAAAGACGTCCACTGAGGAGCCAGAATTAAAGTTTTTATGACGTCTTTTTTTGACGTGTTCTGCACGTCTGATATAGACTTTCATCGAACCTTCGTACAAGGTTAAAAACTAGTTCAAATGTATCAGCATTCAATTAAAACTCATGTTTATATCAATGTAATTTCCTTACATTGTTTAGATGAGGTTTAGATGTTGATATGTTTCATTTTAAGTAACCATTGTGGAGATCAGTGTTTGCTTTAGTTGGTCTCTTGGTCCCAATTTTTCTTACTTTAACTTTTTTTTTGGCTGTTGTAACTGTGTGTTTGTATAACACCATTGTTCTGACAGAGAAAGCCAAGAAAAAGTAAGATTGACTGTTATCAGCTCCTTGTTGTATTGTAATAAAATACATAAATTAAAAAGTGGTGGAAATGACATCTTTGAAATCGCTCTTCAGAAAAACTGTTAAAAATAATAATATTCCATGGAATTCTAAAACTGCCCACTATTATATTGTGTTAGAAGACAAATTAATGAAGCTAGGAAGATTGTTTTAAGTGTGTTTTAAGAGAGTGAATTTTCCAAAAACTCACAGTGCCAAAAGTGCTCCTAGTTGGAGAATCACCCAAATATGCTACAGGCCACTGGAATTTGTAAAGGGCATGTCTCTGAATTGGAAAACAAAGTGTAGCTTGCGACAGACTATTTAAATGAAAACTGAAACAATTTGAAAGAAATAAAACATTTTATTTAATAAAACAACACATTAAAAAATAGCCTAATCATCGGCTTCAGCCTGGTTAGACCGGTTGGTCAGGCACCTCCTCGCCGCACCACGGTCTGCAGCCAAGTTGAATCTTATGGCATGGCATTGAATGCCTGTGTCTGTGGCTGTGCGACACAAACCATTTGCACGTAAAGCACCTGTAAGCACAAAATTAGGTTTTAAATTCAGCATGCAATTGGTAGGCTACTTATGACTTAAGCCAGGGCTGCCCAATTATTGGCTGGAATGAATCAGGGTTGCCAGATTGGGCATCTTTTGACTTCATCGGCTTGGGAAAATAAGCTGGTGTTACAATTGCTGCATCTCAATTCGCTTACTTATACTATGCCCTGAAAGTATATACTCTTTTTGTGAAGAAAAAGTACATACTTGTTACGAAACTGGAGACGAGATAAGATCCAAGTGCAGCTTTATTTAGAATCATCAAACAGGCAGGGGTCAGGAAACAGCAAAACAGGGATATCAGAGAGTGAGCGCAGAGAGTCGTCAGGTAACAGGCAGGAGATCAGGGCAGGCAGCAAACAGGCAGAAGTCAGGAAACAAACCAGGATCAAAACCAGAGAAACCAGAAACAGGATATACGCTCAGAAATTACAAGCCGTGGCAATGTAATACTTCGCCCTGAGTTCATGTTTGAGTGTGGCTTATATGGAGAGTCTGATGAGGTGCAGGTGTGTGTGTAATCAGTCACTGGGATGAGGCTTTATGGGAAACAGAGTTCTGGTGGGAATGATCAGTTCTGATGTGGAGTGCCCTCTGGTGATTCTCTGGGGCACTCCAACTGGTGATCGTCACAATACTTATGAGTGTGTAGTAAATGAGTGTCTGTCACGTGCATCCTGTCACTGTAAACTGCCCTGTCAATCATCTCATCACAGTTAAAATCCTCCATTCAATTGAATTTGATTTCTTACCGTTTCGGAGGGAAATGTTATCGCACGTTTATCTGCCAGTTGTGGGTCTTTCATGCGGATACTCTCCTCATGTTTGCAATTTGAATGTAATGATGCATTTAAAAGTTAATGGCTAAACATATCTTTACAAAAGTTCACAATGCTGCTGCAGATAAAATTAAATGTGGATAACATAATAAATACATTTTCGTCAGGTTAGATACTGATAATTAATCACTCAAACCTCTTTATCTAAGGCTGTGTTTACTCTGAAACGATCTGAAGAGAGAACGCAAAAGTGGCGTTGCGTTTTCACTTTTTATTCTGCGTTTAGCCGAGTGTTATGGGTGGGAAATCCGTGTGCATATTGTTACGACCCTGCGTTCTGCTTGCTCGCCTACTGGGGGCGTAGTTGCTCAGAGAGCGTGGGAGATCACGCACACCTGCTACCTGATTATCTTCAATTGTGAAGAGGATAAAACCTTGGATCAAACATCTCCTCTTCACTTCGTCCATTGGACCGACAGCCTCTGGCGAAGTCATTTGAACCTCTTGATTTACAGCCCATACCAGCCTTCTTTTACTCCCCAACCGGATTATGATTTTCCCCTTTTGATTTGAAACCCTAGACTTTGTTATATTCAGTTAATTGTGATTTTTGAGGACAAGTAAAAACTTGCAAGTCATTTTGTTGTACTTGTATCTCTTTATGTACGGTCGAAACGAGCTGGCCGTAACAATATGGTGCAAAAGGCAGCTAGGTGGCAATGTGAAAGACTGCCACACAATAACATCAGGTCCGCCTGCTTACAACCTTCACTGTCTAGCAGACTTTTGTGTTTTTACCCTTTACACGGGAGCGCGGCGGTGGAGCGGCGTTTTTAAGATTTCCACTTCTTTGCGTTTTTAAGCCCTAAAGGGTGTGTGGTGTGCGCGTGTGGGTGTCTGGTGCGCGTGTGTGGTGTTGGGTGTGCGTGTGGCATGTGTATGCATGTGGGGTGTGTTGCAGGGTGTGTGTCTACGGTGTTGGGTGTGCATGTGTGGTGTGTGGTAGGTGATGTGTGCGCGTGCGTGCGTGTGGGGTGTGTTGCGGTGTGCGGTGGTGTTGGGTGTGTGTGTGGTGTTTATGTGTGTGGGGGGTGTGCGTGCGTGTGGAGTGTGTGGTAGGTGATGTGTGGTGTGTGTGTGTGGGGTGTGTTGCGGTGTGCGGTGGTGTTGGGTGTGTGTGTAGTGTTTATGTGTGTGTGGGGTGTGCGTGCGTGTGGGGTGTGTGGAAGGTGATGTGTGGTGTGTGCGTGTGGGGTGTGTTGCGGTGTGCGGTGGTGTTGGGTGTCTTCCA
This sequence comes from Pimephales promelas, assembly GCF_016745375.1. Next base: position 505,680 of record NW_024121173.1, on the reverse strand, counting down.
CTACAGGTAATAGTTCTTTCAGTAGTTTAGTGGGTATTGGATCTAATAAACAAGTTGTTGGTTTAGAAGCAATGATAAGTTTATTTAGCTCCTCCTGTCCTATCGTTGTTTCACGAGTTCACACTCACTAATAATCAGAGAATAAAAAATGGTTATGCGTATTTGGCGTGCTGTCCGGGGGGAGGGCTCCGAGCTCGGAAATTGGGCCCGAACCCAGAGTACTCCCCCCGTATCTCTGTTTAGGAAGATAATTAGGCAAGTGTGAGGAGATGGGGTGGTGGAGGGATGCTGAGAACAGTCGAGGAATAAGGGTGAGTCAACTGTGTGTTTTTATAGGCTTTACTTGTGCTGATTGAGTGAACCAGTTGATTACTGATTGCTGACAGCTGGCAGACTTGATTGTTTGATCATTAGAACGTGATCCTCCCGAAACTTGTTAATAAAACATCGTTTCACGAGTTCACACTCACTAATAATCAGAGAATAAAAAATGGTTATGCGTATTTGGCGTGCTGTCCGGGGGGAGGGCTCCGAGCTCGGAAATTGGGCCCGAACCCAGAGTACTCCCCAAAAAGCAAAGTGAGTAAAGGACAGCCGCCTGCTTAAAGACCCCCCGAAAAGAGCGCAGAGATTGGCGGGCTGGCATTTCAAGGAGAGCCTGGTAGTTTTGGCTGGGAGAGCTCGCGGTGTCCGAACGGGAGGGTTCTTGTGGCAAAGGTCCCGGCATCGGTAAGCCTCACCAGTCCTGAAAGAAAAACATAGATGCTTTACTGGGAGGGTTTGGCTATGTCCACTGGGAGATCAATACTCGCTGGATGGAGGAGGAGATGAAGATGCTCGACCAAGGGAGCTCTCGCTGAGTCCGCTGGGAGATCAATACTCGCTGGACGGAGAAAGAGGAGATATGCATACCTGACCAGGAAGGCTATCTCTGGGTCCGCTGGGAGATCAATACTCGCTGGATGGAGAAAGAGGAGATACACATACTCGATTGGGAAGGCTGTCTCTGGGTCCGCTGGGAGATCAATACACGCTAGACGGAGAGAAGACAGAGGCTTGACCGGGAATGCTCTCGCTGGGTCCGCTGGGAGATCAATACTCGCTGGACGGAGAAAGAATAGATAAAAATAATTGACCGGGAAAGCTCTCGCTGTGTCCGCTGGGAGATCAATACTCGCTGGACGGAGAAAGTGGAGATATAAATACTCGAACGGGAAGGCTATCACTGGGTCCGCTGGGAGATCAATATTTGCTGGACGGAGAAATAATAGACATAAATAATCGACCGGGAAAGCTCTTGCTGTGTCCGCTAGGAGATCAATACTCGCTGGACGGAGAAAGAGGAGATATAATTACTCGACTGGGAAGGCTGTCTCTGGGTCCGCTGGGAGATCAATACTCGCTGGACGAAGACATAGAAGACATAGAAGCTCGACCAGGAAGGCTTTCGCTATGTCCGCTGGGAGATCAATATTTGCCGGATGAAGAAAGAGAAGGCATGGAATGGATACTCAAAAAAGGTTGTTTTTTTTTTTTTTTTAACCAATGAGGATTTGGTGGGCTTTTTTGACATGGAAACGATTAGTTCTGATATAGGTTTGGAACGCGTCTGAGGACCATCTTCCGAGCGCTTGGATCTGTTGCTGAGAGAGGCCTTTTTGGGCTGCTGAGGTTGCTGCTCCAATGCGGAAGGAATGACTGGAGAAATTCTCTGCTGGGATGCCTGAAAGTTGGAGAACAGATTTTAGGTGTTTTTGGAACCAAAAGCGTGTCACGGGTTTATTAGAATCGTCGATGAACAAGGGTTCGAGAGGGGATTTTGCATGAGAGTTTCTCAGTTGGAGGTAGGCTAGTATAGTTTGGAACGGTTGAATTGGTGACGAGAGGTGAAAAATATATATGAAGTGGCCTTTTTTGGTTTGGTCTGTTTTGCTCTGTTTAATCAGAAACGAGATTGTTTCTTTGTCATGCACTGAGAGATCTGAGATGTTTGGGTGGATTTTTGGGTCAATTCTGGAAGTGATAGCCAGTTCAGAGCATCTTAGGAAACCAAAAAAGGCTAGAATGAACATGGCGTCGGGTGTGCGGGAGGTATTGAGGGATCGGTAGCCTGTGCGGAGGGTCTGAATGCATTTAGTGAGAATATCTAAAGTTATGGGTTGTCTGGTATCCGGGCGGGTGGGCTGGGATCGTTGGATGCCTTTAATCAAGAGGGAGGTTTGTGAATTATTTATTTCCGGAGAGGGGGCGCCGTGGATCAATTTGTGAAAAAATTGGATGCCACTTAAATAACTTTTGATGGACCCGACTTGGAGGCTTTTGACGCTGTCAAGGTAAGAGATAAAGGAGGTTATTGTAAGGAGGGAAAAATCAGGGAATGGCGTGTTATAAGAAAGGTGGAAGGCTTTAAAACATCTCCATGCGGTCACATAGGATTGGAGAGTTCTGGGGGAAACAGCTTGGAGAATGGTGTCGAGCGATATGTTGAGGAGGGATTTTTGCGGGTGAGTTATGGGAATATTAATTCCGAATAATGAGGTACTGGAGTTGGGAGCTCGTCCGCCTCTGGAGCCAGCATCCTGAATTTCTGAAACATAAAGCGAGACAGAGAGTCAGCAATTTGGTTTTTTGACCCGAGGATGTGTTTTGCAATTAAGATAAATTGGTCACATGCGGAAATCCAGGTTAGACGTCTTAAAAGTGGCATTAGTGCGGGTGCATGGGAACGGCCTTTATTAATGCACTGGACTGTAGCTTCGTTGTCACAATGCACTACAATGCTGCTAGCAGTCCATTCTTTCCCCCACAGGAAGGCTGCTACTACGAGAGGGTAGAGCTCGAAAAATGCAGAGGACTGAAGCGTGTCCTGTATTTGGGGGGGCCACGTAGACGCGAACCAGCGACCTTGGTAGAACCCTCCAAAGCCAACAGAGGGGGCTGCATCTGTGAACAGCTGGATGTCGAGGGGGGAGGAAATTAGATCCTTATAGAAAAAGGATAGGCCGTTCCACTGTTTAAGGAAAGTTATCCATAGCCCGAGTTCGCCGCGGCATGCCGGAGTTATGGAAATTAGATCCTCTAGTGCGTGGACTGAAGACGCGAGAGAGAGGAGATGAGAAATGAAAGGGCGGCCTTGTGGAATAATGCGCATGGCGAAGTTTAAGTGGCCGAGCATGGATAGGAGTTCGCGTTTGGAACACTCTGGACTGTCCGCGAGGGTATAGATGAGATGAGGATTATCCTATCAATTTTCTCCTTGGGCAGGGAGGCCTGGAATCGAACTGAATCTAGATTAATGCCAAGGAACTCGATGGATGTAGCGGGACCCATGGTTTTTTCCTGGGCGATGGGGATTCCGAGCTCGGAAAATACTTTTTGAACTGTGAGGATCTGGGCTGCTGGAATGGCGCCAGGAGGCGAAATTATTAGAAAATCGTCCAGCAGGTGAATGAGGTGAGGAATTGCGTAATTGTTTGACAAGATCCAGCAAACGGCTTCAGATAGCATGTCGAAAATTTTGGGGCTGCTTTTGCATCCAAAAGTTAAGCGTACGGCGAAATAAAATTTCTCATGCCAGCGCACGCCGAATAAGTGCCATGAATCCGGGTGGATGGGCATCACTTTAAAAGCTGAAGTGATGTCAATTTTAGCGAGCCAGGCACCCCGACCCACGATTTTAATCAGGTCGATTGCGTGATCTACGTCGTGGTATTTGAGAGAAAATTCGTTGAGTGGGATCAGGCTGTTAATGCTTGGGAACATGGACTTATGTGGAGCTGACAGATCGACTATGAGGCGTTTCTTACCTGAAAACTTTCTCGTAGCCACTCCAATGGGGCTAATGCGAAAATTTTCGAAAGGAGGATTTTCAAAAGGGCCGATCATAAAGCCTGACTCGACTTCTTTTTTAATCAGGTTGTCTACCACGTCGGGCTCGGCGAGAGCCGATTGGAGATTATCGCAGATGATGTTTTGGGAGAGCGGACAAACCACTCCAGGTTTAAAGCCGTGTAGTAGGCCAGACAGCAGATATTCGGTGAATTCGGAGTCCGGGTGGTGAGCTAGTTCGATGGAAAGGCGAGAAATATTCACAGGAGTCGATAAATAATTTCTAGATTTTTTATTGACATCTTTATATACAGGGCATACGGGACGGGCATGAGCACTGCCGCAAAAGCTGCATATGTGCAAGTACCGACAACGCTGCCTGGTGCATTTGCCAATGTTAAAATTGTTGCAAGGCTGTTTGTTGTCTGTGAGTGCTCTGGAGCTGAATTTAGCCTCGTGAAGGTTGCTAGTCGCCGGTCTTGGTGTGTAGCTAGTGGATTTGACTGGAGCTGTTTCAGGGCGTGGAGAAACGAAGGGGTTAACTTGGGGACACGATGTCGTGGGATGCGACACTGACCTACAGACCGCGCAGGAAATATTCCTGCAGCCGAGGAAGACTCTACTGTGTAAGTCAGTGTCCAGTGCTCCCCAGTAAGGGCATTGGTTCCACTGAGAAACCCTAACGGCGCATTTTGCTGAAAAGAGTTTGTGGTAAGTGTAAAAGTGCCCTCCCCCGTAGGACAACGCGAGCTCGGCTATCAGTGCTAAATAGTCGTTCAGTTCGCGTCGCCTATGGGGGAAGGCTGAGCAAATGATGTCTGTGTAGTGGCTGAAAGCAATTGAAAACTCTGGAAAAGAAAGTAAACGTGACGAATGTGTATTTTGATTTTTTAAAGTGACTGAAAAATCCCCGCAGTCTAACTGACGGTTGGAATCGGATACGGGAAAAAGAGAAAGTAAATGTGAGAGATCTACATCCGCACCTGCCATAATCTGTGCTCGGATGTTTTGAGTCACCGGGGGAGGCTCCAGAGCGACGGCGTTTGGTGGAACTGGCATCGGGGAAGCTGTGAAAAGAGAATATTGTGATTTGGCATTTAGAAGAGAGCTGTAAGGGAGAGAAGCCTGGGCTGCGACTGTCGGCGGAGGCAGCCTCACGCTTAGGTCGGCCTGTGGGGCTTGAGAAGGAAGATTGAAATAAGCACCAGAGGGAAAAGGAGAAAATGGATGAGATGCCTGAGCCTGTGTTGCAAGCGGAGGTGGTCTTGCGCTTGCTTGGGCTGCAGGCCACTGAAAAGGGGAGGGGTTAGTCGCAGGAAACTGGTGGAAAGTTTGAGCCTCTGCCGCTAGCGGAGGCAACCTCACGCTAGCGTTTGCTACGGGAGCCGGAGGCCACTGCAGAGGAAAGGGGTTAGAAACAGCAGGAGGAAAAAACTGGGAAGCGGAATGTGAGCCGGCGGGCCCAGCTGTGAATGGCGCTGCGACGGGGAGCGCCGTGCTGAAAAGCTGAGGTGAAGCGAGAGGCGAGTGATGTCTCGTGGCGGTGGAATCTGGAGCGCGACCCAGGCTCGCAGAAATCCTGGCGCTCCGGGCCGAAGCGCGCGGAAAACCAGACCTTGTACGGGAAGGTTGCAGAGTCGGGCGAGGCGAGTTCAGGGCCTCGCGAGAATTTCCCGGCCTGCTGGCCGCCTTGGAACCTGGGGTGGATCTAGGAGAGATGTTTGATGATTGCAAGGTAACGTACATGTTGTAAAGTTGCACTTTAGTCATCCTGCGCGAGGGCTGAAAATCTGAGTTTATCAGCGCTTGTCTTAGACTCAAGACTGTCCACTTTTCAATAGGCGGAATCGTTGGCACGGCCGAACGATAGGAGGACGGGGAGGAAGCTGGAGTCCTCGCCGGTGGAAGTGAGGGTAAGCCCCGGCGTCTTGGCATGCAAGGAGTTGTTTGTACCGACCGGCGCCCACGAGATGAAACGTGGGGCTCGGAGGCGGTATCAGGTGGAGAAGTTGTCCTGGGGCCAGCTGATGGCGGCGGAGCATGGTTGAGGTCGTCATCGGATGTTGAAAGTTGCATTTGGGACATCTTTTTGCAAAGCAGTACACCAAATGCTGAGAACAGTCGAGGAATAAGGGTGAGTCAACTGTGTGTTTTTATAGGCTTTACTTGTGCTGATTGAGTGAACCAGTTGATTACTGATTGCTGACAGCTGGCTGACTTGATTGTTTGATCATTAGAACGTGATCCTCCCGAAACTTGTTAATAAAACATCGATTAATAAAGGTTTGATAAAAGACAATATTCTTTATTGGAATGCTTACCCAGTTAGTCACTTTTTTGCCATTGTTTTTGTCCCCACATAGATGGCACAGGTCCTTCAGGTTATCTAGTTGAGGCAGAATAAACAATGTTATCATAAAACAAGTTCTTAAAACATCACAAGTTTTCACAAGCTAATAAATAATCACATTTTACCAACACTGTTTAATGGTTAAGGAACAAAAGAATTAATGAAAATTGGACCTTTGAAACTTACAGTGTGCTGCAAGACACAAGCAGCAATTTTACTTCTCAGGGCAGCCACACTTTCCTCAGATGTGGAAAAGTGAAGCGACTCATTATTTAAGACACATTCTGCAAACTAAAAAAAGAAAAGTGATTATTAAGAATGATATGTAATGTATTTTTTTTTTTTTCTATATTTAAGGCTGCAAGACTGACCTTCTGTCCTAAAATATAAGTGAGGGATTTCCAAAGAATGATGTCAATACTAGAATGATAACTAAAATTTACAACCTTAACTTCTATTTTCAACAGTAACACTCTTCCTAATATATCCTTGTGTTGTATTTCAATGGAAGTCACCATTAATTTCAATATTTATCATTTGATATCCATTTACCATCCAGAATAACCATCTACATTGTATTTACCTCTGGTGGTACACTAAGGAAAGAAAGTCATATATGGCATAATGATTCATTTAACTTACCTTCAAGACAAAAGGTCCACAAGAACTGCCATCCTGTTGGCATGAATGTGGCAGTGTCTCACACACCCATTTGGGCACGTTGTAGCCCTTGTGTATCATAAAGGACCTGTAATATTTATGATTATGGGGTAAAAAGGTAATTATGATTATGGGGTAAAGATAGGTACATTGAGAACGTGATAATAAATATCTTGAATTTGGAATTTATTAAATTAAATAGAATATCAAGAAACACCTTTAGAATTTCAGAAGATCTTGTTTTAAATGTTGATTTACCTTGTCACATTCTGGCACCTTTGGACTTTAGATGTGGTCTCTCCTAGAGGATCAAAGAACAGAGCCCTCTTCTCTTGTGGAATCATAATCTTAATAATAAAGATATTGCAAATGATTACAACAAAACTTTAAACTCTAAAAAAAAATTGCACCCAACCACTTAAAAGATAAGTAAGGCTGCTTTTAAAACATATAAACAGTACCGTCAGAGTCCAGTGCTGATTTTCGTTAATGATCCCAATGATGTACCTAAATTGTTTTGGATCCATCTGAAATTTCAGTTAAAATAAAATCAACATTTAATGCACACATATTTTGAGGTGTAGTGAGCAACAAACAAAAAAGCATCCCATGACCCAAGTTTGATTGCTGTTAAAAGAAATTACACTTTCTCCAATGTGTCATGGCCCAGCCAGACACCCAAGAAGACATTGCCAAACCAACTATTTAGAAACAGAAATTAATATATAAGTAATATTGAAATAATAATAATTAATTAATTTATTAATCAGAAATAAGTTTTTGGCCCTATAAGTAAACAACTAATATTCTACCATCCATCAAACAATTAGATTTCTATTCTCTCTACTTTACTTTAAATCATACTGACCTTTAGCATTTTACTATATTTTAATAGTGTTGTTAGTTTTCTTGTATATGTTTTTTAAATCAATTAGATTGTGTTACAACTGTCTTCCTTGTGTTGACAATACAGTAAGAGGCTCTACAAATTGGATCATTTATATTGTCTAGGCAACTCCATGACTGGTGCCCCAAGGTAAAAGCAGGGACATATTACTTGACCCACACACAGACACACACAAGAGTATGTGTCAGTTGTATTGTCAGTTGTATGATATAATACACAACTGATGACTGAGTGAAGATCAGTTACATGTTAATCACATTTATATTGCAGTGTTCAATAAATTGTGTACTAACCTTGACCTTTGGTTTTTTGTGCTTCCAGATGTCACTCATTTCATATATGAATCAATGCACACAGCCTTGTTTGTTGAATGCTTGTTGTATTTCTTGACTAAAATGTGCATATAAGCATTCATGACCTGAATGAAGGAAGGCATATTAGATTCCCATAAGAAAAAATATTTACATAGTTCATCCGTTTAATAATGTCTAATGTTTACTTTAGATGGACAATTTCATTTTGAACTTTGGAGTTTTTCTTTGGACATTATTTTTTACATTATTTTTTAAAACTAATGAAATGTTGAAACAGTTTGAAATGAAGTGGCTTCATTCACAAGCTGTTGGATTTCACTAACACACTTATGTGATGTGTTCTTAAGGTATACAAATCTGTACACTAAGGAAACCAATAAGAAAACCCAAACCTTTTCAGAAAATAAAAAATGTATTACTTATTTAGCCAACATAACATGTTGGACAAACGCATTATAAAAAAAAACAAAAACAAACAAACAATAAAATAAAAAAAACAACAATAAAAAAACAACCTCAAGAGACAAGAGGCCAATTTAAAATAAATACTAAACAACATAATGGTGAATTCAATCTCAACTCAGATAAACATAAACAAAGCTAAACCACTGTTAATTCTCAATAGTAACTTTTGAACATTTTTAATTTTTTTTCTCTTAATTTTAAGTTTGCTTTTAAATATTAACTGTGTATATTGTCACAATTATGTTCTGTCAAGTCGGCACCTGTTCTTGTTAGTCCCTTTAATTAGTTTATCTTCCTCCAACTCAGTTTGGGGCTCTTGTAGGTTAATGCAACAAGCAGGTTAACAGACTTTAAAGGGTTAGTTCACCCAAAAATGAAAATTCTGTCAGTATTTACTCACCCTCATGTTGTTCCAACCCCGTAAGACCTTCATTCATCTTCGGAACACAAATTAAGATATTTAAGATATTAAGATCGCTCCTGCATACAGTCCATAGGCTTCTTGAGGGACTGGCTCTTGCTGTCCTCGAAAAGTAATTGAAGACATCGTTAAAATAGTCCAAGTGACTACAGGGGCTCAATCTTAAGTTTATCAAACGACGAGAACACTTTTGTGCGCAAAAAAACAACAAAAATAACGACTTTATTTCAACTATCACTTCCTTCTCCATGGGCCTGTAGTCAGTTAACGTAGTGTGATTGCGTAGAGCTACGTCACACGTAGGCTCACTATTGGCCGACGCTGGTCATGTGTGTGTGATGCGTGTGACGTACAATAACAGAAGCTTACGCTATTAAACTAGTAACCTGACTCGCGCAGAGGGAGAAATAAACGAATAGTTGAAATAAAGTCGTTATTTTGTTGTTTTTTTGCGCACAAAAGTGTTCTCGTCGTTTGATAAACTTAAGATTGAGCCCCTGTAGTCACTTGGACTATTTTAACGATGTCTTTAATGACTTTTCGAGGACAGCAAGAGCCAGTCCCTCAAGAAGCCTATGGACTGTATGCAGGAGCGATCTTAATATCTTAAATATATTAATTTGTGTTCCGAAGATGAACGAAGGTCTTACGGGGTTGGAACAACATGAGGGTGAGTAAATACTGACAGAATTTTCATTTTTGGGTGAACTAACCCTTTAACAGCATGTCCACAATGACATGCACAAACGAAAACATTAAAACTTATCTCCTTATGACCTTCATCTGTCTGTTTCATCTGCCAAGCTGTGACATATATATCACTAATGTACTTAGTTATGAAAGATAAAAGTGGAAAGCCATATCCATCACACAAAATGTATTTTTTGGAAAATATTTCATAGATTAGAAATTAGAATTCAGCACGATAACATTTTCCTAGTGAGTTGGTGCTTCTAAAAAGAGCAACTCACCTCACTTTCAAAATGTCGTGTGGGTGCAGTCTGATGAATGTCCGAGTAAAACAATTTGAAAGGCCCTATTTTTGAGATCAGCATATACAAGTTTTTTCCTTCCCAGGCTTCTTTGACAGCTGTAAAATTTCAAAAACAAACAAAACAATGTGAAGTCCTGACAAGACAGAATATGAAACTCTACAGAAAAATCACAATTGAGGTTACATGTCTATCTTAAATTATACAATGGTTTTAATCACAATTGGTGAATCCAAGTGTAATATGTATTATTATTATTATTATTATAACTGACTAAATTGTTGTTTAAGTACATACGTGACTCTATATCTGACAAAGTCACAACTCCTGGGGATGCTGTGGCATGGACTGGTGGTGGAGATGCTGGTGAGGAGGGGCCTGAAGAGACCACGTGGATTGGTGGAGGAGATGCCGGTGATGGCACTGGTGGAGGAGATGCCGGTGATTGCACTGGTGGTGGAGATGCCGGTGATGGCACTGGTGGAGGAGATGCCGGTGATGGCACTGGTGGAGGAGATGATGGTGATGGCACTGGTGGTGGAGGAGATGGGGATGGTGGCATTGCTGATGGAGATGCAGGTGAGAAGGGGGATGCAAAGACCACAGGAACTGAAACTGATGGTGATGATGACTTTATTTTATAAGGGGGGCGGGGTTGCTCCTCAACATGTAGCCTCAAATGATCTACATTTATTTTTGGTAATTTCACCCCCCCCCCCCCCTCACCTTCCAGGTCTGCACTTTTTCCTTCCAATGAAGTGATCGTATAGGGGCCAAGAAAGTTTGCCTCCAGTTTGCCTCCCTTCCTTTGTTGGCTCCTTATGTTTTGCCTCCACACTCTGTCCCCCACTTTAAACTTCTTTTGTTTAGTTTGGCGCCTAACCCTTTCTTGAGATGCTCTACTATTGATATGAGCCTCGGTTAAAGCCTCGCTCATGGCAATAGCCGATTCCGTCAATTCTTCCACCGACATTGCCTCCTCCACACTCTTGTCAATCTGACAAAAAGTGCAGAACAATACTGTTACAACAGTGCTAGCTATTTATAATTAATGATATTTATTAGAAAAATATAACAATCTGCAGTTACCCGATAGTGCTCTGGTATTTCGGAAGGGTAACGGGCCTCTCTTCCGAACATTAAAAAGTACGGTGAGTACTTCGTTGTCACCTGCCGCTTTGTCCGAAGCCCAAACATTACGGCATCTAGATGTTTATCCCATTCATTGGGCTTGTCTTTGACCAGCTTGCAAAGGGATCTGGTAATATAATAACATTATTTTCAGGTTCAAAGCAGTCAGGAAGGAGCATTTACAATCATGCATCTGGCACACATTTTTATCGCATTTATATAATAGTGTATTCAGTGTGTACATAGTCATTACGTGCATTTTATAGGAACTTAACCAAGGAATATAGCATTTATATCATCATGCTCTAATTAAATACATAAATGGCTAGTTCTTTGCAAAATTCTTGTCAGTGTGAAGAGAATTAGAATTAAATTATTGTTACCTCTGTATTGTCGCATTCATCCTTTCTACAAGACCGTTCGTCTGTGGGTGGTAGGGTGCGCACAAGGACCTTTTAATATTCAGCAATTTGCAGATATTACTGTTCAGCTGCAATTTAAAAAAGAAAAACGACTCTTAAAGGAGTAGTTCACTTTAAAAAAAAACTTTTGCTGATAATTTACTCACCCCCTTGTCATCCAAGATGTTCATGTCTTTCTTTCTTTTCTTTCAGTCGAAAAGAAATTAAGATTTTTGATGAAAACATTCCAGGATTTTTCTCCATATAATGCACTTTACTGGGCACCAAACGGTTCAAGGTCCAAAAGACAGTTTCAGTGCAAACTGTTCAAAGGGCTTTAAACAATTCTAGACGATGAATAAGGGTCTTATCAAGCGAAACGATCACTCATTTAAAAAAAAAAAAAACTTTATGACTCTCCTGTTTGAAGTCATTTATCAAAATGAACAAATCTTTTTTCGTGTCATTGGGTTCATTCAACGAACGAACTGAATCGAAAAAAGATCGGTTCATTTTGATGAACGAGTTCGAACAGGAGAGTCAGAAATTTTTTTTAAATGAGTGATCGTTTCGCTTGATAAGACCCTTATTCATCGTCTGGTGTCGTTTAAAGCCCTTTGAAGCTGCACTGAAGCGGTCTTTTGGACCTTGAACCGTTTGGTGCCCAGTAAAAGTGCATTATATGGAGAAAAATCCTGGAACGTTTTCATCAAAAACCTTAATTTCTTTTCAACTGAAGAAAGAAAGACATGGACATCTTGGATGACATGGGGGTGAGTAAATTATCAGCAAAAGTTTTTTCAAAAGTGAACTACTCCTTTAAATTTCTCAGGGAAAAGATACAAGGTGTGTATATTGAATAAAAAAATGACATTTAATATTTTTTTCTGTTTTATGTTTATGTATGTTTTGTAAGTGAAAATGTATGACTCACTGTGTTTACAAACTCTTTCCCCTGGTCTGTGAGGACTCTCTTAGGTGCCTCAAACTGATGCACAAATTTTAAAAGGCAATCAGCAACCTCCCTGGCAGCCTTTGACTTGAGGGGATAAGCCTGGGGCCATTTGGTCATATAGTCAATGATGACACAAATATATTGGTTCCCGTTATCTGTGGGTGCTAATTTTCCAATGAGATCCATCCCCACAAGTTCGAAAGGCTGTTTAACCTAGAGTTCATTAAATATAAACAAATTAATTAGATATCTAACTTAATTTTTATTTCTAATTTAATTATAAACAATACTAATAAATGAATGTGTGATGGAAAGGAATACCACAATTGGAGTTATGTCATTTTGACATGACATGTACACACTGTGCCACCTGTGATCAAAACAGTGTATTGTTTGATATCATTAGCATTTTATAATATTGCAAAAGTATTAATTCTGTACATGTTATTACCCAGGTGTCAATGTCCTGTGACATGCCCGGCCAGTAAAATCTTAAGGATATTGCGTCTCGTGTTTTCTTTTGTCCTGTGTGAGCTCCGATGCTGCTTGCATGAAACTCCTCAAAAATTTTGTTTGCCTCTTCAGCCCCACACACAACTTTTATTTGTTTTTTGGTTTTGTTCCGAAGGTAATACAATTCACCACCTATGAAAAGAAAAAAACACAACTTGTGTCAAAATACCATCAACACATGATGTGTGTTGTTTTTTAACACATCTCTTTTCAGAGTGTACGTAGTCATGGAGACTTATTCCGTGGGAAGGTGACAGAGCCTTCTTTTCTGCAGATGAGTGAAAGTCAAGAAGAAAATGCCCTCAGGAAGGTCCTAGAGGAACGTCCAGACTCAAAGGATGACTTTTTGTTTTTATTCCAGTGTCTACATGACATGGAAACATTTTTATCATCCTGTGCTGATGAACAAGGCCTGAAGGTCAATGCCATGTTTGTTAGTTCATGAGTGTGCAAGAGCGAGTGAGTAGTGAGTGTAAGAGCATGTGTGCATGTGAGTGAGTGAGAGAGCGAGTGTAAGAGTGAGCGAGTGAGTGTGAGAGAGTGTGTGAGCATGTGAGAAAGCGAGTGAGAATGTGTGAGAGCGAGCGTGTAAGTGAGTGAGTGTAAGAGAGCGTGTGACAGTGAGAGTGTGTGTGTATGTGAGGGAGGGATGGAGAGAGTGTATGTGTGTGGTGGGGGGTGGAGAGTGAGAGTGAGTGAGTGTGTGTGTGTGAGCGCAAGTGAGAGGGTGTAATGGGAAGAGAGATGGAGGGAGGGAGGAGAGTTGGATGAAAAAGGATAGAGGGAGGGAGGGATTGATATAGAAGGGAGGGGAGGAGATAGGGATGATATAGAAGGGAGGAAAGGATGGATGAGGGAGGGATGGAAACAGAAGGGATGGGTGGATGGAGGGAGGAATGAGAAGGGAGGGGAGGAAAGAAGGATTGACATAGAAGGGAGGGAGGGATGGATGTATATAGATGTGTGGATGGATGGGTGGATGGATGATTAATGGATGGAGATTGGTATTGATGAATTCATTTATTAATAAATAAATAATGTTATTCTGAGTGTTTCTGTGTGTTTTCTGGAGTGCCGACATTTGTTAAAGTGTGCTGACGTAAGTAGAAAAAACATTTACAATATGAAATATTACGTGGTAATATTATAAATATTACAATATATTACGATATTACCTCTGTAGAGGAGGCTCATCGCACACTACACCCATCAAACTGCCCAAACTTAATACACATCTGTAAAATTGACAACAATAACCATGGGCGAGGCTAGCCCCTTTTTAGGGGTGCTTCAGCACCCCTAAAAAGGAGCTCAGCACCCCTAAAACTTGAAGTAAGAAATGTCTTTATTCTAAAAATTGTGTTCGTCTTTGACGAGGTTAAATTATGTCCAAAACATACTCCGTAGTATGTGGTTTAAAATGTATATGTTAAGGATGAAAATGAAAACATCCCCGGCCCCGCTTAGCAAATGGTGTCATCCGTTTCTCTTCTATTTCTCTGTACCTGCACTGCTCAGCACGATCGTCATCCGGCGCGAAACACACGCAGAGTGAGAAGAACCCGTAGTGTTGTGACAACAAGTTGTTCCAAAGCTGTGTCTCACACTTCTTTTCTTATAGACTGCAGTTGTTCCGATTCCGAAAACATATCATTGAGTTCTGGACTGGAGTCAGTATCCTGAATGGTAGGCTACACTTATAATAAGTGTTTATTTTCGGAATATTTTAGTCCAGCGGGTCGCCGCCGCTGTTGAGTAGCACAGGGCCGCCTGGGTGACTCGTCCAAGTCATAAACAGAGAGAAGTAGCGCCGGTTAGCTAATGTTCTTCTGCAAGATGCAGTTCTGTTGTACATTAACTGCTAGAGCCTGAAACAAATACAGCAGCGCGACAATTAAACTGCGTACATGTGTAGTGCGTACGTGTGTTTCTGTTGTTAAAGTTTATCGTTAATTTGATACTCATTTTAACAATCGGGAGTCATGTAAACATGACGTCACGTGCGTCTTTTCTGGTCAGTCGTCATGGAAACATAAAGCCCTGGCGTTTGGACCCGAGTGAAAACAAACGACATATCATTGTATAAAACCAGACAATATGTGTGAAAACACTCACTGTGGCTTTTTAAATTAATTGTTATTCATTCCGAGATTTATTTCTGTTATTTTTCAGTTGTGGCTGACTATCAAAGTAGACAATAAAATAAAGTTGAATGTTTTTCAATTCAATTCATTCTCCACACACAGAGGATTTGATCTTTCTCTCTCTCTCTCTCTCTCTCTCTCTCTCTCTCTCTCTCTCTCTGAGAGACAAAGGGACAAAATTTGTGCCAGATTGTCCAATTGGAACTGGATTTTGCCTCAACTGTCTTATAGAGGAAGAGTGTTGGTTATAAATAATCTTGCCGCCTCTATCCTGTGGCATAGATTAATTGCTTTGAATCCACCAGAAGATTTTATTGGGGGAGTCCAAAAATTGTTTGTCAATTTTTTTTGGTCTGGACAACATTGGTTACGAGAGTCAGTTCTGTATTTGCAGGTACATGAAGGAGGTCAAGGCCTCATGGATATTAAGTCTAAAGTGGCTGCTTTTAGACTACAAACTGCGCAGAGACTACTTTATCATCAGTCTCAGAGCTGGATAACAGTGGCGTGTGCTTTATTAAATCGAGTGGGAAGGTTGAATTTGGATAGACATCTCTTTTTAATGAATTTAGAGGAGATGGATCTCAGTGGGCTCCCATCTTTTTATGCCTCAGTATTAAATGCATGGCAGATTTTTACTGTTAAAAGGGAGTTTTCTGAAACGCAGAATTTTTGGGGTATTGAGGAACCTTTAATTTTCAATTCTCACATACCCAGTGCGATTTTGGAGTCACGGACTGTGCGCGCAAGTTTGGTGAGAGCAGGAGTTCATAAGATTTGCCATCTGAGGTCTATTGACCAGTGGATTACTGCTGAAGAACTGGCCTTAAAGACTGGTATCCATTCTGTTCGAATTCTGCAAAAACTGTTGGCTGAAATTCAAGTCTCCTTTCCTGTTCTACCACTAAAAGTTGAGGAGTCAGTGTCACCATTTCTCATTTCACCCGTTTTTGTGTGTACGCCTGGGTCAGAGCTGGCGTGAAGGACCGCACATTTTACCGTCAAGTTTGCTTTGTATAAACACCAACTATTGCGTAGAGAGCGGCGTACGCCTTCTTTTGTGCGTACGCAATGTTTATAAACGAGGCCCCTGGAGCTTATCTCCTGACTTGTGTATAGGCTTTACTATGGCTGTTTTCAGAGCTGTAAGGAAAGTACTTTCATTTATAGACTGATTTATAACTTTAGTGAGCATAAATTAATGTACAATACAAAGTATTTACAACACACTTACAATAAGTACTTTACTCTACTTACAATACAGTCTGTCTGGGTTGTCAGTTCACAACGAGGCTCCATTTAAATTTGTCACACATGGTCTGTGAGAGGCAAGCAGACGTCCGGCAAAATCACAGTCTGAAAAAATAGAGTCTGAGATCCAACCACTCCAGCTCCCCCTTACGAAAAATAATTGCAGTACAATGAAGTACAACTGCAGTAAAACTGCAGTTCAAAGCAGTATAACTGCAGTACAATGAAGTACAACTGTAGAATTGCAGTATTAACGAAGTATAACTGCAGTATAGATACAATGTGACTGTAGTACATTGAAGTGCAACTGCAGTAAAACCACAGTACAAAAAGTAGAACTTCAGAATAGTGAAGTAAAACTGCAGTACAACTGTAGATTTGCAGTATTAACAAAGTATAACTGCAGTATAGATATAATGTGACTGCAGTACAACTGTAGATTTGCCGTATTAACGAAGTATAACTGCAGTATAGATATAATGTGACTGCAGTACAACAGTAGATTTGCAGTATTAACGAAGTATAAGTATATAAGTATAAGTATAAGTATACTGTATAACTGCAGTATAGATACAATGTGACTAGAGTACATTGAAGTGCAACTGCAGTAAAACAGCTACGGTGGCCGAGAGGTGCAAAACAAATCACAATTATAAAAACAAAATAACAATTCAAAAAACACAACGACAATTCAGAAAACATAATAACAATTTAGAAAACACAACGACAATTCAGAAAACACAATAACAATTCAGAAAACACAACGACAATTCAGAAAACACAATAACAATTCAGAAAACACAACGACAATTCAGAAAACACAATAACAATTCAAAGAAAACGGAAAAGGTAGGTACATTTTGAGAATGGCAAACTTATCGCTGATTGGACGAGACACCGGTCAATCAAGCCTTACAGGAAGTAAGAAACTTGTGATCAACTTTGTTTTGCTAAATTCGAAAATGGAATACATTAAACACTACTTTGAAGAAGGACATTCATATGCCGTGATTGTGGACATGCTGGCGACATACCACGATATTAAAATGAGCTTGCGCTCTTTAAAAACACACCTGAAGGATCCAGGTATGTACAGAAGAAATAACTATTCGCCTATAAACGATGTAAGGAATGCTATAAGAGCAGAGCTGCGTGGACCAGGACAGTTGTTCGGCTATCGGACAATGTGGTTAGCACTTCTGCAGAAACACAAGTTACGTGTTAAACGTGATGATGTTATGCGGTTGCTGCAAGAACTCAACCCACAAGGGACAGAACTGAGGACACGTCGTAGATTCGTAAGGCGTACATATCACTCCATGGGACCGAACTATCTTTGGCATGTTGATGGGTACGATAAACTAAAGCCATTTGGTTTCGGCATATCCGGATGCATTGATGGTTTTTCTAGACGTGTCCTCTGGCTTACTTGTGGGCATACTAACAATGACCCTGCGGTTATTGCTCACAACTACACGTCCTGTGTACAACGCCTTGGCGTTGCACCCATGAGACTACGAACAGACTGTGGAACAGAAAATGGGACAATGGCAGCAATACAGTGCAGTCTCCGCCATAACCACACGGACTACTATGCTGGCTCGAGAAGTCACATGTATGGCACATCAATGAGCAATCAACGCATTGAATCGTGGTGGTCCAGCTTTAGGAAAGCAAGGTTTGTGTTCGTTCTTGAGCATTGAAGAAACGTCAGTAAAGTGATGCGTTAGTTATACTATTGCAACTAGTACATTGTAAAATTTCAATTAAAAATAAATCATAATAACACACAAAATGATTTTAGAACAAATTTGATGTCATTGATGTACGTGGACGTTTGTGTTCTAGGGCTCAGTTCTGGATAGAACTCTTTGGGGACCTTAGAAATGAAGGACACTTCAATGGCAGCAATGAACACCAGTTCCTGCTTCAGTTCTGCTTCCAAAATGTTCTGCAGGCGGACTTGGATGAATGTGTAGAACTTTGGAATAAGCACAGGATTAGGCCCTCTAGACTTGCAATGTGCCCTGGAGGGGTACCAAATGAACTCTATCATCTACCACACAGGTCAGCAAATCAAAAATCTGTACAAATTGCATTTTATAACAGTGATTTAATAAGCTTGTTTAAAATACACCACTACAAAAATCACATTGTATAAACGTGTATACTAAATACATTTACAAACAATTGAACTTTCAGGTATGGATCAAGGGACTGTGGCTTTGCAGTTGATGACAGCGAGTTAAGTGCTTTTCCTGAGTCAAGGCTGACAACACAATTATGTGGTGATAAAAACATCCAGGAATATCTAGAATTTGTAATGGAACACAATCAGTTACAGTGGCCAGAGAATTGGGAGGAAGCATTACAACTTTACTTCACAATGAAGGAAACAGCAGGTCTATGAACATGAGTGTTTTAAAAAGGACAGTTGAAACCAAAGAGTACAACCTAGGGTTAACTTGTTTAAAAAGGAAACAATTCAAAACAGAATGTGACGCTGCAAGAATTGTGAACTGAGAATATGGTACATGTAAATTGATCAAAGTTCACTTAAAGTGTTAATTCACCCAAACGGATATTTCTGTCATTAATTACTCTCCCTCATGTTGTTCCAACCCTGTAAGACTTTCGTTCATATTAAATCTGAGACCTGTCTCTCTCCTCCATAGGCTTCTATGATATTGAAACATACCGGCCCAGAAAGTAAAGACGACAATGTATAAAATAGTCCAAGTGATAAGCAGTGATTCTGTGTAGTACGTTAGAACGTAGGCTCACATGTCACACACAACCAACATCGGCCAATAGTGAGCCTACGTTCTGGCGTACTACACAGAATCACTGCTCTGTTACACTACGTGAACTTTGGTTGAGCCACTTGGACTATTTTATACATCGTCATCTTTACTTTCTGGGCCGGTATGTTTCAATATCATAGAAGCCTATGGAGGAGAGAGACAGGTCTCAGATTTAAGATGAACGAAAGTCTTACAGGGTTGGAACAACATGAGGGAGAGTAATTAATGACAGAAATATCCGTTTGGGTGAATTAACACTTTAAGTGAATTTTGATCAATTTACATGTACCATATTCTCAGTTCACAATTCTTGCAATGTCACATTCTGTTTTGAATTATTTCCTTTTTAAATAATTTAACCCTAGTTAACCCTTAATGAACTAACCCTTTAAAAACATCCAAAACCTGGAGAATTCTGTATTCCAAAATCCATGCGAGTCTGAAAATGACTTTATGTGTCTAAGAGTGGTAACTTAAGTGTGTTTGAGCATGTATTTGCCATTGGGAACAGTGAATTGGCAAGAAACACAATGCATGGTTGTGGTGTAATTCCAGCTGGTGGAACTGATGTCAGGCCAGTAGCAAACATCAGCACATTCTCCAGTGGCACTTCAGTCTGATGTTCTACAAAGACAAAAAAAATAAATAAATGGAACTTTGAAAAAAAGCTAGAAATGTCAAGTTACTCTTTCCATAATTAAAGGATAAGTTCAGCTCAATGCAAATGTCCTAATAATGTACTCACTCCAATGCCATCAGAGATATCCATGTCTGTCTTTCCTCAGTGGAAGAGAAAATAAGTTTTTTGGGGAAAACATTTCTAGATTTTTCTTTGAATAATAGACTTCAATGGCATCCAACGTTTTGAAGTCCAAATTAAAGATCTTTGAAGTGCTTCAGCGGCTGTGCACAATCCAGCTGAGGAGGAGGGGCTTATCTAGCGAAACAATAGGTCATTTTCTATATATATATATATATATACACTTTTTAAAATGTAAAAAACAGAAATGTTTTCCTCAAAAAACTAGTTTTCTCTTTCACCGAGGAAAGAAAGACATTGATATCATGGATGGCATTGGAGTGAGTAAATTATTGGTAAGTTTTCATTTTGAGGTGAACTAATCCTTTAACCTGAAAATTACTTTGACTTGCTTTCTTCAGCAGAACACAAATTGCTTGCTCTTGTCCATACAACGACAGTAGATCTACTAGCTTTAACTTCAAAAAACGGACAGAGGTATTATAAACGTATTTCATTGCAATCCTTATTATATTTTTGGGAGATACTATTCATAATTTAATTTCTCCTCCACCCCTAACTTGCATGTAATACTTTATGCCCTATTTGAAGCATAAAAGTTAGTTACAAGTCACTACCATTGTATAAATGAGTGAGCAGGAGAACTTTTGACATTTTTATTTTTGGGTGAACTATTGATCTAAAGATTTCTAAAATTAACCGAAAACATAACATTGTTTGTTAAACTAAATAACAAACCTTCACAGTCGAGGAGATAGTCTGACCAAAAGCAAAGCGTCTTGGATTCCTCTTGCCTCTGTTTACTACCCACTGGGCTGAGTTCTGCTTTGAAGAGGCTTTCCAAATCGCTCGCGGTCAGCTTCTTGTCAGTGTGGCAGAGGTAGGAAGCCAAAACACTTGGATGCTGCTTAAGTGCTGTCAGAAACTGCAGTGTGGCAAGTCCATCTTTAAATCTATAAAAGCAGTCAAGAGTTTAGGCTGTTTTAGTCACAGGCTTGTAGAAAATGTAATATTCATGCTATAAACAGTGAATAATTTAGTGAAATAAAGTAACATCGAAAGACTATAGATATGTTGTAATGTGTATGATTTATTTAATTTTTTTTTTTTTACAATTTTACCTTTTAATAACACTGTGGTTTCTGTCCATCACATACCACCTGACGTATTCTTCCACAATTCTGTGTTTCTCCTCAATGCTCTTCATGCATCGAAAACACCCAGCTGTTTGGAGCAGCGTGCTGTTTTTCAAGATTAGTTCTTGTAGTGACTCCAAAGTAGTTGCAATCTGAATCTTAAGACAGAAATCAACAACAGTACATGGGCTTTCATGTCAAAGATTTTTTTTCTTATCGGAATTGAAAGTGAAATAATTCACCACTTAATAAACATGTAAAAGCAGAATTGTTTTATACTTGCTACTGATTATTTCTAGGGTCATACATATTTAAAGTCCCCCTGAACCGGAAGTTGCAAACGATTTTTCTCCAGTGCTGTGACGTATTTCCAAGTGAAACGGAATATTGAACAGAGGGCAGGGTTTTACTCTAGCGCTCCTCCTCTCCATCTCTCGCTCATAGTAAACTAACGGTTTGAGGGGAGTAGTTAAGCGTTTCCCCACCCAAACTGTGAAGCCTACGTCATCAGAAAAAGAAACCGTTCCAGACCGGAAGTAACTTTTCAGATTTTGATTAAAGATTACTAAGGTAAAACATTTTTTTAATATATATTCACTTACACGGATTAATTGTTCACCACAAGACTAGTAATATGCGCTAACAAAGTAAATAGGTTCAATTTTGATTTCACGGGGACTTTAAGTAACCTTACTAATCACCTAAAACATGTCTATTACCATACCTCTCGCAGCACTTTCACTACACCCTCATCTGTGACATCTTCTAAAGTGGCGCTGAAAGAGGGCTGGCCTACAATGTGGTTTACCAGGTCTTTAGAAAGAAAATGGGGCCCTGGTCCACCATGCACTATTGACACTGCAATCATTTTCCCTGCCAAGAAATACTCATCCTCCCTAACAGCTGTCATAGAAAGTAAAGGGAAATCACACACTAAATAAAACGGTTACAGTGAAAAATGTCTGTTACACACATGATTTTTTTCATTAACAGGAACTCCTTTACAAAACAAAACTTAAATACTCACCAACTGAATTGTATACCAGGTAGCGTCTATAGGGAGGTCCATCAAAAATGGGCCGATTCTGCAGGCAGCTCATTAGTAAAGTGAGAAGTTCCCTTCTTGGTCCCCCTGTATCAAGACCCTCTTCCAACAAGCCAGCATCATCAGAGAACTTCACAAAAATGTCATTGAATTCCGAGTATGAGACGCGTTTAAATCCTCTGACTGCCCCATCCCACACATTGGATCTCGTTATGTTGAATCTGCTGACACTTTTTCGATCAATAACAAGGGCCAGATTTAAAATAATATCAGGAGCTGTTACACTGTTTTGTTCCCTAAAGAGAGTAAAAGTATTTATTTATCAATGTAATCAGCATTTGTAGACTTACATTCTACAATCAACACATTTTTTAGCTTACTCTATTGGTACTGGGAGGTCAAGACCGTGTGCTGTGATTAATAGCTCATCGTCTTCTTCAGTAGTCACAGGTGCATACACTTCCATGTATTTTCTACAAATAAGAGATCATCATTACGCACAAATATAAAAATGTACAAATTCCATGACACAAGATTTAATAAACCAAACAAACCTGTAACACCAGTTCTGCGTCGCAACATGGGCGGAAGTACCTGGACGGTCATCCTCTGAGTCTGAGAGCATTATCTTAAAACAGAAATCAGGCTTCATCAACAGCTATCATGATATAACTATCTTAGAGTAATTTTATACAAGGCATCACAACAGATTCTAATTGGATTGTGGCTGGCAGTTTATATTATTTTTTGTGTAGTGGCTTCTTAAAAGCACAACAATAGACAACTATAAGATCCAAAAAACAATTCACAGGTAATGTTAGCCTGAATAATGGGTTCAAACCACAGTTACTACTAACCTCTTCTACATGTCCTTGTCCACTTCCTTGAGACGGCTCCACGGTAGAATCACTAAACAGCACACAAACAAGGATTACATATAAACTGTGAACAGATGTAATCAGATCTTCTACAGCCCTTTAGATTAGATACACAATATCCAATTCATTCTGCTTTTACAGCAAACATGAGCCATGACAAGATTGAAAACATCTTACATTTTACTGTTCATGCGGTCTTGTGGCGTGCTTGTATGTTGAGGTATTATTGGCTGAAAGAATGATAATAATTACAACAATATATATAGTTGAAAAAAAAAAAACGTAAAAAAATGTTGTTGTTTTTTTCAGTTTTCAACAATTGAATATTAATCTTACCAGTGTGTCAGCCAGGCTAGATTCATCAGTTTTCCGGGTTATGACAACTTCGGAGTCAGATTCTGAACTGAGAACCTGTTCTGTAAGACACAGAACAAAGTAAAACCATGGTAAATTAACTATGCTTAAACAAATGAAGCATGACTTTTAGCTAACTAACCTATAAAGTCTTTCTGTCTGCAAATAAACAAGTTTATCCTTGAATATTGCTTTCCAATTTCTGTTTTGTAATCTTTCAAGGTGAATGGCATTTGTGTCCCTGGAATATTAATGACTTCAGAGCCATCTGGGTATAGAAGTATGTAGGGTCCTTCTTCCATGTCTTTATTGAAGTTTTTCAATTTTGTTTCAGCCATCATGAGGAGACCATTCGCAGTTATTAGTGGGTCCACGAATAAGGGGAGTTTTCCCACGTTGTGGTTTTAAGTAGCCACTCTGTAGACACATTATACTGATATTAATCTGTAAGAAAACAAAAACAAAAAACAACTGTATCACTTTAGCAAAAGTGCCATTCACAAACAATCGCTTAACACCCACTTATACTGTAACGTTACCTGTACTTTCTTCTGCTCGTGTTTGCTTCCTCCTTACTTTCCCAAGGAAAAGTTCGTTTTTTCCTTCGATTTCAGATTTCGGTATTCCAAAAACTGTTTCAAATTGGGCGCAGGTGTTGAGTCTACACCTGTACCTATGCAAGAAACTATACATCAACGCTGTCCGCACACTAACTGCTTAATATTCAATATTTGTCTTGGTATTATAAATCCAAGTCAAGACCAAAAGACACGTTCTGGTTTTAGCTAAGCTGTCTAGCTAACGTCGTTAGCCATACCTGTCACGGTCTTTGGCATGGGCGTTTTCTGTCGTGTCTCCTTTAAAACCTCGAGATTTTTTCCACATGAATTGCAGAAATTTGGTAGGACGCCATATTTTAATCCACAGAAAGGACAATACATATTCACACATACTCACACCACACGTTCAAAAACGGTTTTCTAACCTCTCTAGTCGGTACTTCCCGTAATCGCTTGATTGACAGGTGTCTCGTCCAATTAGCGATAAGTTTGCCATTCTCAAAATGTACCTACCTTTTCCGTTTTCTTTGAAATGTTGTTGTGTTTTCTGAATTGTCGTTGTGTTTTCTGAATTGTTATTGTGTTTTCTGAATTGTCGTTGTGTTTTCTTAATTGTTATTATGTTTTCTGAATTGTCGTTGTGTTTTCTGAATTGTTATTATGTTTTCTGAATTGTCGTTGTGTTTTTTGAATTGTTATTTTGTTTTTATAATTGTGATTTGTTTTGCACTTCTCGGCCACCGTACATATGCACCGGTATGTAAACAAACCTCGGTGAATACGCGAAAGCACCCTCGATGACAGCTACAGACAGGCAGAATGACTTGTTGGGTTGATGATGTTAGACAGTGGCCTCCAGTCACCGATGAAGGTACAAATGATCTTAAAGATTATTTATGAAAATAGCTTGGCAAGTTGGCAAGCTAGCTGCTAACGTTTGCTCATGACGTTTGCTGAGGAAACTAAAAAAGATCTGTCCATTTGGCAACAATAAATAAATTAATGAAATCAAATAAATAAATTCGTGTTTTTCCTTTGTGTCCATTATTTATCTCATTTTCACATTGCAACAGGCAAGGGTAAGGTAACGTTACAGCTAGAAAGTATACATGATATCGACCAATTAGTGTTTTTAAACCATGGAAAGAGGTCAATATAACAGCAGGAGAACAATTATGTCACATAACTTTACATTTAGCTCAGGAAAGCCATTTAATAACCATAGCATGTTAATTGAATAGAAAAAATAGCAAGAGAGGAGATTTTGCTGATCACTATATCACATATTTATTATATTTTTTTTTTATGTCATTAAATAATTGTTATTATACGCGAATTTCCGCGTCTTGTACTCGCCCAGGAAATCTGTGTAAACAGTACGGCTCCAGACAGGGGCAGTCGACCCGGGGTATTCACAGTGTTTTTTCTTCAAAATTGAAATTTTACTGCCACCATTGAAACAATTTATAACGGAAACTGTTTACCCACTCCACATTATACAAGGGCTAACGGTGCAACGTTAGTGACAGTCGTAAATCACGGGCTGTTTATTCCAGTGGACGCAAGTTGCAACTAAAACAATAGGAGGCAATGGCGCAACGCTACCCAGCAACAGCTCAGTAATGGCGCCCCGCTTACTTCCGGTAGTTTCGCCGGACTCGTCTATACCGAAATAAAACCGATCGATCAGTGTTTTTCAACCGCGGAAAGATGTCCATAAAACAGCTGGAGAAGTTGGAGAACAACATGTGTCACGTAACGTTACATTTACCTCTGACTCAGGAATGCCTTTTAATGACCAAAGCACAAAGCACGCATGTTAGTTGGACTTAAAATAATTGCTATAGAGAGGAGTATTTTGCTAAATATGATAACTACCGGTATATTACACATTTATTATATTTTAACTATATCATTAAAATATTGTAAAGTTGTTTGTTATTATAAAAAACGCATTATGTTTAATTTGAGTTAGTTTTAACCTTTAATAATACCAGCTGACAGGGCTCTCTGTATGTTTACAGCATTAGGTCATTTATTTTTGGAGAACAATTAACATAACACATTAACGTATCTACTGTACCTAATATTTATCCAAAGGAATTGATATTGAATCAATATCAGAATCAAATTTTTGAAATTGTGAAATTTGTGGTCATTCTATAATGATTTATTCTTTCCAAATAGAGCAATTCAAGTCATCTGGGGAAATTGTTGTAATATCGCAATATATATTAAGGAAATATAAAATATCGCAATGCCATTTTTTACCAATATTGTGCTGCTCTAGCGGTGATGTAATGTGAAACATAGACTGTTTTCTTCGTCTACTGGGAAGATGCTGAGCTCTGAAGAAATCCGGAGACAATTCAGCTGCCCTCCACTGGTCAAACTGCAAAGACTGACCAAACAAATTCAGATGCAAAAAATATCCATATGAGCCCTGAACTGCAAGTTGTACAAATTTCTTTCCGCTGTATGTAATAGTCTAGTTTACGACAACTTTGGTATTATTTTGACTTTTTTACTCTTTTGAAGAGAGACATTAAACTTTGTGTCTGATTTCACTGACTCACCATGTCTGTGTGTGATTGTTGTGATTCTAGAGAGAATGGAGACTCTTGTAATGAAATATGCAAATATTTTAAACTTTATTTGTAACTAATGGTACTATATCATAAAATGTCCGATGTATACAATCACAGGCCTATTTAGAAAATGTGTTTATTATAGTCTGTAATTAATTACTATAGTGGGAATATGATTTACTCAATTAACTTGTTTGAAATGCACTTGTGTTTTTTTTTATAAAAAGGTTCACACACACTAGATTACAGCCTAAGCTACTGTTAATATGTAAATATAACGTTATCGTTTGTTTTTAAAGATTCGGATTTCTCCCTTAATAATTCCTAAAAAGCTGACATCTGTTATTAGCAATGAAACTGACTGCACAATGAATCTTTCATAATATCGATTTGCCAATATGCAGAATTCAGCACTGAACAAAAAGTCCATTTTGAGCCGTGAGGAGATTCCATCTTAAATGCTTCCGATTGGCCAATGCATTCAAGAAATCAACACATATGTCTGTGATTGGCTACATTGTTAAACGCTGCAAACATGATATAAATAGATGGACTCTGGCCTGTAAATAGTTTTTATTTTGTTTTAGTGGTTCTTGTTGCTTTTGTGCAACCGATGACAATTTACTAGTTTTGAGATGTTCAATATATAGATTTATATTTTGCGAGAGTCCCGCGAATTGTTTTATTCTCCCAGAAACAGCACACACACAAGTGCGTTAAGGTCTGCGCCCGCACTCGGTCATCAGATACCGGGATACCGCGTACCTCATTCTTTCTGTTGAGTTGGGTCCCGCTGGAGTGCAGGTCTTTAGTCTACATGTGCATACGTAACTTTTAAAAACTAGCTATTTAAATGCACTGATATAAAGCTTCGTTGACAGATTGAAGTTATAAATGAAAGTCCATTATTGTCGCCGAATGGGGCAATAAATTACATCTGCATTGTTAGCAATTATCTTATTACCTAGCATACAAGCTGTAATAGCTGAAAAAAGAAGGTATAACCGCAACAACTCCAAAAACTGACTGGAATTAGCCTACTACTAGCTGGCTCGTCGTTTTGAGTTCGCAGTCTCACAGGATGTTTCTCGGTGACAGGATGATGGTCTTTCATAGGGAACAAAGCACCTTTCTGTTCGGCTGTAGTTTAAAGTATTCCCATATTTTGGATGATCGTGGTCTGGTTTTATGTGATAATATGTGTGATGTGTGACTTTGTGTCATTTTCACCATGAGCTGGAGCAGAAGCTGCCGTGACTCGATATTTAAACGTAAATAATGAATGTGACGCGTCGACGCTTTCCATGCATGTCGACGTATTTTTATAGTCGACGTAATCGATGACGTCGACGCGTCGCTGCGGCCCTACCTCAGGGTCTGACGCCCGTTTCACACATACTCCGTTTGCAGTGCGTATGCGGTCCGTATTTTTTTCCGTACCCATGTTAACAGGTTAGAGCTTTCACACTGCACGCGGATGCAGTCCGTCGATCCGTTCCAGTTGCGGTGCGTATACAGCAGTGCAGAGATCGTTTCCGTACCAAGTCTATTTCTGCTGTGCTGCAAACGCACAAATAAAGTGACAGCGCACGGTTCGTGGTCAAAATGAACTCAGATTGACCTCGAAATGTAGTAGTTTCACCATAAATGCATTTAATTCAATAAAATGTAGTAATTTCTCCATAAAGGTATTTAATTGTTTCATATTTTTACTTTAAGACATCATATGCATGGAATTGTATATTCGTTGTTTAAATCGTGTTTAAACGAGCATGCGTCCATTCAAGTTTGTAAAGAGAATCGCAAAGCCATGGCAAAACTTTTATTTTAATAAAGTTGCTGCATATGGTGAACATATTTTGATTACCAAAAAACCAGGACACATGGCCACGTTTACTCAAAGATGCCTTTTAATTTCAATACAATTAAAATAGGCTATGCCTCCTCTGTGGATAGAAAATTGTTATATTAAGACACAAATTCAGATAGCTTCTCAGAGGATACTCAACATGTTTTATTATGACAGGTTGGTTTAAAAAATAATGAATGAAATAATGATTAAAAAATAATGTCTCTTCTGAATTAGAAAAATAAATATATAAATATTAATTAACTAAAAGAAATACCTTCAAATTGAACAAAAATACCTCTCACAAACGTACAGAAACGAACTAGTTTTCTTCCTCTTTATCCTGTTTTTCTTCCTCATCCTCCTTGTTTGCTCATCTCCTATATTTAGCTGTAAAGCTGATCTTTTCCAGCGGTTTTTTATTTTATTATTATTATTTATTTATTTTTATTTTTTTTAAACCAGGACATCACTTTATAAAAAACGGCCAGGACAGGACGTGAAAACAGGACTGGGATAACAGGACTGTTGGTCACTGGTCACGGTATTGCTGCATAACTTCTGATTTTGAAATAAAAATAGCCAGTGTTTGTGGTACAGCTCACGCACTGCAAACGCAGCATATGTGAAAGCACTTTAGCGCGTGCGGCTCCTGTACCGGATACGCACCGCAACACTCACCGCATACGCACTGCAAACGGAGTATGTGTGAAACGGGCGTGAGAGAGTTGCAGTGACTGGCCAGCGCTGCTCCAGGAGTCTTTCTACCATGTAATAGGTACTATTCCATCGCGTACTGACGTCCTGGATCAGCTTGTGCTCTTTGGTGTTCAACATTTGCTGCTGCTTCTTCTTCAGTTTTGAATTTGCCAGCTCACTTCTCCTAAAGTGCTCAACTAGGTTTCTTGCAGCACCAGTAGCTTTGTTGATGCTGGGCTCTTTGAGGGCACTGTTGATGATAAGTTGGAGGGTGTGGCCAGCACAGCGGACTGAAGACCAGCCGTGTTTTTCTTCCAGGAGTCGAGCTGCCGCCACCATGTTAGACCCGTTATCATGTACTATTGCTTTAATTTTGCTAGGCAAGATGTCAAATTTCTCTATCACCTCTTCCATCCATATCATGATGTTCGCAGCAGTATGCCTCTCCTCCAGGGGTAGAGTGGCAAGGTTCAAAGTCTTCATTTGCCAGTCTTTGGTGATGAAATGACAAGAAACTCCAAGATATGCCTCTGTCGCACGGCTGGTCCAAACATCACTTGTCAGTGTGATGGAGCTGTTTACCTCTTTTAGGATCTACTTTACCAACACAAAATTTGATTTTTGAAAATATTTAACATGCAAAAACCTACATGTCAACAGAAACTATTCAACATACAAGTTTTACATTTTTAATAATTGCAGCTACTATGATTTTACCAAAAGTAAGTTGTGTATTTTAGCTATAAAAAAAATTATAAAAAAAATTACACACATAATTGCTTTTAAATTAAATTTGTGATTTAAAAAAAAAAAATATATATATATATATATGTCTGACTTTGTGTGCATTCTAAACAATTACCTTCAGAAACGTTGTATTGTATTTCTGCTCCATCAAGTGGGTAAAATGGGTTCTGGATGGCAGGATGTAGTCTGGATTGAACTGGGCTATCATTTGTTGAAACCCAGCACCATCGACAATGGAGAGCGGCCTCATATCATAGATCAGCATCTGCAATACTGACTCAGTGAGTGCATTCACCTGTAGTGGGGTGCACGTCTGCTTCTTTTGCAGAAAGAGGTCCATGGTGGCTCTCTTCATCAGACTGCATGCATTTAATTTAAAATAATTTTGTCAGGCACAGTCGGACATAAGGTTAAATCCTTTTTTTTTTCTTTTCTTACCGAAAATACGCTTATAGAATGTACAATATACATCCAAAACAAAACGTATTGTAGGGCCCTGTGAAATCCGTTTTAATTTTTGGGAATTCGTTTTTTTTTTTTACCCTTGACTGTTATTTTAGTTGTAAAAATAGTATGCTTTTAAAGTTAATGATTAAAATGTATTAAAAATACAAATAAATTAGGAATGACCTTAAATTTATTGAGGTAATACAGACATTTACGCAGTAGCCTTTTCAGGACAAATACTGCATGATGCAACATAATACTGCACTCTTCAACAACAAAATATGGTTATGAGCTTTAAACTGTCCAGTATAGTAATATAAATTATTAGTTTATATAAGTTTAATTGAAGTCACACTCTGTCTCTCAAGGAGTTCGCTTCGCTTTTGTCCAGTTGGGCGCCTCATAGACAAACGCGGTGTGCACGTTGTGTGTGTGTGTGCGTGTGAGTGAGAGAGAGACGGAGGGAGAGCGGGGAAATACAACTGAAAGAATACGCTACGTGTTAATAGTATTAAAAACTGAAATGCAGTATGTGGCGGTGAATTAGTCAATGATGTGGGAAACACTGCATAAGTCACGTGCGAACTGCTCGGCTCCGCACTAATGGCTTATAGCGTCGACCGAGTTTCTTAACTTTTAGCCGACGAAAGCAGAGCATTGATTTAATTTCAAAAGCATTGATTTGATTTCGTCATTGGAGCTGAAATGACGGGTTGAGGGGTTTGTGTCGCCCAGATTTGCTTCCCCCGGTCTGCATTTTCACCAGACGTGCGTTCATTTCCCACACAAAAACAGAATTTCAAACCAAATATGTAAAAATCCACGAAATTCCGCGTTAACACTAGCGGAAATCATAGGGAAATCGTTATCGCGGAAATCATAGGGCCCTAGTATTGACTTTCATGTTATTTAAATCTTACCGAGTCCGTGTTCGTTCATCACCGAGGTGCTGCCGTGATATGCAAGGACTGCTTTGCAAACCATGCAGGTAATCTTTTTATTCGCCTTATCCAGGCTAAAATGCTCCCAAACTTTAGAAGTTATGGTGCGCGCAGCTGCTGCGTTGGCCATTTCTGTATGTTATGTTACTGCTCAGCAGAGTCAGAGAAGCTAATGCGCATGTGCGACTTTCGGCAGAGGTTGTAATGACGAGAAATGCCTCAGTCGGAAAAAAACTGGCGACAACGTCGACAATGAAATTCATTGTCGACTATTTCTATTATCGATTTTTGTCGACAACGTCGACGAATCGTTGCAGCCCTAATAACAGACATCATCATCATTTCCTGTCATTAAACATAACAATATTGGTGGCCATACACTGATGAGAAAATGCGCGTCCGGTGTGCGATACCTGGAATTGTCCTAGACGTGGCGCGGCGCTACTCGTCCGGTGTGCGACCCCCTTAAATCAAAAATAGTCAGTCAAAACAGTTCCCAAAACCTACCACCATGTCTTCCATTCCAGTCGAAATCAAATAAGAAGGTATTTTCTGTCTCATTCAATGTATTCTCTCTTATTTGGCTCATTTCTTTGGAGAGTAACTCTCCTCGGTACTCCAGAACGAAGCATCCTTTCTCAATGCACGTGTTAGCAAACACACCTCTACCTAAAACAGAGATAGAGATGGCATGGTGTTGAATATTAGTGTCTATGTAGAAAATAAGTGGTTTATTCCATTGACCTGGCCTTTAAATGACATGCACACATCAATTACAGGACATGCAAACTTCTTCCAACATCTAGTCAGTTTACACATGTGAGAGCTGCTCATTCGGTTACACAGCCCATAACAGCAACTGTTCCAACAATAACCAATCATCTTAAAAATACCAGTAACATACCCACTGAAATTAGACTATTCAATGTAATACCGCTTTAATCTCCCAGTCGATTATTGGTCGATATATTCTGGCTCAACCAAAATTCTTATTGGTTGATTTTTGGCCACATTCATTTCATCAGGTGGAAAACACTAATTACCAATTAGTAGGGGTGTGACTAGACGCTTCCCAGACAGCAAACTGACAGTGAATCAACGTGGAAACAACGTCTCTCATGACATTGAAACAACGTTGATTTTGCTCATCGAATTAACATTGAACCAACGTCAGACGCGGCATTCTTCAAAGCTAAATGAAAATCGAAAATTGGTTTGCTTTCATAACGTTGAAACAACGCGTTGATTTCAAGTTGATTTTCCGTTAGTTTTGAAAGAATGACGCGTCTGACGTTGGTTCAACGTTAATTCGATGAGCAAAACAATGTCAGATCAACGTTGTTTCGATGTCATGTTTCCACGTTGATTCAATGTCAGTTTGCTATCTGGGTTATCTAATGAAACGACAGGGCTCGAGACTAACGGCGTCCTATAGTCCTGGGGACGATAGAAAATGTGTTTAGGACGAACAGAAATATTCTCCAGGACGCCTACAGGACGAAAGATATTTTTGTATTTGTGTTCATTTATTACTAGCCTATTAGGCTAACTTGTGCCAAATGCCAAAATTAACCGACCAAGCACTCAGTTTGCACAGAAATATTAGATTTTTCCCATCCTCACCGACCTCGTCATAAAGCCTGTATAGATGATCATTCGACGCCTTCTCGCCATAGACTGCTCCGCACAGAGTTAGATTTGTATTTAGTTTTATTGTGAATCCTCCTGAATTCAACAGCAGTTATTCATTTCATGTTAAAATAGTGCCCTCATGTGGTTTGTTTGGGAGCTGCAGACAAAAAAATGCGTGGTTTGACGGTAAATAGCCTAACTCAACAGTTGCTACGGGGAACGCGAGCTGTTGGTGCGTATGGTCATGCTCTGTCTCATTTTGGCAATATTTGTGCGATTATGACGCAAAATGACTAGCGATTGCAAGTATTTTGTGTTTGTGATTTGTTTAGCCAATGTTTAAACCATTTATTCAAGTAGTAACATATATTTGATTAGTTATGGCCTTTGTAAACTTCCGTCCGATAGTGCTCTCGTTAGCAGGCCACGAGGTTGCTAATTTTATCTTATATTTTATTTAGATACATGTTATGTCTGCAGCAAAACACCACTGAGGGATGTTTATTTCACTTTTCAGATATGTTTTTATGTATATTTTTGTGTTTATTATTGCTTTTGCTTTTATTATTGCATCATGTTTCATACGAAATGTGGTCATGTGTTATGTTCTATTATTGGTTATATACTGTTAGTGTAACTCAACAGTTGCTACGGGGAACGCGAGCTGTTGATACATGTTATGTCTGCAGCAAAACACCACTGAGAGGATGTTTTATTTCACTTTTCAGTAAATACCAATCAACAAAAACGATGTGTCCTTGCAATTTATTGAGGAATTGAGCCCACTGACTCCTGTTCATCTGAGTGCATGAAGAACGAATGAGCGAATTGGTCATATCACAACGCAGAATACGAGCGAGAGACCAGATCCAGTCATGACAGCGACAAGATTCGTTACACTTTGTCGATATACAAAATATTCCCATACTGCAGATTTTATTTATTTTTTCAGCGGGAGATAGAGATTCGCAGCCTCTGTCTCGGACATTTTCAGCGCTGTACAGGTATGGAGTCTAAACAGTCAAAAGAAGTTGCATGCGGCAGTGCAGGTGAATTCTGGTTTAAATATATATTTTTTTAAACCGCGGATAAGCAAATGTGCACGATATGATAATCGTACATGTCAATATCGCAATAAACCGCCATACTGGTATACCATTACAACCCTACTTTTAAGACCCCGGGGCTACCCTGTCTTTCAAACCCTGTGCGTGCGCATGACATCTCTGCATGCAATTCAAGCCATCACACGCAATTGTTTATATTATTTAGCATATTCCTCAAAAGTTTTTGTGATTATGTCACTAGTTGACAAAATAGTACTATTTTCATCATAGGCCATAATATTGCGCAGGTGCATGTGATGCAACGCTGTCAAAGCCAACAGACTCGTGTGTCAGACTCATTTCAGTGCAAAATAATTACCAGTAGGTCAAAAGCTATTGAATATACTGCAAATAGCCTACTAGCTTTTTATGTTTATTTATAATGTATTTAGGTTGACAAGGCTACCAAGTACAGTGAGTACACAGCTAATTGAGTTAAGGGGTTTTTTTTCCCAACATAATTTTTTGTTGATTTCTTTTGTCAAAAATTTCAGGACTTCAGTCGACCAAGATTTTCTTTGGTTGATTACAGCCCTAGCTTTAACACATGCATTTTGTGCTATTATCTTATGACTTTATAACTGTTTTACATCAAGAGGGGATGTGGTTCTGGAACAATTCCCTATCTGCTACATTATCTTACTGAAAAGGATGAAAGAAGCATTAAAATACTGTTACTAACCTTTATGAAAATTGATGAATCTCTCCTCAAAGCATGGTTTGTCTTTGCCAGACAGAATGTGTTTAATGGCATCCTCCACAGGACTAATTCGCTTCCGTTTTGACATGACATCCAGTTAGCATTTAAATTCTGTAAAGAAAAGTCAGAATGCAAACAATCATAAGCTAAATGACTAATATTGATTGTATGACAGTGACATAGCATATTGTTTGTGTCCAATCAATGTCCACCTGCTGCTGCCATAGATAACGCTTACTAGTAACACATACAACATCAATTTCTCTAAAAAAAAAAAAAATAAAAAAAAAATGGACGAATAAATACGTATAAATAACAATTTAGTAGAGTTAGCCATTTTTAAATAGGCATGCGGTTGTTCTGTCGCCATTTTTGAAAATAGTCTTAAGAAATTAACTGCAACTAGAGAGCATTAGGCCTGTCGCAATAATCAATTTTGACTTAATAATGTTTGGTGACAAAATATATCGTCAATTATGTTTACATGATTATGAATGTCAAAAACATTTTGCAGAGCATGCTGTCGTGTCGTGTGTTCTCTGTGTCGGAGGCGAAAGCCTCGGGGAAAATTAACTTACCTCACACAGAGCGGTCATCAGCAGACTGTGCAAATTAAGTGCGTCATTTGAGACATTACGGGTTTCCAGAAAATTACAGAGTTTGGAAGAATAAAAATCCAAATGTACTCGCTTTCAAAGCAGCAATCCACTGTTCTAGAGCAAATAAAAAAAGTCAGAGCGCAAAATGGTGCACAGAAAAAGTACGAAGACGACGAGTAGCAGCTAAGTTAGGCCTAAATACTTCGGTTAGCTAAACAGTAACGCTAACTTTAAGCCAATGCTCACTACCTGTCACGATAACTGCTTTTTGTTGTGTGATATTGTCTCAGAAATGGGCTAATGCGCGATACACAATATTGTCATTTGAATAAAATTTTATGCCACATATATATGTAATATAGACCATATATTAAAGTATAATAATAAAAGTAGGCCTACACACTATTAAAAGACAACAGCAATTTGACGTTAATTCTTTAGATTAAGTAAATGTAAAAAAAAAAAAAAAATCCTACAAGCAAGCAACAGATGAAAGTTAGTAATTTGCTGGTCTGTACATAGCTATCAGTATTTTGTTTAATTGGTCAACGTTTTACAAATTGAAAAGATAACAGTCTATAACGCAAGCTTGTTGACTTCTGACTCTGACGATCTCCTCGTGCGAATGACGAACGCATCTCCTCATCGCGGATGGCGCCTAAATGTTTTCCCGGGTAAACTAACTTACGTCACTAAACCATTTCACAAGTAAAATTACTTTCCCTTAAAGAAAATTTAAAAACTTTCCATCTTCCAATTTGTATTATTATTATTATTCACCAGTAGCATTACAAAATAAAAACAATAGTAAAACTGTAATTTTTAGAACTGTAATATATCTATCTAAAAAATCATAACATGATTCGGAAATACCTTATAATAATATTAATCCATAAAATAAATGGATGACTGTTGATAAAAAATTATAATAATTCTAGGCTACAAGAGGTTATTGAGAGGGATTGGCATGTTATATGGGCTTTGTGTGGTTTAATCTGTGGTTTAAAAAAGTTTATTTCAAAATTAAAATTAGCCCATGATTTACTCACCCTCAAGCCATCCTAGATGAATGTGACTTTCTTCTTTCAAACGAATACGATCAGAGTTATATTAATAAACACCCTGGCCCTTCGAGCAGTGAATGGCAGTGAATTGCAGCCAACAGATTGAAGCTCAAAAAAATCTATCCATCATAAAAGTGCATCTGTCTATCATAAAAGTGCATCTGTCCATCATAAAAGTGCATCTGTCCATCATAAAAGTGCATCTGTCCATCATAAAAGTGCATCTATCCATCATAAAAGTGCATCTGTCCATCATAAAAGTACATCTGTCCATCATAAAAGGGCATCTGTCCATCATAAAAGGGCATTAATCCATCATAAAAGTGCATCTGTCCATCATAAAAGTGCGTCTATTCATCATAAAAGTGCATCTGTCCATCATAAAAGTGCATCTGTCCATCATAAAAGTGCATCTATCCATCATAAAAGTGCATCTATGATCTGCATCTAAAATGTGAAGTGGTGCTTGCAATGGCAAAACTCCCCACTCGGTTGCTAGACTGTGGTACATGATTGCATACGAGCCAACAAACATGTCTGTACAATGTTCTGGTGCTGAGATATGGCTTATTCATGTCGTCCAGGTGGCTGTGTTACTTTTAGCTTGTGATACTGTAAAGAACTGGTTGTGCTGGCAAAATTCTAGGTGTGTATCGGCTGTGAAGACTGGGGTATCTTTTGCAGTTTTTGGGTGGATCCCAAAAACAAGCATCTGCTATCAATATCAAGATGATAGCATTTTCAATTTATGCATTTAATTATTAGTATTATTGAATTGTCATTATTAGGGGAGGCCTATAGGCTAATTTTATCATTAAATTGATCCGCTATTATAATTAATTTGCCACGCAATATTTTCACAGCACATAACCAACATGCTGTGAGGATAATAAAATATTACATAATCTTACTCCTCATTAAAAATTGTCTGAAACATTTAGGTCGATTACAATAAGTTATAGGCATATAAAATAACTATTAACAGTCAATAATATGTCGAACATTGCCATAATTAATCATCAATCAAAAGAGGCGTTACGTCGCAGGTGGCTTGGAAGACGTGGGTAATATTATCCATATTGCAACACGAACTGGAGGTAAGCAACAGTAATTTGTAGCTAGTTGGAACTACAGAACTTAAAGATCTCCCTCTTTTAATTTTAATTTTGCTGCAGATGAAATGGTTAAACTTCTGTTTTCGTGTAGGCGCAGTGAGGGAAAAAACACTGAGTTTAGGGCAATCGGTTCGTAGCTTTGCTTCAACTGTGCGATATAGTCACGAGGAGCGACCAAAATTTCTGACATGGCAGAAATTCATCCGACCATCCGATTGTCGATCGTGAGAGGTTAATCGCCTCTCGTTTCTCCCTGTACACTGCACGAACACTGCACGACAAAGCTGAAAATCGGTCCGACACGAAAAAGAGTCGCACGAGTCAGAATTCGGCTCAAAATCGGACGAAAATCGCACAGTGTATTCCCGCCTTTAGGGCGAGGGAATACCGTCGCTTTTTGTCAAAGAAACAAATAATAATCAGGAAGGCTTTTGAACGGTGGAGAGAACTCAATGAATTGAACATTTTTCAATCAGACGCCGAGGTTGCACTATTTCTTCTGGACAGGTGAGTCGCTTCTACTTCTTCTTTTATATGAACTGCGTGGGAAAATATAATTCTTTAAAAAAACGTGAGCGAAGCTCGACTAAACTTAGCTCCAGCGAATATCAGATTGTCAGGATTTAGTGATATAAAAATAATAACAATAAGTAATAAAAATAATAAGCAGTTATAATATTATTCCAGATAGCTGTTGTGTTTTCCCCATTACGTTAGATCTGTAGCTATATGACTGATTCTGGTACGTTTTATCATACAGCTGCTTCCAGTGAAGCACCAGCAAAACTAGCCGTATGATACAACATGGCTCGACTGCAGATTTTATATTATTATACTTTGTTATACCATGGTCTGGGTGAATACTCGATTCTGATTGGCTGCAGGGTGTCCGTTAAAAAGTGATAGAGGACACCTAGTAAAGTAGTTCTGGTGAAACTGCCTGTTTACCATTCGAAATTAATAAATAAATGCGCTGCCTACAACGGCTGTGAGTAACCATAGCAACAGGCAGTCACATGCTCTATCATCTAACGTTAGATATTATAGCCTAATACAACAATGAGCGACTTCGTGCTATTTCTTTTAACATTTATGGAGAATATGGCAACTTTGACGACTGGTATGCTGCTGAAGAAAGAAAAAATGTAAATAAAACGGAGAAAATTACACCGCTGCTGCGCTCCATTGAACTCTATTGGTAACGACGTAACTTGCGACCATAGTTGGATAACGACGATGCTTTCGGGAAACGCACCCCTGAATGAGACCCTGCGGGAGTTTTACGCAGCTGTCCAGACAACCAAGGCAGGAGAAGGCTGAACGTTACAGCGTTTCAAGCCTAAGGACTCGGAGCCTGAGGCAAATGACCCTCTCTTTGATCTGATTAATTTATTGCCCTCTATAACGTTAAGCGCAAATCGCTGGAGCTCAGAGCTAATTGTCTTTTATTGTTGTTTGATTAATTGTTTTATGTGTAATAAAAAAAAACTATGCCTACCTTTGTGTTTCATGAAAAAAAAATGCATTTGTGAACCTGAAGGGATACGAGCTAAGCGGACTATAAATATCTCCGATTTGCTAGATAAACAGTCAGTCAAGTTATTATTTTGTAAAAACTAGATTTAGCCTAATTAAAATATAAACTAATGTTTTTAAAAATGTTTATTTGGCAAGTGACCATGGTATAAGCGGGTTAATGCCCTCCGAGGTGTCCATTGTCAGGTTTTAATGGACTTCGGCGGAGGCAACCGTCCTCCGCTGCGCGTCGGCCGGTTTACGCCTCGCCGTCGTCCATTAAAACCTGACAATGGACACCTCGTCGGGCATTAACCCTTACTTATCCAAAGCAGCCGAGTTCACATTTTACAGTTCACAGAATGAGACATCATTGAGGCAGACCGTCAATCTGAAAATAGTGTTTTTGTCGCTTTAAGAAATACGCGTGCATGAACGGTTTTTTCATGATGCATGAAACGGGAGGGAGGGGCGAGCTAACTTTCGTTTGGGATCTTGCCTACAACACAAACAGAAGTGACGTTACCCACAATCGCCTTAGTACCAGTTTTTGAAATTGTTCCTCTATGTTAGCAGTAAATATAGTTAAATAGNAAATGTAACTAATTATATTTTAACAGATCCTATACCATAATCTATCAAGAGGTCTTACTTACCAGATTACGCCATGGCCATTGAGAATCTCCATAATCGTAGGTTATTTCAGTCTCTGCTTGAATGTTTTCAATTGCGAATAAGCAAAGATGAGGTTTACCCTGAACTGTTAACCTTCTCATTTTACAATTTGGCGACTTGTGGCAATCATTCACCAGCCTCCCTAGTGAAGTGTCTTCGCGGGACGCATCTATGCTAAAGTAGGAGGAAACAAAAGGTTTTTCCACAAAACAACACAGAGAGAATAACAGATCTTGAATAGGCCATGACTTACAAGGGATGTCCAAATTTATCGTTTTTAACGATGCATCGCGATGCAGATGAGGACGATTCGGTATCGGTTCAGTAATCGACCATAACCGATTATAATGTACTGATGCTTTTCTAACGTCATTTGTCGTGTACATGCTTTGTCGCAGTAGCATACAATGGCAGAGGGAGATGAGACTCGAGTGCAAGCGAATTAAAAATGCTCCAACTACTTTAAAGCCGACATCTGGGCACATTTCGGCTTTTATGAACAACCTGGTAATCACGACCTGCAGAAGACATGCGCTATGTGCGCTCATGTTTCATGTCATACACAAATAGAATATGCAGGAGGTTATAACACTAACTGGATAAACCACATTAGCCATTTGCAGTTAGTCTGACTGCTTTAGAGTAAGCTGATGAGCTCCAATGTCACCCGAATCCACAGCCAAATAAATCATCCACCCGCCCCAATAACTTTCTCTGATTTAAGTATCCGCACCCGATGGTCAAATTACAAATATTCTGTGTTACGTCCGATTATAAATGGATGATCGTCACCTTCAACAGCGGATTCGGCGACGGTTCATGTGCGCATCTTTAATGGTAACTATACACTGATTAATGAGCGCTGCTTTTAAATGAACATTTCTTTGAAACAAAATTTATTTGACAGATTTCCCTTTTCTTAATGGCATAAACAAGCTTTACTCCCTTGAAACTTATACTGTCTGGAATGTCACTGTTTCTGTCACAGCGAACAGGCACACAAATCACTTCTGAAGTAAAATTTTCAATTGAGGATGCGGTGCATAGCGATGCATCGTGATATCTAATTGAACTGAATCGATGACATGATAATCGTAATCGGACCGAATCATGAAACCAGTGTCGGTTAACACCCCTATGACTTACCACCATGTTCCATTGTTCCATTGAAAATCAAACAAGAAAGCATTTTGTTTTTCTGTGTACTTCTTCTGCCTCTTGTTCTGTTCATATTGTGATATTAACTCCCCACGGTACTCAACGACAAACGATCCCTTTTCAATTGGTGTGCAGGTAAATACACCACGTCCTGAGGAAAAATTAATGAAATAGTGTCAAGTTATGCAAGCAATATTAGTTATTAATCCCCATTAACGAAACATTGACAAACTACAAAATAAACAAATATCAGACTTTTTAGCTAAATAAATAATATACGAGTGTTAATGTTGCACAGTGGCTGGTTAAGTCGGCTAAAGGCGGGCATACACTGTGCGATGTCTGTGCGATTTCAGCACGGTACCTACTCACACTCAATGAGTAAATCACATGCGATGTAAAGACAAAGTTTAGGATTTATGTGCTCACACTATACGGTCCGATCATCGAGCTGCGACTTCACTGCTCACACTATACATGTGAAATATCTGTGATAAACCCCTGGATTATGCCTATAGACAATATCATGTATCCAGAGATATTGTCAAAACAATCATCAGCTATCAATATCAAAATGATTTAGCATTGTAATTACTGCATGCATTTTATTAAAAAATATATGCATTACTAGTATCTATTATTGTATTATCATTATTAGGGGAGGGCTACATTTTATTTTTATATTGATCTGCTATTATAATTTGCCACGCAATAATTTTACAGCACATAACCAACGTGCTGTGAGGATAATAAAATATTACATAGAAGCTTACTCCTCCTCATTGAAAATTGTCTTAAACATTTAGGTCGATTACAATGAATTATAGGCATAAACAAATATTAACAGTCTATAATTTGTCCGAACATTTCAATAATTAATCATCAATGAATAAGGGTGCTCAATCACAATCGGCCGATAATTGCTTTGGGATGTGTGATTGGCGGTCTTTATAAAGGCCGATCCAGAAAAGCCGATCAGATGACGCAAAACTTGCGAGACAATTTTTTTATGCCCTGGTAAAAATGGCTTCAGCTGTCTGGTAATTGTACAAGGTGTGCGAAAAAGCAATTCACTAGCAATCCATCTGCAATGTGTGTGTACCACGCCGCTGTCTGCTTGTCAAACTGTGCAGCCTCTCTGATCAACCCGTAAAATCACAGGAAAGAATAGAGTCTGTCCACAACGGAAGCACACGTCTGAGTGAAGACTGCGCGAGCTACAGAGAACACTGTATCCACTGATCGCCGCGGCAACGAGCACTCAGGTTGGGTTCAAAAACTCATAATATATGAAGCCATACTGTAGTATAATGTGCGATAGAAATTAATGTTTAAGTCATTAAATTCAAGTTCACGTAAATTTTTCCCTCCGCTGTCAGTCATTTTCCATTCAGCATTAAAACAGCACAGAGCGTCACGTTCGGCAAGACTCTCTCCAAGATGATTAAATGTTAATATTATTATACTTGATCTGTAGATAAAGCTCTGGTTTCGCATAAATTGACTCTCTTGCCTCAATCATGTTCCTTTATACCATGTGTATCACAACACTGGACAGCACGATCATTGTTCTTCACGCGCACAGTAACTGAAATTTAAAACTGTTGAAAGAAAAGGCTCAATAAACTATTGCATAGATAGATACTGTATAATACACTATGCATCGACATGTATTTTCTTTGTGCTTAGAACTTTTCCAAACGGACTCGAAGAGCTGCGCGCTGTGACTCATGTTGCCTCAAGCGCATCATTCAGCGCTCGCGATGTGCATAAGCGCTGTGTGCAGTACTCTATTGGAGTCTTTCATAATCATATCATAATAATTTTGCACAATAAAAGATTATTAATTGCATTTTTTTTTTGTTCTGTTCTGTCCTATCTATAATAAGTTGCTGCCTCATTAAACAGCTGTGCTATACATTTGTTCTATATTTATTTTCTTAATTTTATAGTAAACTAGCCTATAAAATAATTGCACAGGTGTAAATTCATGATACATTGTCTTCTCTTAAATGTAATAATTAATGTACATCGTTGTTATATATAGTTTAATAATAATGCTACATGATTAATAGAAGGCTTCAAAAAGACTCTGTAATCGGTGATCGGGTGATACAGCTTCTAGTAATCGTGATCGGCCCAAAAAATGGTGATCGGAACACCCCTATCAATGAAAATTAAAAACAGGTTTATTTCAAAAACATTGTTTAACAAATTAATAAAAGAGGTGTAGCTGGTTTGAGCTA
Organism: Pimephales promelas; assembly: GCF_016745375.1. The sequence continues at coordinate 462,730 of NW_024121173.1, read as the reverse complement.
CAGAACTTAAAGATCTCCCTCTTTTCGTTTATATTATGATTTTATTTTTGCTGCAGATGATGGTTAAACTTCTGTTTTCGCGCAGGCGCAGTGAGGGAAAAAACACTGAGTTTAGGGCAATCGGTTCATAGCTTCCCAGATAGCAAACTGACATTGAATCAACGTGGAAACATGACATCGAAACAACGTTGATCTGACATTGTTTTGCTCATCGAATTAACGTTGAACCAACGTCAGATGCGTCATTCTTTCAAAACTAACGGAAAATCAACTTGAAATCAACGCGTTGTTTCAACGTTATGAAAGCAAACCAATTTTCGATTTCATTTAGCTTTGAAGAATGCCGCGTCTGACGTTGGTTCAACGTTAATTCGATGAGCAAATCAACGTTGTTTCAATGTCATGAGAGACGTCGTTTCCACGTTGATTCAATGTCAGTTTGCTGTCTGGGTTTGCATCAACTGTGCGATAGTCACGAGAAGCGACCAAAATTCATCCGACCATCCGATTGTAGATCGGGAGAGGTTAATCGCCTCTCGTTTCCCCTTGTACAGTGCATGAACACTGCACGACAAACGACGCACGACAAAGCTGAAAATCGGTCCGACCTGAAAAAGAGTCACACGAATCAGAATTCGTTTCAAAATCGGACTAAAATCGCAGTGTATGTCCATATTAAAGGGTTAGTTCACCCAAAAATTAAAATTCTATCATCATTTACTCACCCTCAAGTTGTTCCAAACCTCTATGTGTTTATTTGTTCTGCTAAACACATAGAGGTTTGGAACAACTTGAGGGTGAGTAAATGATGATAGAATTTTAATTTTTGGGTGAACTAACCCTTTAATGCTGTGCACTGTAACAGTTGCTATCAGATTTATAAAATAAATATTTAAATTTCGACCATATATGACATACCTTTAAAGTCACTGATCCACTTGACCTTGAAACAAGGTTTATCACGTCCAGATAAAATAAACTGAATAGCCTCAGCCTGAGGACTAAGTCTGGTTCTCCTTTTTGACATGCTCTTCAGCCATGTGCTCCTCAATTAGCAAAGATCTAAGTTAACTACATAGACATTAAAGACAAAATGTCAGCAAGACAAGTACCAAAAAAGACCCATACTTGAATAAAATAGGATTACTCTGCCCATAGAAATAATGTTACATGATCTTAACATTACTCATTTTCTCACCCATGCATGTCATTAATTTGAGCTAATTAGGCTAATTGATTGATGCTAACACCGTGCAACTGCAGCTACAAGTGTAATGCAAAGAATACATTTCTGTTAAAACGGTCAAATTTAACATATACTCAAAGAATAACTGTCGTTGTGGTTGAAAATGAAGAAAAGTAACGTTAATTAACTTAATTAACGTTACCACTTACCAGGCCATGCCTGAGGAGATCGCAGCAGCAGGGACGGTCGGTGGTTCCGGGTATGCGGGAAAAGCCGGCCCGGCCCATAGCATGCTTGCTGCACTTCACTTGTCCAAACAGAAAACCGAACGATGGAAGGAAAGTGCCACTTACTGCTGTTATTTAGTTGGTCATTTGGCCATTTAGACTCCCAATTATATATTAAACATTAATGATAGTTCGGATTATGACATAATCAAGGTTTTTTCAACTCCAGACTCCAAGTCCAGAAGAGACTCCACCTTATGTGGCAGCTCCAGGCCGTGTTTTTTTGCTGGCCCACCGTGGCGTCTTTATGCTGTTTCACGAGTTCACACTCACTAATGATCAGAGAATAAAAATAGTTATGCGTATTTGGCGTGCTGTCCGGGGGGAGGGCTCCGAGCTCGGAAATTGGGCCCGAACCCAGAGTACTCCCCCCGTATCTCTGTTTAGGAAAGATAATTAGGCAAGTGTGAGGAGATGGGGTGGTGGAGGGATGCTGAGAACAGTCGAGGAATAAGGGTGAGTCAACTGTGTGTTTTTATAGGCTTTACTTGTGCTGATTGAGTGAACCAGTTGATTACTGATTGCTGACAGCTGGCTGACTTGATTGTTTGATCATTAGAACGTGATCCTCCCGAAACTTGTTAATAAAACATCGATTCACGAGTTCACACTCACTAATGATCAGAGAATAAAAATAGTTATGCGTATTTGGCGTGCTGTCCGGGGGAGGGCTCCGAGCTCGGAAATTGGGCCCGAACCCAGAGTACTCCCCAAAAAGCAAAGTAAGTAAAGGACAGCCGCCTGCTTAAAGACCCCCCGAAAAGAGCGCAGAGATTGGCGGGCTGGCATTTCAAGGAGAGCCTGGTAGTTTTGGCTGGGAGAGCTCGCGGTGTCCGAACGGGAGGGTTCTTGTGGCAAAGGTCCCGGCATCGGTAAACCTCACCAGTCCTGAAAGAAAAACATAGATGCTTTACTGGGAGGGTTAGGCTATGTCCACTGGGAGGTCAATACTCGCTGGATGGAGGAGGAGATGAAGATGCTCGACCAAGGGAGCTCTTGCTGAGTCCGCTGGGAGATCAATACTCGCTGGATGGAGGAGGAGATGAAGATGCTCGACCAAGGGTGCTCTCGCAGAGTCCGCTGGGAGATCAATACTCGCTGGATGGAGGAGGAGATGAAGATGCTCGACCAAGGGAGCTCTCGCTGAGTCCGCTGGGAGATCAATACTCGCTGGACGGAGAAAGGGGAGATATGCGTACCTGACCAGGAAGGCTATCTCTGGGTCCGCTGGGAGATCAATACTCGCTGGATGGAGAAAGAGGAGATACACGTACTCGATCGGGAAGGCTGTCTCTGGGTCCGCTGGGAGATCAATACTCGCTGGACGGAGAAAGAATAGATATAAATAATTGACCGGGAAAGCTCTCGCTGTGTCCGCTGGGAGATCAATACTCGCTGGACGGAGAAAGAGGAGGTATAAATGCTCGAACGGGAAGGCTATCACTGGGTCCGCTGGGAGATCAATACTCGCTGGACGGAGAAATAATAGACATAAATAATCGACCAGGAAAGCTCTTGCTGTGTCCGCTAGATCAATACTCGCTGGACGGAGAAAGAGGAGATATAATTACTCGACTGGGAAGGCTGTCTCTGGGTCCGCTGGGAGATCAATACTTGCTGGACGGAGACAGAGAAGACATAGAAGCTCGACCAGGAAGGCTCTCGCTATGTCCGCTGGGAGATCAATATTTGCCGGATGAAGAACGAGAAGGCATGGAATGGATACTCGAAAAGTTTTTTTTTTTTTTTTTTTTTTTTTTTTTTTTTTTTTTTTTTTTTTTAACCAATGAGGATTTGGTGGGCTTTTTTGACATGGAAACGATTAGTTCTGATATAAGTTTGGAACGCGTCTGAGGACCATCTTCCGAGCGCTTGGATCTGTTGCTGAGAGAGGCCTTTTTGGGCTGCTGAGGTTGCTGCTCCAATGCGGAAGGAATGACTGGAGAAATTCTCTGCTGGGATGCCTGAAAGTTGGAGAACAGATTTTAGGTGTTTTTGGAACCAAAAGCGTGTCACGGGTTTGTTAGAATCGTCGATGAACAAGGGTTCGAGAGGGGATTTTGCATGAGAGTTTCTCAGTTGGAGGTAGGCTAATATAGTTTGGAACGGTTGAATTGGTGACGAGAGGTTGAAAATATATATGAAGTGGCCTTTTTTGGTTTGGTCTGTTTTGCTCTGTTTAATCAGAAACGAGATTGTTTCGTTGTCGAGCACTGAGAGATCTGAGATGTTTGGGTGGATTTTTGGGTCAAATCTGGAAGTGATAGCCAGTTCAGAGCATCTTAGGAAACCAAAAAAGGCTAGAATGAACATGGCGTCGAGTGTGCGGGAGGTATTGAGGGATCGGTAGCCTGTGCGGAGGGTCTGAATGCATTTAGTGAGAATATCTAAAGTTATGGGTTGTCTGGTATCCGGGCGGGTGGGCTGGGATCGTTGGATGCCTTTAATCAGGAGGGAGGTTTGTGAATTATTTATTTCCGGAGAGGGGGCGCCGTGGATCAATTTGTGAAAAAATTGGATGCCGCTTAAATAACTTTTGATGGACCCGACTTGGAGGTTTTTGACACTGTCGAGGTAAGAGATAAAGGAGGTTATTGTAAGGAGGGAAAAATCAGGGAATGGCGTGTTATAAGAAAGGTGGAAGGCTTTAAAACATCTCCATGCGGTCACATAGGATTGGAGAGTTCTGGGGGAACAGCTTGGAGAATGGTGTCGAGCGATCTGTTGAGGAGGGATTTTTGCGGGTGAGTTATGGGAATATTAATTCCGAATAATGAGGTACTGGAGTTGGGAGCTCGTCCGCCTCTGGAGCCAGCATCCTGAATTTCTGAAACATAAAGCGAGACAGAGAGTCAGCAATTTGGTTTTTTGACCCGGGGATGTGTTTTGCGATTAAGATAAATTGGTCACATGCGGAAATCCAGGTTAGACGTCTTAAAAGTGGCATTAGAGCGGGTGCATGGGAACGGCCTTTATTAATGCACTGGACTGTAGCTTCGTTGTCACAATGCACTACAATGCTGCTAGCAGTCCATTCTTTCCCCCACAGGAAGGCTGCTACTACGAGAGGGTAGAGCTCGAATAATGCAGAGGACTGAAGCGTGTCCTGTATTTGGGGGGCCACGTAGACGCGAACCAGCGACCTTGGTAGAACCCTCCAAAGCCAACAGAGGGGGCTGCATCTGTGAACAGCTGGATGTCGAGGGGGGAGGAAATTAGATCCTTATAGAAAAAGGATAGGCCGTTCCACTGTTTAAGGAAAGTTATCCATAGCCCGAGTTCGTCGCGGCATGCCGGAGTTATGGAAATTAGATCCTCTAGTGCGTGGACTGAAGACGCGAGAAAGAGGAGATGAGAAATAAAAGGGCGGCCTTGTGGAATAATGCGCATGGCGAAGTTTAAGTGGCCGAGCATGGATAGGAGTTCGCGTTTGGAACACTCTGGACTGTCCGCGAGGGTAGATGAGATGAGGATTATCCTATCAATTTTCTCCTTGGGCAGGGAGGCCTGGAATCGAACTGAATCTAGATTAATGCCAAGGAACTCGATGGATGTAGCGGGACCCATGGTTTTTTCCTGGGCGATGGGGATTCCGAGCTCGGAAAAGACTTTTTGAACTGTGAGGATCTGGGCTGCTGGAATGGCGCCAGGAGGCGAAATTATTAGAAAATCGTCCAGCAGGTGAATGAGGTGAGGAATTGCGTAATTGTTTGACAAGATCCAGCAAACGGCTTCAGATAGCATGTCGAAAATTTTGGGGCTGCTTTTGCATCCAAAAGTTAAGCGTACGGCGAAATAAAATTTCTCATGCCAGCGCACGCCGAATAAGTGCCATGAATCCGGGTGGATGGGCATCACTTTAAAAGCTGAAGTGATGTCAATTTTAGCGAGCCAGGCACCCCGACCCACGATTTTAATCAGGTCGATTGCGTGATCTACGTCGTGGTATTTGAGAGAAAATTCGTTGAGTGGGATCAGGCTGTTAATGCTTGGGAACATGGACTTATGTGGAGCTGACAGATCGACTATGAGGCGTTTCTTACCTGAAAACTTTCTCGTAGCCACTCCAATGGGGCTAATGCGAAAATTTTTGAAAGGAGGCTCGTCAAAAGGGCCGATCATAAAGCCTGACTCGACTTCTTTTTTAATCAGGTTGTCTACCACGTCGGGCTCAGCGAGAGCCGATTGGAGATTATCGCAGATGATGTTTTGGGAGAGCGGACAAACCACTCCAGGTTTAAAGCCGTGTAGTAGGCCAGACAGCAGATATTCTGTGAATTCGAAGTCCGGGTGGTGAGCTAGTTCGATGGAAAGGCGAGAAATATTCACAGGAGTCGATAAATAATTTCTAGATTTTTTATTGACATCTTTATATACAGGGCATACGGGACGGGCATGAGCACCGCCGCAAAAGCTGCATATGTGCAAGTACCGACAACGCTGCCTGGTGCATTTGCCAATGTTAAAATTGTTGCAAGGCTGTTTGTTGTCTGTGAGTGCTCTGGAGCTGAATTTAGCCTCGTGAAGGTTGCTAGTCGCCGGTCTTGGTGTGTAGCTAGTGGATTTGACTGGAGCTGTTTCAGGGCGTGGAGAAACGAAGGGGTTAACTTGGGGACACGATGTCGTGGGATGCGACACTGACCTACAGACCGCGCAGGAAATATTCCTGCAGCCGAGGAAGACTCTACTGTGTAAGTCAGTGTCTAGTGCTCCCCAGTAAGGGCATTGGTTCCACTGAGAAACCCTAACGGCGCATTTTGCTGAAAAGAGTTTGTGGTAAGTGTAAAAGTGCCCTCCCCCGTAGGACAACGCGAGCTCGGCTATCAGTGCTAAATAGTCGTTCAGTTCGTCGTCGTCTATGGGGGAAGGCTGAGCAAATGATGTCTGTGTAGTGGCTGAAAGCAATTGAAAACTCTGGAAAAGAAAGTAAACGTGACGAATGTGTATTTTGATTTTTTAAAGTGACTGAAAAATCCCCGCAGTCTAACTGACGGTTGGAATCGGATACGGGAAAAAGAGAAAGTAAATGTGAGAGATCTACATCCGCACCTGCCATAATCTGTGCTCGGATGTTTTGAGTCACCGGGGGAGGCTCCAGAGCGACGGCGTTTGGTGGAACTGGCATCGGGGAAGCTGTGAAAAGAGAATATTGTGATTTGGCATTTAGAAAAGAGCTGTAAGGGAGAGAAGCCTGGGCTGCGACTGTCGGCGGAGGCAGCCTCACGCTTAGGTCGGCCTGTGGGGCTTGAGAAGGAAGATTGAAATAAGCACCAGAGGGAAAAGGAGAAAATGGATGAGATGCCTGAGCCTGTGTTGCAAGCGGAGGTGGTCTTGCGCTTGCTTGGGCTGCAGGCCACTGAAAGGGGAGGGGTTAGTCGCAGGAAACTGGTGGAAAGTTTGAGCCTCTGCCGCTAGCGGAGGCAACCTCACGCTAGCGTTTGCTACGGGAGCCGGAGGCCACTGCAGAGGAAAGGGGTTAGAAACAGCAGGAGGAAAAAACTGGGAAGCGGAATGTGAGCCGGCGGGCCCAGCTGTGAATGGCGCTGCGGCGGGAAGCGCCGTGCTGAAAAGCTGAGGTGAAGCGAGAGGCGAGTGATGTCTCGTGGCGGTGGAATCTGGAGCGCGACCCAGGCTCGCAGAAATCCTGGCGCTCCGGGCCGAAGCGCGCGGAAAACCAGACCTTGTACGGGAAGGTTGCAGAGTCGGGCGAGGCGAGTTCAGGGCCTCGCGAGAATTTCCCGGCCTGCTGGCCGCCTTGGAACCTGGGGTGGATCTAGGAGAGATGTTTGATGATTGCAAGGTAACGTACATGTTGTAAAGTTGCACTTTAGTCATCCTGCGCGAGGGCTGAAAATCTGAGTTTATCAGCGCTTGTCTTAGACTCAAGACTGTCCACTTTTCAATAGGCGGAATCGTTGGCACGGCCGAACGATAGGAGGACGCTGGGGAGGAAGCTGGAGTCCTCGCCGGTGGAGGTGAGGGTAAGCCCCGGCGTCTTGGCATGCAAGGAGTTGTTTGTACCGACGGCGCCCACGAGATGAAACGTGGGGCTCGGAGGCGGTATCAGGTGGAGAAGTTGTCCTGGGGCCAGCTGATGGCGGCGGAGCATGGTTGAGGTGGTCATCGATGTTGAAAGTTGCATTTGGGACATCTTTTTGCAAAGCA